>JACSYO010000383.1:847500-885000 GCA_016806645.1 Ophiodon elongatus | reverse complement strand
GTGTGTTTGTGCGCGACGGGGGCTTTGTTGCAGACGTGCGCACATATCTGAAATGTGTATGAGTCTTTGTGCGCGAGCGTGATGATGCAACCCCAAACACCACACACCGCCGCAGCAGCAGCAGCAGCAGCACGGTAAGACGACTGTTTCAATTGCCTCCAATTGCATCAGGTCAAGCGGAACGCGTCTCGCTGGTGACAGAATGATAAAACAGATTTTTTTTTTTTTTTTTTTTTTTTTATCCCAATGAAAGGGCTGACAGAGAGAACGAGAAATACAGACTCTGAGAGATCTGAAGCTCCTCGGTGAGGAGAGCTTCAATTTATGGCTTTTTATAGTCAAGTAATTAACTTAATCTAAAAATATTCAATAACCCCTGTGATTATTCACAGAAGATAAATCATTTTTTGACAGAACTATTTCTCTGGATCATTTCAGAGCTCTATTGCTTTTTATCAGGAGCAATGAGGAAAATCTCTGGTTGGACGGGGAAATAAGATCAGGCCGTGATGCAGATGAAAGCATAGTTATTGATTTTCAGCTTTATATATGCGCTATTGTCAAGCACCGACAATGGTCTCTGTGGTTTCAGCGGTCATCTCAACACCGGAGGCCAAAACATGGAGGGTTCCCGATACGCAATTAAGAACAGCAACGGTACAATCCCATTGCAAATGGTTATCGCATGGCTTGAAGAGATTTCCCCATTTCTGTAATCATGTTTACGCTCTGCAATTTTCTTGTAGGACTGAAAATAATTACCACATTTGTGTCCTGTTCTCTGATTTTAGCTAACTACTGCATGCCACCCAAAACAAATCATCATTTTAAATAGCTAAAAACACTTCCTCCCTTCACCTCACCCCCCCCGGGTTAAAACCACATCCTATTTCAGTAGCCGGGTGTAGTTGGGTTGTTTGTATTCGGTCGTAAACAACCCACACACCAACACACTTGAGCAAATAATCACAACATTGTATTTAATCAAACAAGCTTTAAATAGAATACAACAAAAACAAAGTGTTATTCATGAAATTGAGGTGTATAAACGCTAAAAGATAATACAACTTATTTCCATAATGGTCCTGGCCTGCACTAAATCATTACAACAAACACTGCTGGGCCTCTGCAACATTACAGGCTTCAATTATAGTAGATATTTTTCATATTACAAATCGGACATGTTTACCGAAATACTAAGAGCATTCACCCATCGCTCCGCTTTCCATGTGTAATAAAAAGGTTGTCCACCAATATTATACCAAACAGGCGGGCTTAGGAATGTACACACAACTTGCTGCTGAATACTGAAACCTATTATCAATATTTGACCATTTTCATCTCATTTTTATTCTAATAGAAAATGATGATTCATTATTTCCTACAGTATTTTTATCTGTAAGCTAACCGGTTTTGTTTTTTTTTTGCTTATTAAGAACATGGAAACTACTAGGATTTTTGATTGTGTCATGGAGTGCCTCTCCATCCACAGAATTTTATACGTTTAGGCATTATACATCTGGACACATTTTCAAACCGCTGTAAAGAGTTCCCAACTTCGTAGGAGAATACAAAGTGTCGTTGTGTTTTAAGTTGAGGTAGACCAGAGAATATTCGGACCAAAAAGGTCGGTGGTGCCGTTTTATCCAATTGGTAACACAATAACTTTAAAAGTATTACATTTGAGAATGGAATTTGGTGTGGTGTCTTGTTACCTTGAGGGACTATATTTTTTTTAAGAGGGAAACTAGTTAGGTTATACTGTTAGTGATGAGGTCATGGATCGTGATCCTGCCTGAAAAAAAGAAATTTTGATTTGATATTTTTGCCACATCGCCCACCTCTATATGGGACTACTGAATGCTGCCTCTTTAAGGAAAAAGAAGTAGACACTGAATGCAAAGTGTCAACCATCAAAAGTCTGAAAGAAAGGAACATATTTCAGGGGAATGAAAGAGAGACATTTATTGAGAGAAAGGTGGAGATCGAGCGAGACTGAGGGTCAGAACCACACATCTGATTCAATTTCTGCCAGTCCAAATGCTATTACTTAACCCCAGAAACATGGTGATTGCGCTCTAAACCAAATAGAGGAGTGGAGCCTTAGACAAAGCTCCAGCAGGGAGAGAGATAGAGAGAGACGGCGTCAAAGAAAATTGAAGAACAAATCTCAAACAAACTGCCTGGGGGAGAATAATGCCTACGCCGAGTCAATAATCTCATCCAATGATTAAAGCTGGAGAAATTAGAGAAAGCAAAAGTTGATAAGGAACAAAGTAGAAAAGACAGTGTTGCTGTTGGAAGACAGCAGCTGTGCGCGGGCAATCACTGAGCAGCTCATTAGAGCTCATTTCAGCCTTTAATCAGAGGGAGACGTGGAATAGAAGGCTCGACCAACAGTGGTCAGGCCACTGGGAGAGAGACGCCGATATTAGTTAACCGCCAACTGGCCAACATCCACTCCACGGATTGCTCAATCCATAGGCGGGCCGACGGGCAGATGAGGGGATACAAAGAAGGAGAGGAGAGCAATCACGTTCACAATCACTGTCTTCTACGGAATCACTAGTTCTTAAATGTAAAGCAGCCATAAAAGTAATCGGTGAGTCGGGCTGGACTGAACGGTTTGAAGCTCACATTCGATTTCTAAAATCAACAGCCTAATGCTGTGCGGCTCTTTTATTTTGTTGGTATTCATTCTGTTTAAATCTGGTATTCATGCAGAGTTGCAGATAAAGACTATGTTACACTAAAATTATTTGCATTATAATATTTGTAGGATTCCATTGGTGGGATTGTTTTTTTCCGACTTGTGTGTTACAAACATTTCTGATAACTCCGGAGCGTTTAAAGTTCAAAATGTATTGACGAAAGATAGATGCAATCATTTCCAAACTTCACAATGTGTTTTTATCTGATGCAACATTTTGCTTCACTCTATAAACACGAAACATAACACTGGAAAAACTGCTGCCACACACAAGGGGAGGCCCGCACCTGAACTATCGGAGCAGACTAGCAGCAAGCTAACAGCACCATCAATTGCATTTATATAATAACCACTATAACAAAAAAAATAAAAAATTCTCCATTTTAGTTTTTTTTTTTTTTTTAGGACGATGACGCCATGAAATATGACGAAAGACATTCAAATCTTTATTGAAAAGAAAACTCAATAAAATCTTTTTTTTTTTTTTTTAAATGAGCTAGGGTTCAGCCCTATTAGTTGCATTAACAACAGATTAAAACTTCATTAAGGCTCCCATCTGTTAGGTGACGTTAGAAGCAGTAACACTGGCGTGACTTAAAAACACCAAATCACAGCGGCTCCTACGTCACCGACACCGGAACATACCGAATCTTCAAGGACTGGCACTTTCTCTCGATGACCACACATGTTGAGCCAATCATCCCACAACGGTAGAGCAACATAATCCCCGGGTGCGAGGATGCAACTGAAACACAAATGAGCGGGGCACGGCAGGGGCTCACTGTGCCACGGCTAAGGCTCACTGTGCCACGGCTAAGGCTCACTGTGCCACGGCTAAGGCTCACTGTGCCACGGCTAAGGCTCACTGTGCCATGGCTAAGGCTCCGTGCCAGCAGACAAACGACAGATCAGAGAGGCGATATGAGGGCAATGCAGAGAACAGAAGGGGAGATAGAAGGACAAGACAGGGGGACGACACAACATGATGCCGAACGGGCCAAAAGTGAGTGGCTGAAGTAAAGCAAAGTGCTGCGAACTGCCAACCCAGGACGAACCACTCTGGGTGGAATGTGACTATGACATTCCAGTCGCAGAAGTGACGAAATCTTAATTCACAGACACAGTTTCTAGTGTCATCCAGTGTGATGAGACTCTCCTCTTATAGGAGGCATCAGCTTCGGTCTGTGTTCTCTGGGCGAGTCTGTATTCGTAATAGCTCACCTCGCCAGTCTGAGCCCTGTGTTTGTGTGTGTGTGTGTGGTGTCACGGTCCTGCAGGCATTCCATCACAGCTGACTGACAGTACGTTTCCATCTTCCAAGCTTTGTCCCTGGATGCCCCACCAAGCCAGTCTGTATGCAATGTTGCACCCCTACTCCACACACACACACACACACACACACACACACACACACACACACACACACACACAAGGTACCTGTCGCACCTCGACTTTCTCAAGGAGACATCCAGCCGAGCCCTTCCTCTCCGTTCTGAGGCATTATTCAGAGTGTGGCTCTATATGGTGATGTAGGCGCGACCACACGTCGTCAATAAAAGAACAGAAGCACAACGTGGTCAAAGTGGTTTGGGCCCCGCTACACGGTTTCTTCACACGCCCATTTTAGTCGGATGGCTGTACCCGTCGAGCATGAGCTACGACCCGTTTGAGGAATTATCCCATCAGAGTCTCATCATGGAGCATTACAGAATCTGAAATACCTAATTGATCCCCCAGGGGAAAATTGGGTCACATTTATATTTACAAGACATTTGTATTGTACATTTTTGTGAATTATTTATTCACAATATGCCAGTATTTGAGGGCCTTAACTGTTGAAGTAAGAATTATGGCGAATGAGCAACTGTTGCGTTGCTCATTCTGCGTTTTCTCTGTTTTTCCTTGTGGCCCCTAAACCGAGGTAAATATCCAACCGTGTATTTTGTGTACAGTTACACATCTACTTGCAATAGATATTCGGCACGGTCTGAACCTGCAGTGGGAATCTGCCTGAGGGCTGTGGAGAGAAGGACTCCCCGTCCAGTCAGTTGTTGTTTTGTTCCGCTAATCCACACATTTGGGTGATGCCATCGTAAATTAATTGTTTAAATATTTAGAGTATTCCTGGCTCATTTTAACAGAGAAAACATATAGTTTGACTCTTGTCTTACTAAAAACAAATGCAATCCTCTGAAAAAAACGGTTGTTCTCCAATGTATTGTGATGCCGGTGCCAGTGTCGCAGCACTAGACCATACCTGCTCCCTTTTATGTGTGCATAAATGTAAATAAATGACAAAATAGATGTGTATTCAAATATTGAAAATGATGTGTAAGTGCCTACTTTTGTACCTTCAACAGATTCTCTCGGTAAAACGTTCCCTGGAGTGCAGTAAAACGCAGCTATGTGCTCGGCGACTAAAATAACAAATATTGGCGTCATAAGTTGCATAACAGAGAATAAGTCCATGCAAAATATAGGCTGCACTACTTACACTGTTCACCCAGCTTTCTTTTTTAAATGGAGTGAGAGAGTAACCAGAATTTGTGTCCAGCCAAAGCTGCAATTAGCAAATGCAGTAATAAAATACACACGTTTGAAAACGTTTAGCTTAAATGCATCAATCTGGAGCACTTTCAGAGCAACATTTGAGAGTCTAGATCTATAAAGAACTTTGTGCTTTGTAAACAAATGTATGTTATAGCAGTGGTGGAATGTAATTAAGTATATTTAGGCTACTCAAGTACTGAACTTAAGTGGGGAGTATTTCCATATTATGTAGCGTTATACTTCTACTCCACTACATCTGAGAGATGTAGTGGAGGCCACAAGCCTCCTCCCCCCTTGTCGGCCTTCCGGAGCCGTACAAGAGCCGGCCTGCGTGTGGCGTGTGGGCATGTGGTGTGTGGGCGTGTGGGCGTGCGGGCGTGCGGGCGTGCGGGCGTGGGTCAGCCAGCTTCACCCGTTGAAGTGTGAAAAGACTTTCGGTTCATTACCAAACTGTGGTGGGACAAAATAGACTATGGCGGGCTGCCAGTCTAGGTAATTAATGAGGAACACTGAGTGACCTAAAGCTCTTACTTACTTCCTAAAAGCTGCATGTATAATTTACAAATGTGCCCTAAGGAGACAGAAGTTGCCTCGCATAAGCAAGTGATGAAGAGCATAAAAGGAACTACACTTTTGGCTGGTGAAAGCTTAAGAGAGGCCTGTGGAGAAAAGGCATGTGTCCAGGGATCTGAGGAGTCTTTCTGTTTCTCTCACACACACACACACACACACACACACACACACACACACACACACACACACACACACACACACACACACACACACACACACACACACACACCTCTATCAGGACCTCCATCACACAGGCATATTGCTCTTTTTGCTGCCCATCCCTTCCATCTTCCCCATTAACCACAAAGACACATTCTAAACCTTTCTGAGTCGACTGATGGCCGTGGTTGGGTGGACACGCAGTGTGTCGTGCAAATGTCCAAGACTTCCCTTTTCCAAACCCCTTCTTTGGTACTTCACATTGCCATTTGGAGACGAGCCTCCGCTTCTGTCGCAATAAAACACATTTAAATTCTAAAACATACTTAACCTAGAACATTTTCTGTTTGTCCTCAAGCTTCCTTCCTCAAGGGTTCCTGCTCACTAAGCAAATTGTCCCACTTCTACAGGGACAACAACATATGTCGACAAAATGATGGAAAGACATTTGAAAACTGAGAGCACTTTTGTCAAACGTTAAAAAAAAAAAAGAATCTTCACTTCTCTCTTCTTCTTTTTTTTTTTTTTTTCAAACATAGAAACCAGACTGAGTGGTGTTTCTTTCGCCAGGAAACTGCAGCTGCTTTCATACTCCGCTGTGGAGCAACATTAAGATTCACTTGTGGAAGCGTTTCTGGAGAAATATTCACTATATTAACTATATATCACATACAACTACAGCAGTTCACTTTTCTTACAGAATATTTTTGGTTAAATCCAGAACATTCACAGCTCTTTTTTTCCGTGTTTAAATAACTAGCCAAAAAAAAAAAAAAAGATACTTCACTGTCAGACGCCTACAGCGGAGAGAACAAAACTGAAGTCACTCTGTTAACCTTTGAACCACAGTAAATATGTGAAAACTTTCGGTTGGGCATTCGAAAAGGACAAACGCGTTCTAGAGGAAGCACCGCTTCCCCGCAGCGGCGGACAACACACTCAGAGTTAATTGCTGGATCCTTCAAGAAAAATCCATGCAGCAGACAGGCGGTTTGCTAGCCCCTTTCTGCCTGCTATGACAAGTAGAGTTTCACAGCGGAGGACGGTGATCGGGTGCACCGGGCCATTCATCTCTTAGTTGATGGGAGGAAGGACTGCCCGGCTCGGCCGCTTCTTGACAGCATGGGGGCTCTTTCCCGGTCGGTCATTTTCCCCCCTTTTGAAAATCTTATTTTCCTGCTCCGTTGTTTGTCCCGCTCTGTCATTCCCATGCCCTCACTCTCTTTCATTCTTTCTCTCTCTCTCTCTCTCAAGCCACAGTGTCACGCTGCCAGCAGACACTCAGGCTGCTGCTATATTCCACTACTTTGTCTTCATCCTAGCTGTGCGTCTCTGTCAAACCCTCACCTCTCTGCATTTAGTTTCAAAAAGGCACTACCTCATCTTTCCCCCCCCCGTCTCTCTAACCTGCTGCCTTGTCTTCATCTTTCTTTCTTGGAGTGGATCCATACTGAGACACTGGCATGCAGATTACATTATGGATCTGCTGGCCGATCAATGGCCGCTCCACATTAAAGGAGGACTGGCCCTGCTCCTTGGCCCGTCACGGCCCATCCTGGCCTTAATTAGATGACTTTTATTGTCGGCTAATGGGAGATGCGCTACACTGTGGAAGACCGGAGGGGGGAGGGGGAAGGGGGAAGGTGGGGGGGGGGACAAAGGCAAAGCAATGCCTCACAGGTGGAGAACGAGAACGATAGACTCTCCGAATCAATTTCTCCTTCGACACAAAGGGGGCCTGCAGGATTGCTTAACAGTCCAGGTGGATACACAACGACTTTAGTGGTATTTTTCCTTCCCTGGCATCAGAAGAGTTTATCAATAATCTACCAATTGGAACTTTTCAATGTGGATTAACAGTCAGGTGTTAATGAAAGTTGGTGACAGGGGGGGAAATGGGGGAGTGCTGCGTAGACGGAGTGGTTAAGTGGTCGGGCCATCACTCCGCGTTGCATCATCAAAAGGTAAATGGAGGGTATGGCAGCAGAACAAGCACTGCAGTCCCAGACCAAGGCTGTTTTCTGACTCCGTGAAAGAAGCCAGAGAAACAAAGTAAGAGAACTAAAAGGAAAAAAAAACAAACAAACTAAAAGACGCTAACAAAGTGACAGATATGAATAGTGGAACAAAAGGAAGACAAGTAAGTAACGCAACCAAACAAACATATGAAAGTGCATCTTGTGGGTGTGATTAGGTTTCTTCTTCCTGCCCTATCTCTACCAGCTTTTTTTTTGGGGGGGGGGACATAAAGCAAAAATACTATGGGAATCAATTAATGAAGAATGTCAAAAAGACTAGACGGAGACATTCAGTAGAGAGATGCAGAGGAGAAAATAATGGTAAATTAAGCAGCTGCAACCAGGTCAAAGTCTTAATCAGGTTCCCAATCAATGAACTCTCATCCTCATATTAGCCGTCACTCAAAATCCCACGGCGTCCCGCGGTTCAGACACCGACGCAGCCTGATGAACATTTCGTGAATTGAAACGTGGCTTGCATTAGTGGGAAGTACACTTCCTTTGGCTCTGGATTTGGCTGCTTTGTCACTCAATTTGTCTCCGCGGGACATGAGCCTATGCGGGGGGGTTCTTCTGCCACACGCTGATCTAAGCCTCTTTCTCACCGACTGCACTCCTCGTTTAGTTTTACAGCTTTAATGGCTACTGATCGGGTCACTGTACCGTAATATGAACTATCAAGGCCCACTTCCAACAACAGCCAATGTTGAGTCCATTAAACAGACATCTGCAGAGTAGACTTTGTGCAGGACATAAACGCACAGGCCCTTCCAGCCCCAGATATACACAAGATAATGTGGTTACTGTGGCGTCTGTCGGTCTCATCAGTGTTCTGTTCAGATGCAGTAGGCAGTAAAAAAGCTCTAAAAAAAAAAAGGCACTGTAAGCTAACTGCTCCGCAACGGCAAACTACGCAACATGGTGGAGCATGAACAGCTAAAGAGCGAGCTCTTTTCCTCAGGAGTTGGTGGAGACCAAAACAGCTAAACGGGGGTCAATGTTTTGACTTCAATTTGCCAGGAGGCCAGAAATATGACTTTGACTGAGTGCTGACGTTCCTCCCTATTTGCTCTTGTGCGTCTTGAAATGCTGAAGCGGATATGTCAGTGTTTACAACTTGTTTAGAGATTAATTCCACGGCCCCAAAACATCTGTTAATGCAGATTGAATCAACTATGGTGAATAGTATCAATGATAATCTCCTGGCATTAGGATACAATTGAGCATTCTTCACTACAAATATTCCTGCCGTTCTAAAAGACAGACTGGAAAGTAGCAAATAAAAAATAGAAAAAAAACGGAATTATTACATACATTTTTCTCTACGTCTAGGGCCTGGGGCTGTGTTTCTTAAGAGGGCAGTGTTTTCACCAACTCCGGATTGAGTAAAAGAAAAGTAAGACAAATGGACAGTTCTGGTGTTTGTCCTACAAACGCCTTCGAATGTTACTATTTTTACAATTGTTTGTGTAAGAGGTATTCAGCCAGCATGTGTACATCGCCCACAGGGTGTGTGTGTGTGTGTGTGTGTGTGTGTGTGTGTAATAGTATACATTTCTAATCATTCTTAAAGGAATGAATTGTGACTCAAGAGAATTAACTATCTTCCTGCTTTCAACACACACTCATGAGCTCACGCACAAAGGAGGGAGGGGAGGGCGGGGGGGGATGGAAGGAGCGAGGAAAAGGGAGGGCAATGCAGTAGAAGACGGAAAAATGGATGGCAGGAGAAGAAGAGAGAGCAAGAGAGCGCGTCTCACACTTCCTACCCCCTTCCACAAAAAGGAGCAGAATTAGTGCTACCTCATGAAAGAGCCGAAGCTCTCTCTGCGTCACAAAAACAAGAACACCTAACAACAACAGCGCGGCGCACACCAGCCCAGCATGCGAGATGACAGCCAGGCACGTTTGAAGGTCTGCTGGCTGCGTATGTTATCCGAGGCTCATCAGCGCATGGAGATGCAGGGGAACAAAGAGCAGGGTGATGCCTTGAAGATCTGACAAGAGTGTGATTCGCCCACAGAGATAGGCAAAGAGAGAGAGAGAGAAAGGGGAAAAAAAGAGAGAGAGAGAGAAAGGAAAAAAAGAGAGAGAGAGAGAGAAAGGAAAAAAAGAGAGAGAGAGAGAAAGGAAAAAAAAGAGAGAGAGAGAGAGAGAAAGGAAAAAGGAGAGAGAGAGAGAGAGAGAGAGAGAGAGAGAGAGAGAGAGAGAGAGAGATGAAGACTGTAGAAAATTACAGTGATAGAAAAGGCAGAGGGAGCTGACACAGGAGAACGAACCATGGCGATAAAAGGAAAAAAGTGAGGGACAAGAGAAAACTAATGCCGTCTAATACAACGGCGCCGTTATAAATGCTACCTTAAAATACATTTGGAACGTTCGTTTAGTATTTGTTGTTGATCCAGGCTGTACTGTACTTGGTGCTACTGTTTCATCGGATTGCAATATACGAAAGGAAGCGAACCGAAGCAGAAGTTTGAATAAAAGTAGAGAAAAGCCTTTAAGGCGAGCGCTCATTAGCTCGGAGTAAAATGCCGCGTGCCCCGACGCAGTGCAGGGGAGCGCAGGAGTCAGGGAGGCCCAGCCGGGTGTGTGCGTGCTTCCCACCACTTAGCTTGTGGATCCTAATTGTATCGCTGTGACCACAGTTGGAGTGTCTGCAGTGTGCGAGGCGGTCCGCAGAGCATTCCGTTTTGAGCGGCTTCAGAGGGAGCTCGGCGGGCCAAATCACAGCGCAAAGAAAACACGGTGAGTACGTGGAACGTATGGAGACGCTCACGCCACAGAGGAAGCGTGCAGAAACGTATGGCCACTTAAAAACTTTCAAAAACCGCATCGGGGGACAATTCCCACTCGCTTACCATTTGGACACTTTCCCACCGATTATCACGGGAAGAAGAGAAAAATTGCTTGTTAAAAAACACTGTTTTCTATATGCTGTAAAAACCCCATAAGAACAACTCCCAAAAGGTGATTGAAAAAGTATTCTTAGGAGAAAAAACTAAAACAGAAATTAGCAAAGAGGAAATACCAGGGGCCTAAAACATTAGTGGGGTTCACCCAGAAAATAACCCAATGGAGGATTCCTTGACTCACAAACCGAGAGCATTAACTAAATAAGTTTTGCACCTCTAGTCATTTTGTGATGCTCTGCATTCTAACAGAAGAAAATTGTTTTCAAAAATTAAAGTTACAAATAGCATGTGCCTGATTCAAATATCCAGCCACAGGCCTTCATTAAATCTATCACATGTGTCTTTTCTCTAGTGTCTATTTAATAAAAGGAAGATTACTCGAAAAACAATTGTATTATTGGGGTGGTATTTTTTTTTTGTTTGCCGTTCATACTTCGTTCAACAGTCTTATGAAAAAGCATCCGCAAAATGCGTGCGTTGTATATGCTGAGAAAGAAATTAAGGGGGTGGGGGGGGGTAAAATAAATGCGGCACAACATAAATGCACACAGCAGGAAGGCTCTGGAGAGAACAGACGAGCACATGCACGCCTACAAGGTTATGCTAGTCTCTCACACGTATACTGCACGCTTGGATGGACGGAACTCGCAAGCACATGGAAACAAGAGCACAGACTCAAGTGTCTGGTAAATCAAAAGAAGATCAGGTGGATGGAAGGAAAAGGGGAGAGGAGGGGGGGGGAGAGAGAGAGAGAGAGAGAGAGAGAGCTGTAGGAGGAGTTCATTGGACAGAAAGTTGTGGGAAGAGAGACCGCCTTAAGGGTTCATTCCCTGTGACCTGTGGCGACGTACCAGCGAGTTAACCAGCACTTGCGGTAAAAAAAAAAAAAAAGGTCAGCGATCAAGAGACAACTGATCCTCACATCAATAGCATATCACATGAAAGATTAGGCAGTTTTTAAGTGGAAGTGGAAAGGGGTGAGGGGGCGGCACTTACCGATGTACTCAAAGACGTAGACGACAAAGAACGGCGTGACCAGGTCGTTGATGCCTTGCACGTAGCCGCTGGCTGGATGGCGGATGGCCCAGATGAAAAGGATCCGCTCAAAAATCTTACACACAAACAAGAGACATGGTGTCAAAAAAAAAAAAAAAAAAAAATAACACAGCCACTGCAGACACTGATGCACAGAAAGGTAGTTCATTGAGAGCTACGTGAGAGAGAAGAGCTGTGGCGATGGGAGCAGCTAGAAGCCGGGAGATGTTTGGTGGCGATTTGTCCATCCTGTCAAATTTGCGCTCGATCAACGAATTAATGAATTGATTCTTCATTTCCCACAAAAATGTCCCGTCGATAATGATGCATGTTCACCGACACCTTCAATGGCTATTCTCTGACAGCCACACATTTGGGCCTTTTCGGGTTTTTTTTTTTTTAAAAATCACAGAAGAGGACATGTCAGGAAGCGAGGGAGCAGACGTAGGAATCACAACAAGGCCAAGCCGGCGAGGAGGGAAGCAGCCCGATGCTTTCTGTGGCAGCAGCACTGCGGATGTGGCTATTGATTTTTTTTTTTTTTTTTGGCCGATAATATCTCGGTTTAAACTCTGACTTTAAGAGAGCAATCACCTCGTGTTAGACGATCGCGGCATTAGAATGTATTTCGTTGCGGATGTGCTAGAAAAACCACCCTGAAAGGGTATCCTGTGGCATTATTCGCAGGTATCGTTAAATGACACTGGGCCTTTATGGACTGGCGGCAACACACGAAGTAACGTAGCAGAGACGAGCGAGGAAATATTGATTAAACAATTCAGGATTTTAAATCATTTGAAAGACGTCCGCTTTGCAAATGTTTTTACGAGGAAGGAAATGCATTTAAATCGTCCGCTAGACGTGATGATCCGAGTGTAGACCTTTAGTTAAGACTTTAATGTGCGTGTTGTATGTGTTGTTTTCTGTTGGTTTTACCCCCCCCCCCCTCCCCCCTCCCCTCGCTATCTGGACTTCCTCTGTATTTATCTTCTTTATGTCTGTTGGGAAATGAGACACACACTCACGGCAAGGCAAGGCAAGGCAAGGGGGCAATTAGGTGGAATCGGGTGAGCCCAGTTCAAATGCGCTTGCCATTTTCTCTCTCAGCGCAGAGCAACACCTCAGTCTTTGCCTTTTCTCCGCTGAAAAGAAATCCTCCTTTGAACTTTATTCCCTGCTTTGGTGTTGGTCTCCTCCTCACTTTGTCTCCGTCTCTTCCCCCTCCCGAGTCCGTCTCCTCCTCCATCTTCCTCTCTCTCTCGCCCCGATTCTCAATATTTCCGCACGGCAAACACTTCCATCTTCGTTATGGGTGGCTGTTTAATGCCGTCAGACCTCGTGAATCAGAGGAGGCTTGATGTTCAGCTTGTTTATCCCTCCTCCCCCCCTCACCCCCACCACCTTGCTGTAACACACCCATGTGGTGAAGATATGTCGTGTTCCTTTCACTTTCTAAATAACCTCATAGCTCATTGTTTTATGGAGGGAAAAACTCCAGCAATGTTGTTATTGTGGAAGCTGTGCGTGCAAAACTTCTCATTTTCTATTTGAAGTAACTCAATCAATGTTGAGATGGCCAGAGAGAGATTGGCTCCCCCCCCCCCCCACACACACGTTCTCCTCAAATCCCTTCAGCAGCCTCCACACCTCACACCTCCTCGTTCCTTATCAAAGCCCCATCTATCAAACATGGAGAGCTGCTGCTGTCGCAGGGCGAGCGGATAATGGGACTCTCTTATTTTGTGCAGCCTCAAAAGCTGACATGCATATGTCACGCCGGCGCCGAGTGAACACACACACACACACACACACACACACACACACACACACACACACACACACACACACACACACACACACACACACACACACACACACTACACGCACACCGGGTATACTGCGGGGCAATGGCAGGTTTTGTATGTGGAAGATGGAAGGCGCGGAGGAGCGGCGTGCTTCAAACAGCAACCACGCGATTCTTTCGTCAGGTTTAAACAGAGTTCACGCCGTCCTCGACAGGCAGCGAGCTACGTGTCAGTCGCTAAAGTATGTTTGTCGCGAAATGGATCTGAGATTCTCCCCGTGACACGGTGCATCTCTGGCGGCGCCGTGGCGCCATCAAATTCGTTCCGGACCCCGAGGAGCCCCGGTGAGGGTATTCTCGAGGGGCAGGGAGAAAATGGAGGCAACAAAATGACGCCAAGTGAAGGAATTATACACCGACATCTGGCACATGGAGTGAAAAGGGAAGAGCTAGAGGTTTAAAACATGATCCCTCTGTCAAAACATCATGGGTTCAATCGCTCCGATATCCCATGCGTTCATCAACAACCACTCCAAAGGTGTTCGGTGAGAAAGCATCAGGGAAGATTCCTGAATGTGGCAGAGAATGTGCTCTTTCAGCCTTTGATCACAATGCGGAGGAGAGAACGAAATGTTTTCTTTTCGCGGTGGGGAACTTGTTATCGCTGATTATCAACTTCTTGTGAAGGACGCGTTGTTCTCCAGAACGAGAAAAATAAATAAATAAAATCAAACGCTTATGACTTATGCCCACTTAGGAAATCACGGCAGAAATGCTTCAATATCCCTCTCTTTCCCATCTCGACTAAATCTCTCCAGGCCCCACAAACAAGTGAATAAAATGAAACAGAGGTGATTTTCAGGTGGCGCCGCGGCTAGCATAATCATATGGTGAAGAAGAAAAAAGAAGAAAAAAAAAAGGAGGGCCTTTGGAGTCTGTTGCATACCAAACTATGTGAGGTGCACGCTGCTCGAATATAATGGCGGCTTTTCTTTTGGCATTCAAAGAGAGGAGAGCTGGTGTGTGGGGATGAGACGGGGAGAGAGTTCTGGAGAGGAGGAAAGGACACGTACGGTAGTAATACATACTACACATCCCTCTTGTCTGGTCGCATCTCCCGTGCAAGCCGGGTGCAATGGAAGGTGCCGCTGCCTGTGGCACTGTGTGCGACTGCGTTTGTGGGTTGATGTGCTCGTACATGAGTGTGTGCACTGGTGAAGGCTAGCACGTCTCCTCCGTTGTCCCTTTGTTTATTTCTACGCATGTATGCGTGCGTGACTGTGTATTCTTTCAGCTGTGTACACAGGGTGTGTGTGTGTGTGTGTGTGTGTGTGTGTGTTCGCTCACACTTCTGTGTAGGTGTATACTCGGAGGCTTCCAGAGAGCCCTGGCCACCTCATTAGCCTGCACCTCATTATGGGATTTTTTTCTATCTGGCTTTTCGGCTCTCTGCTTCTCAGGCCACTGGTTCTGTGTGACAGGACCTCCCAGAAGCGCCGAAATAATAAGATAA
Organism: Ophiodon elongatus; assembly: GCA_016806645.1. Lineage (NCBI taxonomy): Eukaryota > Metazoa > Chordata > Actinopteri > Perciformes > Hexagrammidae > Ophiodon > Ophiodon elongatus. The sequence goes on along the minus strand of JACSYO010000383.1, from coordinate 869,723 downwards.
ACCTAACCTCATATAAATGAAGGGAATCAAGTTAATTTCCATGTTAAGTTGCGCTGATAGTCCCTCAGGCCGGCTGAGGCAACTTCCACCACCGCTGGGGGGACAAAAGTGACTTGCACCACATTTACATTTTAAGTATTTAAGTAACTGTTATCCAAAGCGGCTTACAGCGATATCGTAGTTAAGGATTCCAGTAATGTATGCCTCGCCGTATGTTTTTCCTAATGTGCCCTAACTACCGCCGATTGTTATTGTTTTATCAAACATGCTGCTTAACAGGGTTTTCAGATAATTAGCTCTCACATCCCCGAAAACGCCCGACTGCAACAGGAGACGCTTTGTTCGGTAGCACTCGCAGAGCGGAGCAAAGAGCGCTCACCATGCAGGCTGAGAGTTTGTGTGTCTGATCGCATGCATGACTGGTAGTAAATAATTCTATATGCAATCTTAGTTGGTTCCTCTGTGCGTGTGTGTGTGTGTGTGTGTGTGTGTGTGTAGCCATGCCAGACCATGCAGTGTGCCGTAGCGAGGGTTTTCCCGTTTCAAACTCCGAGGCAGACAAACTCTCTAACCTTTTTGAATCCCTTCGTGTCGTTAAACCTGACACTCGTCACTACTGTCCCACAATTTGATGATGTCACCACCCACACATCTGCCCAAAAAGCGGAGGGGAGGAGGAAACCCTGCTACGTGAAGGGGGGTGTGTGTATATGTATGTGTGTGTGTGTGTGTGTGTGTAGGTCTCACCTCTTGGACAGAAGCTTGTTGAAAGAGAGGAATAAGAGGATTAGTTCTCGGTATGTCAATGTGAATCTGCAGAGGGAGAAAGAGAGAGAAAAAAGACAAACACTGAAGCAACGGGCAGGTTAGCACAGATCAGAGCATCACAGACAAGAGACGGAGGGACGGAGAGAGAGAGAGCAACAGTTAGTGGATTGGTGTCCTTGATTGAATGCAGGCGGGGCTTCCGGTGATCTGAAATGGATAGCATCGGTGGTCCTGAATGCAAAGTGTGCAGATTTTGGAGACGTCTCTGGGATATTATGTGCGTGGGAGTACATTTTGTGTGCGCGCACCGGACCACGTTCACACCATTTCAGAGAATGTCTGCCCCGCAGACGGACGATGCGACAGGCAGACAGATTTGTCGGAAGGGAGCCAGACGGATGAAGGACAGCGGCTGGAGCCAAGCCGGCCCGAAATGGTCCGGGACCGGAAGGGGCGGACAGTTTCGTGAGAGTGTGTGCGGCCTGTTGCCGACAGGACTGGGGACTGAGCCGTATTCACAGTCCTGTCCGCTCTGTCCACCTTACCTCTGTCACCTTTGGCTGCAGCACCAAAGACTCAGGACTCATCCTGGGAATGTCTATGTGGATCTGACAGCGACATTGGAGAGAAGGGTGTTAGAGAGAGAGAGAGACACAAAGACACACACACACACACACACACACACACACACACACAAAATCACAATCACACACATTTACACTCAAGAGTAGCAACGTAGACGTCCCCCTACATGTACTTGTCCTCAACATTCCACATTTAAACCAGTTTTTGGGCTGTAAGATCTCCCCAGATGTTCCCAGGCAAGGGTGAACCCCGAAATGAGCAAGTTCTGAAATAAAGGGACATTTTTCAACCTGGGTCCTAATCTCATGATCGTGGCCCTTCTTAATATATATATATATATATATATATATATATATATATATATATATATTTTCTTACTGTATAGACCCATGCAGTTAGCCACAAAGGGTAATTAGGGGGCGAATTCCCCCTAATTAAGCTGGTATCATACTTGAGCCCAATGAGCACATGCACTACTTTACCTACGTATGCATACTCATTGGAATGACTTGTGATGCTTGTGCTGCTCATCCCACTGGGACTCAACATCCCTCGATGCAACTTTCAGCAGAATTCTTCTGCCGATCGTGGCCAATATGGTTCCGACTAACCCGTGTAAAAACTGTAGGCAGCGACTGCCAGCTCACAAATTCACGCCGCAAAGAACAAAATGGCGGAGCGACAAAGCAAACGAGTGACTGGTTGAAAGAGTCAAATAAACCGAGACTGAAAGATCAGCGAGCGTGCAGTAAAATGGACATGTGGCACGGAGGATTTAGGTGAGTTGCCAGTGTCGCCGCAAGAACTCGATAAGCCTGTAACACAACGAGGCTCCGCTACTGCGAGTGTGTTGGAGGAGAATTCTCTCCTAGTGGGCACAAAGGGATTGCTTGATGCCGTCTTAACAGTGCAACTCAATCAATTGTTTCAAACACACAACTCCGATGTACATTCCTCTGATAGAGATTATTCTTCTTCTTTTTTTTTTCCCCCTCAACACTTTCTCTTGGGATGGAACTAAAACAGCACCAGCACTTCAAAGAGCTCACCGTGCAAGCTGGGACTTCTACAATGGCTACATCCATATGCATAAACACACATACACACGCAAGCTGCTTGGGCAAGTCACCAACAACATAAACGGATATGTAAAAGAGACAGATGGACGGACACGAGAAGAAACACTAGCTGTGGGGACAGATGGGGAGGTGTGCACCAGCAAAACATAAGACATATAGACCTGTACATGTAATGCAAGCAAATAAACCCCTGAAACATAATGTGCACGACGCAGAATACATACATACCCACCGCCATGTGCAACTTGAGAGCCAAACCGACATATGTGCAAACACACACAATCACACACACACACACACACACACACACACACACACACACACACACACACACACAATCACACACACACACACACACACACACACAGAGTAAAATAAAGTCTCTTAAAATCTCTACTCAGTCCGTCAACACAAACAGTGTTGGAAGAGGCAGATTTTGGCAGAAAAAGACGCATCAAGACGCGATCCAAACAGCCATCAAAACAAAGTATGCCAGCTTTCTGGCACAGGGCAGAGCAGATCAATGGGAAATTGGACAGAATATGAGAAATGTTAGTTTTTTTTGTGTGTGTGGGGGGGGGGGGGGTTTGCAATCGACAGCCCACTTTGATGTTTCTTATCGGCTCGAAATGAATGGGAAGTAGTCGAGTGTTAAAATGAAAGAGTGTGTGGGGTGGTAAGAGAGAGAGAGCGAGCGAGAGAGAGACAGACAGACAGACAAACAGACGGAGAGAGAGTAAAAGTAGATATTATTTTCAAAGCTAAAGAAAGAAAAAAAGTGTTCATTTAAGCAGCTCTCTGAAGCTTGGGGCTGGCTGTCTCTACTCTGTGAACACAGCTCGACCACATTCCCGCCGTGTCAACACAGACAGAAACACAGGCAGACAAACAGACAACAGCTCTACGAGTACATGAGGGAGGAAGAGGAAAGGCATGGGACTGGTTCCAGTAATCCTGTCTGCGGGGCCGAAACACACACACACACACACACACACACACACACACACACACACACACACACACACACACACACACACACACACACACACACACACACACACACACACACACACACACACACACACACACACACACACACACACAGAGCAGCCGTGTGTCCCGCCTGTACGGAGGGGAATACATTAGGGACGAGAAGCTGTTCTTGTAATTGAAAGCGGAACTTTTTGTGGTCTCTTTTCATGCAGTCCTTTAGGTTCCTGGGGTCCAGACAGGTGTTAAAGTGAAACGTAAAAAGAATTGATTAAAAACACACAAGGAGAAAACAGGACCCGGCGAACGTGCGAGTGCACATGTACCTGTCTGTACGTGTCCTGGTGGTTCTCGTCGTTGCGGGAGTCATAGTATTGCTGGATGAAGCCAAAATATTCTTGTCTCTTCCTCTGCAGGACGCTCTCTCTTCTCTCCGCGTTCGCTGGTAGGTAACCCTAGAGGAGGGTGAGAGAAGGACAAAAGAAATGAGGGAGTAAATATAAAAATAAAGTTGCAAATGCTGAAGACTGTTGTTGCTCAACTAGAATTCACACAGGTTCTTTTTTTTCTTTTTACACCTTACACTTTTGTACGGATTAAAAGACATGTTATGTTAATGAGTAAGCTTCGGAGGTGCTGCCAGGTGGATTCTGTTTCCTTTGCACAGAGCCCGGCTAGCAGAGTGTCTCCTTGTTTCCTTTGCACAGAGCCCGGCTAGCAGAGTGTCTCCTTGTTTCCTTTGCACAGAGCCCGGCTAGCAGAGTGTCTCCTTGTTTCCTTTGCACAGAGCCCGGCTAGCAGAGTGTCTTGTTAAGTATTATCATGAATCTAAAGCTACTCAGAATACAATAGTCTCCTTGTTTCCTCTGCTCAGAGCCCGGCTAGCTGTGTGTCTCCTTGTTTCCTTTGCACAGAGCCCAGCTAGCTGTATGTCTCCTTGTTTCCTTTGCACAGAGCCCGGCTAGCAGAGTGTCTCCTTGTTTCCTTTGCACAGAGCCCGGCTAGCAGAGTGTCTCCTTGTTTCCTTTGCACAGAGCCCGGCTAGCAGAGTGTCTTGTTAAGTATTATCATAAATCTAAAGCTACTCAGAATACAATAGTCTCCTTGTTTCCTCTGCTCAGAGCCCGGCTAGCTGTGTGTCTCCTTGTTTCCTTTGCACAGAGCCCAGCTAGCTGTATGTCTCCTTGTTTCCTTTGCATAGAGCCCGGCTAGCTGTGTGTCTCCTTGTTTCCTTTGCACAGAGCACGGCTAGCTGTGTGTCTCCTTGTTTCCTTTGCACAGAGCACGGCTAGCTGTGTGTCTCCTTGTTTCCTTTGCACACAGCCCGGCTAACTGTGTGTCTCCTTGTTTCCTTTGCACACAGCCCGGCTAATTGTGTGTCTCCTTGTTTCCTTTGCACAGAGCCCGGCTAGCTGTGTGTCTCCTTGTTTCCAGTCTTTACGCTAAGCTAGCCGTCTTGTGCTTGCTGTTTAACTGACATTAGTGAGAGTGGTATTGATTCTCTCATATGACTCAGTAAGAAAAGTGTGCGAGCACATTTCCCAAAATGGAAAAATGATTCCTCCTGTCAAACGTTTTACAATCCGATTAATTTAGAACTGCGAGAAAAAATAAATAATCTTCACACCACGAAATTCAGACGTGGAAAAAATGTGGACTGAAATTAAATTGTCTGCAAGAAATAATTTGTTGCTTTCGTTGCATTGTATTGATATGTTTTTATCTATGATCTGTGACAGATGTTTCATCGGTGTTTAAATGTGTAATATATTTTCACTGTTTGGCTATCTGTTGTTATATTACCTTGCTTATCTTGCTTTTGCTTCGATTGTCAAAGCACTTTGGAAACTCAGTTTTTAAAAATTGCTCGATAAATAAAGTTATTATTATCATTAATCTGATTATATAAAATTGCCCTGAACGTCAGTAATGTGCTATCAACATGTATTAATCCTTAAAACACTGCACTTATTCTAGTACATGTCCTTACAAACTTGAGCAAGTAGCTGGTAATAGTCTCCGAGCTAATATACCTGTCTGTTTGTGACACAGACGCGCTTGCGTGCTCCACATGGGACTCATTAATTCATACTCAGCGAAACCGTCTTCTCCGTGTCTGAAACGGAATGTTCATTACATGTTGTGTCTCTCCCGTAATTATTTGTCTGCCAGCGTATACTATTTAATGAGCCTCTCGGTCTTGGAAAAACCTCGGCTTTAAGTCTGTCGGCCAAGCTCAATCACAAACCAAACCCCCGGGACTACACAGTCTGGAAGTGACACACTTCACTTTGCAGAGAAAACTTTCTGCTGCTTGACCAAGTGCTTTGGGGGGAGGGGGAGGGGGGCTCTTTGGGGAGTTACCTTTCTGTGCGTGTGCGTGTGTGTGTGTGTGTATGCTTCTGGGAGCGCGTTTATCAGACAGTTCACGTTGAGCATGCATTTGGTAAAGTGTGCATCCTCCATGTGCAGTCAGGCTTATGCAATGAGGGGAAAGTCAACTCCAAACTGAACAACAAATCTAAAGTCTATTAAAAGCGAGCGAAGGGACCAGGGGGCTCTGAAATATTCACACAGTTTTGAGTCTTCAAAACACAACTCAAACATGACTGTTGGCTCCAAAAAAACAGGAATGTGTAGCTGTTAGACCTTTCTTGACAAGTTTTTTATATATATATATATATATATATATATATATATATATATAGATATAGTTTTAGTTTTATATTTATATATATATATAAGTTATATGTAATGTTAAAACCTTTTGATATCTGCCCCTCAGCCAATATTTGGATGTGGTTGTGCGTGTTACTGAAATTAGAGCTGCAGCGGTTGTCGATTAATCAATTAGTGACTTGACAGACAATTAATTAATAATACTAATTGAAATACTATTCTAAACAACAATGTGGAGCCTGATGTAAAATAGTTTGACCACCTTTTGGCTAAAAGTAGCCGTTTGAGGTTTTTTCTTTTCCGTCGGCATCATTCGACGTGAGAAGAATTCCTCCTTTTCCGTTTTCCCTGAACTTTTTTTTTCTTCTTTTGTCCGTGCTGACCTGCAGAGTAGAAGTGCTTCATTGTTCAGCTACATTAGCTGAAAAAGATCCAAGGCCATTTGCTCAAGAAGAAGCTAGCGGTGCGGCTGAGAGCTCCAAAAGGTCAGGACCAAAGCTCCACGCTCGGATCTTAAAAAGAGTTCCTGGTAAATGTTTAGGCGGACAGATGCTGCAGAGGACCAGGGCTCAGGCTCTTCGTCGCTCCGTCTGTCTCCTACATATATTTGTCGTGACATTCAATTTAAATTGAGCATTTTTTTCTTTTTCTGAGAAAGCATTTCAGTCACACCTGAGAGCAACTCTGGACCGGCTTTAGTGGAATCGTCATCCAACGAAACCCATCGGCTGCACATCAGGCTTGAAGGGGCCGATAATGTGTGTGTGTGTGTGTGTGTGTGTGTGTGTGTGTGTGTGTGTATCTTTGTTGGGACTCTGCTGTTTGTTGATTTTTGGAAGCTGGTCAGTGAGAAAACCTCATGCGCACACACACTATCAATTTTGGGCAACCGTTTAGAGGAAAATAAGAGTAAGAGCGGCAGAAAAAAAGTTTTATATTTACGTACACAAGGACCCAAGAGAAGCCTAGTGAGTCTCGAGGCGTATCTGTTGCATACGCAAACACTTGGCTAACACACACAAACACCGGAAAATGCACTTACTCCAAACGACATGTGTCTGCTTTGACACATTAAACACACGCGTCGCATTCCACGTCCCCCGCCAGCCCCATCTATCTCCTCCTACTTCAATACCACCGTCATTCAAAGTCTTTTTCATTCTCTTTTCTTTTTTTTTTTTTTAGGTGAGGGGGGTTTCAGCCACAAACACCTGAAAAACATGAATGGAAATATTTTCACAACCGGCAGCACCGTGCAGGAGGCAGACAGACAGACAGACAGACAGACAGACAGACAGACAGACAGACAGACAGACAGACAGACCCCTCACTCATCCACCACCTCCCGTCCCTCCCGCCCGCCCGACTGCTGCCAGTCCGCCAGACGGTTGCGTTCGCGCCCGCAGAACTCGAGGCTAAGCACTGGCTGGGAATTCTATTTTCCTCTGCCAAAAAAATTTAATTAAATAACAAATGTCCACGCGTCACATGTTGAAACTGCTCCATGTGCAAATGCTCACGAACTAAAAGCGGGCGGGCTACAAAAGCCTTGTGCGGCGTGCACTCTGCCAAATGAGGGAGAGGAGCGCGTGTGCGTGTTGAAGGTTAATGGACAGCTTCGCGGAGGTCAATCACACTGCAGCTGCATTACTGCTCGGTAGGACACACACTCGGGGGGATTTGGAGACTATAAAGGAGGACACAAGCTGTGTCACACACTATGCTGTGAGCTTACTTATTTTTTTATTACTGCTAATAACTGGGTATCGGAAAACTGAAATATTTAAATGTGCCAACGTGTCAATATTGGTCTGTGGCTTATCAGATTACCCCGGCTTGTAAACTGTGCATGATAATTGTCATTTTTGAACATAATTGTACGTGTTTAACGAAGAACCGGCTGGAAGGGAGAGGACGCGGTCCGCGAGCCTTCCTTTTAGAAAATAGAGAATTACTGAGTATATCTCGCAGTAAAGTGCATTAAGTGCCGAAGATCCAAGTGTAATTATGCTTGAACCTGAGTGACTAATTTCCATTTCATTTGTGGTCCACTGGTTAAAAAGGGCGAATGGAGTTTTTTTCTTTTTCCTTTTTTTGAAACAGAGATGGAAGGCAGAGAGTGGAAGGCAGAGACGTCTCCGCATGACCTGCCAGTGGTACAAAATGTGGCAGCACAAGTGCTTCCTCCTGCCTCCGTTAATCAGTCTACAAAAACCTCATCTCTTCGTTCTTCCTTGCATCAATCTACTCCTCCATCCTTCCATCCCTCTAATGGATCCTCCACTTCAGTAAGCTCTCTGTTAAAAAAAAAAAAAAGAAAACATATGCTTGGGGAATCCATTTGGGGAATTTAGATTAAATCGTTTTTTCTTTTTTTTTGTGTGTGTTTTCTTTTAGTCTTTGCGCGACCTAAAGTGATTTCTACTTAGCAGGCGCACATAATTCTGGAAGCAGACTGGAAAACTGTCCCACTACGGGCACAGCGAAAGTTGAACAGATAGAACTTTGCTTCTTTCCGAAATGCTCTCGTGGGTGTGTCCTCTACGTGTCCGTTTCTATACTTACAACTGGTACACTGAGTTTCACGACAGGATGTGAATTTGGAAACATCCACACGGGAATCAATTTCATACCGTGACTTACTGCAACTTGCACGGATGAAAGGAAGCGCGAGTCTGCAACTGCATGACTTATTCTTCCCTCAAATTTAAAAGGCGCCATTAACAGAAAGAGGAGGAAAAAAAGCAGGACATGTTGGCCAGGATCCGGGGGCTTTCCTTGGGAGAGGAGAAGTCAGGCTGCTGTTGTAAAGGACCCTTCTGCTGTCTAGTGGCTCGGCTTTTCTTTTTCTTTTTTTTTGTTGTGTTCAACAGTTTGTTCCCAACTGACCTGTGAAATAAGTTATTGTTAAGACATTTTAAATGAATGATTTAAACTTGAGCACGTGGCCTTAGAGTGGTATAGGCCTCATAAAATAAATGATGGTCGGCAGCAGGTCGCTTTAAAGAAGAACATGACGATGTAAATGACAGTTGTTCTCAGGCCACAAAACAACACAAAACAACACTGCCCTCTCTGACTGTGGGCAACACTGGGATGGCAATCAGTGCTGAAAAGAATAAAAGAATAAAAAATAAAATGGAATCATGGATTTGGAGACCCAGAACTGTATATATTAATTTGTTAATCTATTCAAAAACGAGTGCATTTCCCTGCACATGTACAAACTAAAGACAAAAGACGGACACAAAGGCGATATATTTCCCTGGATGCGTTTACAGAAGGCTCAGGTTTGAGTCGTGGTTATTGAGAGGTGACGGCGGATCTGCGATTCTCATCCATTATATTCTCATCCATTACTGTTGGGCAAACGCAAGAGGAACAAAATGTTCCATGCAAGGTGTGAGATGCCTCTTAAGATTATGCATACCATCTAGGGAAGCTCCTCACAAGTCTGGCTCACATAAAAAAAGAAAAAAAAAAAAGAAAGTAAAAAGATAAATAAATCATTGCTCTTTTCTCTCAGGCAATTTAATTACGTGTGCTGTTTTGAGGTAACAGTTAAGCATAACAATACCTAAATCTGTCCCTGCTGCCCGATACGTCTCATACAAGCCTTTAGCTTTGCCAATAATTCCGCAGCCAGTTGGTTTTTCTACTCTCACCCACTTCACATTTAACAGCCACACTCCATTAGCAAATGTACATATTGCCACGGGCTGACATTCTTTCACAAAGCAAAAAAAAAAAAAAAAAAAAAAAGGCATTTAATTTTCTTCATTCTCCTTCGGGCTCGGACACAAAAGGCTCTTCAAAATAATGAAATAAAAAGGGTATTATTTCAGGAATCATAGGAAGTTCAACTGGGTGCGTTTCCAAAGCTGGGGGCAACCTGTGGAGCCTCTTGATCAAATAAGGAAATGGGGGGGGGTAGGTGGCGCTATTCAGGGAGGCTAATCATCGCTCTTGTTGGAGAAATTTCTCTATTTTTATGTTATTTTCACACAAGCCAATAACAGTTATGCACGTTTTCTGTGATGAATGCAACTGAGTGGGAAAACCTGTTTCCCATCTCCGTCGGGTAAAGAAGAGCGGGGCTCAAGCATGCCTGCTGGAGGAGAGGAGAAAAAAAGAATAGATGGTGCACGCTGGTGAGCAGGAGAAGGGCACAAGGGACACCACTGGAGTGAAGTATTATGAGGTGCCACTGCCAAGTTTATGGAATACAAGCGTGGGCTGAGAGTGTGTGTGTGTGTGTGTGTGTGTGTGTGTGTGTGTGTGTGCCGGACGGCGAATAGATTTTTCGAGCCTGATCCCTCCTATCTATTTCTCCACTGGATCGCGCCACAGACAGGACAGAGAAGGCAGTCAAGTGTTATGACACTTCAGAAGATATGATTGCTTTTGACACTGTGCCCACTTTTCGCTCTAATCCAAACCTTGGATTTAACCCGGGGGCGATTCTCGCCAGGGCGAGGCACTAGGAACGCATCGAAAGCCTCGCAAGCCTCAGAAAACCTCGGGTGTGGATCTTGAGCCCCCCACTGTATATTTATCAAAGTCATCCGGACGTACGCATCCGCAATGACGATACGAGTTGTGTTCCATCGTGTCCGATCCGTCTGTGTCTGTAAAAAGGGAGGAACAAAAGACAAACTATCGCGGCCTGTGGCGACAATGTTGGACAGCAAAGCACCAGCTTGGTTCTGGAACAAAAACAGCTTGTATATCAAACACTGCCTCCTAAACTGAGGAAATCAACTAGCTCTTGACGAGCTGCAAGGCTTTGTGGCTTCGAGAAGAAACAACAGAGACTACAACAGTAGAAGCCTTAAAAAAAAAAAAAAAAAAAACCTGCAAAGTGTTCAAGCTGAGCACATTTGATTTCACAGAGTTCTCTCGGTCCGTTTGTTCTGTTTACATCGTGTTCGTCACGTACCGTTCTTTGAACTCTTTTCTTTTTTCTGCCATCGTCTGCCATCACTGCTCCAACGTCGTGCCCTTGTGTTCAGTAACATGTGGCGGGCTGCTGCGTTCGTACTTCCCCCGGCCGAACGTCAGCGCGTTCCCTCTCAATCTAACCAGATCCAGTACACCAGAGGCTTCCTGCCTGAACTTACCGAGCCTACCACGAGCACTAAACTTACTTCACGCCGAAGTTTTCCTCAACTTTGATGGATTTGACTTTTAGGACTATGGTCAAATGGGTTTTAACCGGCACTGAAAAACTTTGGGTCACACACTTATATTGTTGGCTGGATCTTGGATTTCCTGCCCAACAGATCTCGGAGAGAGTGAATGGACTTTTCTCCTTCGGCCTAACTTCCACATCGACTGACTCTCGCCGGTGCCGAGTCCTCCCTCAGTGAGATTGAAAACCACCACTTTGTGAAGTTTGCAGATGATACGGTTACAGTGAGCCCGCTGAAGGAGGAGGAAATGCCCCGTGCTCCTGTCACAGATTATATTGACTTGAACGTGTCAAAGATCAAAGATATGCGTATTGGTTTTGGACGTCATCACTCCCACCTCCGTCAACACTACAATTAATGGTCAGGATGTGGAAATCGCTGTGATTGCTTGGGCATCATAATCAATAATGAGCTGAGCTTTGATCGTAACACCGATATGTTGTGTAGAAAAGCCAGCGGCGCCTTCTTTGTCTGAGGAAGCTGGCTAGGTTCGCGGTTGACAGGTCCCCTTTGTTTTATGGATCTGTTATTGAGTTGATTTTTACTTTCTCCTTCATCTGTTGGTTTGCTTCTCTCAATCTAAAAACAGAAAAATGCCTTGGTACAGGGTGATCGAGGTCTGTAGCAGCATCACAGGTACCCAACAGAAACGTCCGTAAAACAATCAGTTGTGAAAGAAAGCAGAATCCATCCCGTGTGGCACTCGGTGTTAGAGCACCAAAACCAACCGATACAGACACTCCTTCATACCTTCAGCCTTTTCACTGCTAATCTCCAATAGAAAAGTCTAGTATCAGCTCGATCCCCAAACCACGTTTGGTAAATATTGCTTTTAATTTTTTACTTATGTACTGTATGTTTAGGTTATATTTATCTGCATCGTGGGTGTTTTTTGATATTGTGTTATTACTGGTTTCACTGCTGCGCAACCAATTGTCGCTCTGGGGACTATTAAAGTTCTACTTGACACACGCGTGCGTGCGTGCGTGCGTGCGTGCGTGCGTGCGTGCGTGCGTGCGTGCGTGCGTGCGTGCGTGCGCAGACTAGAAAAGCGCTATACAAGTAGAGTCCATTTACCATTGACTTGAATATTTAATATACATAGTGCATATTTTATACTTAAAGATTTTGGGTGAAGTATGACTTTGAAGAAATCGTTTGACATTTTTGGCAAACTCATTTGCTTTCTTGCCGAAGGTTAGATGAGAAGATCGATAGCACTCTCGTGTTTGTAGGATAAATATGGAGCTAAAGCCAGGGGGCCATTAGCTTTTATCATCAAAGCTTAGCATAGAGATTGTAAGCGTGGGGAAACGGCTCGCCTTACTCTCTCCAAAGTTCCCAATTCTGACTACTAGCACCTCGAAAGCTCTAAAGCTGTATTTCCCAAAATGTGGAGGCACCCTCTTTCCCGGCGCCATTGTCAACTGGGGCGGACCGTCCTCGGTGCTCGATCCGCCGCAACGTCGGCGGCCCACCCGACCCGTCTTGAAACAACCAATGTGTTTATGATTCAATTATTTACTATAGCGTAGTGTAAAAAAATACTCTGTTACAAGTAAAAGTCCTGCATGAACGTTACTTAACTAATAGTACAAAATGATTGACATCAAAGTAGACTTGAATTATAATCGTTTATGCATTAATGTGTTCATTATTTTAATGTTGCAGCTGGTAAAGGAGGAGCTACGTTAAAGTACTTTATATACGTAATAATTAGGCTATATACTACTTAATAATACATCATAGTTTATTAGTTGATTTAGATTTTGTGTTGAATCTGCAAAGATACCCCCTCTGGGGAGGACGCAAAGTATCCTAACTAGTACTTGAGTAGCCTGAATGTACTGCGTTACAGTCCACAACTGCTAGAATGCAAAATTGTTCACAAGAGCACAAAGTCCCAACAGACCTGGCCTCTTGATTTTTACTATTAAAGTGCACCAGATTGATCCATCTGACTTTAGAATATACAAAAGGATAGAGGCTGCGAGGTCCACCCTCCATAGTCTCTCAAAATCCTGTGGGAAACACGACACATTACCATCACATCGAACACACACTCGGACCAAATATTAATGGGGTGTACATGAGTTAATCACCCACTCACACACACACACACCTGAAGTGCTGAGGTACCCTTCTCCCCTACCCCCCCCCCCCCCTGGTTGCCTACACTGCACCCAGCGCTTTGCAACTTCATCTGGCGTTATGAGCCTTCACTTCAGTAGAGTAACACACAAAGCAGCCGTTAATGGTTTAAGCACCCAGTCGGTAACCTCCCACCACCAAAAAGAAAAAAAAACACACAAACGGGCACGCACACATACAAACACACACCTTTTAATGACATCTTTTCTGCGGCACATTAGCTATTGTGCGGTAATTAATGGGAGAGTCATGGCGTTCAAAAAGCCAGTCTTCTCTCTGCAGACTAGGAGCCGTACACCACAACAATGGCTTAATGAGTAAACACGCCGCGTGTCTCATGAATAAATTATTTGCGCCTCGCAATTAATTTTCCCGATTGAAGTTTGGAAAAAAAAAAAGCAGGACTGGTACCAGTCTTCATAAATCAAGAAAAAAAGGAGGGAGGAGGGAGAGAGAGAACACAACAGCAACTTTGTGTGTATTTGTGTGCGTGTGTGCCCAAGATCCTCTGAAATGCTTTTTTTTTTTTTTTTTGGTCTTTTTCATTTGTTTCAGTAATATCTGTGTTTGTGCGCGCGTGCGTGCATCTGGGTATTTACTTGCGGCTTTATGAATGAGGCTACATAGGTTTTTGATTTAAAGCTTGTTTGCATGCAAGTGTTTTTATGTTTTACACAAATTGGTGTGTGTTTCAACGCCTCTCCGCTGGAGCCTGAATGTACACATGCACAAGTGTGTAGGCTGTGCGTAGAACTTACCGAAAGGAGCTTCCACGTTATCGGTCGGACCTGTCGTGGGATTCCAGACCAGCTGAGTTTCCGCAGCTCCTCTGTGAAACAAGAACAGAAATACCATAAGGGTTTGTTTTAGATTCACCGCGGACACATTTTATATAAAGACTTCGATTTCCCTCTGCAGTTATCGCCAACGTTACCCATCAATATTAGCTCATCAGAGATATGTCCGTGTGGCACAGAATGGCAGATTGTGGCACAGAAATGCCAAAGATATGCTTGAGGTAATTGAGTCAATCATTGAACCACATAAAGTCCTCCTGTTCTGCACATGTTGGTACACAATATTGATAAGAATGGGATTGCGGCACACCGTAAAATGATTTGATCTTTTAACTGACTGACATTAACTAACAAGCTTCCATTGCGTAAAATGCTTATTTTCCTTGTCGATTTTTGATTCCTGTCTCATTGCCTGGGCTCGACTCGCACCACACTGCATTATATAGCTGTGCGGAGAATTTGAAATATTAATCTCAAGTATCGATATTGGTGTCAGCCTTCAAAAATCCACCATCAGTCAAGCTCTATTCCCTTCCCTCGCTTTGAATCTTTCTGACCACAGATAAAGAACGACGCAATAAACAGCCGGAGAGATATTGAGATGGAAGTTGCTTTTGGAAAAGAAAACTAGAGACATGCATTGCTTGAATAACTACATAAAACAGGAGACCCAAAATCATTTCATTCAATGTGTTTTATTATATCACCATATCTACATGAGTGTTTTGTTTAGCCGTCCTGCCAATCAGTTGGACTGTTGGTTTGTTTTTCCGGTGCCGTCTAGAAGGTGATTCCATGTGAACGCAGCATTGTGATAAAAGTAATCCATTTATCCTGAAACTAAATTAGCAACAAACTGTCAAACTATTATTGGATTAGTAAGTCATTCTTGGATACCATCCATTCAATCAATCAACCAACAAACCAACCATGTCCTCACTGTCAAAACTTCCAGTCCTGTCGCTCTTCTACTGAAGAAATCTGAAATCGTCTCATGGGTCAGAAGTGGATTATTAACTAGATTCTCCCCCGGCCGGATCTCCCAACTGGCCGGCTATAATGTAAAATAAATCTGGAGAGGTGAAAATTGAACTTTTAAATTGGCAAAGAGTAGTTCCCATTGAGTCCATGAAGACTCAGAAAATGTGACTGACTGACTGACTGACTGACTGACTGACTGACTGACTGACTGACTGACTGACTGACACACACACACACACACACACACACACACACACACACACACACCTTTTTAAAGCTATCCACGACACATTTTCCTCACAACACGCATTATTCAGCTAAATAACTATTCCCGCAGGGAGCTGAAATCAATGAGTGACCTTGTCCACCAGCTGAGAATGTTCAAGATATACGGTATCCGTTTGCATACGTTCTTCAGCAGTATTCCTTAACAACTAGGAGGTTTCCTGGACGAGAACATTAACTCATCCATTATTCACAGATAGGTCTCCCTATTCCTGGGCCCTACAGCCCCCCCCCTGCCATTAGCATTCAACAAGACAAGTTGCCACGGCCAAGCTGAGGCAAACATAAAAACACAATGGAAATCTCTTCACTTGTAATTGCGCTGCCACGGTTTTACCTACATTCCAAGAGAGCAAGGGGGAAATTGATTTCTGTCCAAACGAAATGGCACTGCCTTAATATACTTTTCTGAGTTAAAAAAATAAATATATAACAACTGTACCTAATGTATAAACCAAATTCTCCGTTGACTCTTATTCAAGGCACAGGCTGGAAATTGATAAGCCCTTCGCACAGAGTGAATGGTATTGATTAGAGCTGCCAAATGACTGTGCCTGGCCTGTTCTTCAAGGCAAATGCAATGGAGACCCAGAGACAGATAGCAGAATAGGAAATAACAATCAGCTAAACAGCAATGGGCTAAGTCCATTGGCTAAATTGAGTGAAACGCATTAGAGCTTGTTCAGCTGATGGGAGAAGCTATTTATTCACTATAGTTCCTGTGCATCTTCCACTTAAGATTTCTCCCTTACCTTGTCCCCAGTGACTTTAATTATATAGAAATTCAATACGGTGATGTAGTGCAAAGCACGGCTCTGTTGGATTGGAGGGAGACAGAGCCCCACAGTATGGAGAGGTTTCATATACCCCAAGGTTACCTGTGCAGCACCGAGTCGCATTTAAAAGCACGGATGAAGAAGAAAAAATAAATAAAAATCACTCAGATAGGACATCGGCCATAAAAGTTGCTGCAGGTTTTCTACAGATTATCTTTGTGTCTCTTTGCTCCTTCCCTTCCCTCACCGCAGGACTAGAGAAGGGTGTGTGTGTGTGTGTGTGTGTGTGTGTGTGTGTGTGTGTGGGGCTACCAGGCTATGGTGAGTGCAGACATCATTTCATTCGCAGACATAGTCCAGACACAGGAAAAGCTGTCGTCTATTAAAAGCCTTGGCCTCTCACTGAATCTGTAGCTTTCAGGCATAGATAGGACTGTGCCTGTAAATTCAATTTGCCAGTTTCCTGAGATTGGCACTATGAGACGCTTAAACGGTGAAGGCCATCAATTCTACACATCAAAGTATGCTTATGGGCCTCGGGGAGTATCACTGCACATGTGAAAAGGGTTGCGAAAAGCCTTTGCGGCTCCAGAGGGAACCGTGTGAAATCTGATAAAGTGCCTCAAGTGATGTCACTCGAGTCGACGGGTATCTCTCAAAGTCGAGGAAGGATCCTTCAAACAGCTGGACTTCAAAAGGAGACACGTCATCATTGAGGACGGCTTTTATGTCGAGGATCCTTTCGGATTCAAATGAGGACTGAGGATATTCAAAGATGCGCGTGCGTGCGTGTAGCCTCTGCGCTTCTAAAAAGACCCACAATCCTATGCGAACGATGCCTTTGGAAACGCTATGCTAGTAAACTTTCAGTTATTTCACCTCAGCCGTCCGCAAAAAAGTGTTTCAGAGCAAAATAGGAGGCGAGACGTTGCCAAGTCCGGTTCCTGAATCTTCACTCATTTTAGATCATACTAGATATTCGAAGGCCCAATTCAAATGTTTGCTCTGACTTTCATCGCGCAGCGAGCACCGAGGTCGGCGATGGCAGAGACAGACAGCGTGGTAGAGCCAGCATATTTCTACATCTGACTCTGTGAATTAAGGCTTCTTTTTTTGTTGTTGTTGACCAAACCAGAGTTGGTGATTGTCGGAAGCAGACCCTACTTGGAATGACCCGTCCTACCGAGGAAGCGTCCGTCTGTCGGCGCTGGTGAGTACAAGCTTGAAAACGCAAGACATCTCTGTAGCCCGCTCCCCATCTCTGCTTGGGGATCGTGACTAAATTAGCCAGAGTTCACAGTTGGATTATGGGTGATGTAGGCAACCGCCTTTGACAAGGAAGAAGAATGCACGCAATTAACAAATTGGTTCTGTTGCATCGATTTTGATCATTTCTAAGAAATTCCATCACACGACGTTAAAAGGAGTTCAACGCGAAATTGATTGCAGCGCTCTTTTAACGAATCATTTCCGCTGGTTTTCCGTTTTAAAAAAAAAAAAAAAAGAAAATCGGGCAAAACTCTTCATCAAGCGACCACTAATGCAACTGACACAGTATGATGCGATATTGATGTCAGCGTGGGCAAAATTTAATTGCCACTGTGGTCCCCGTCTCTGCGCTGAGATCGTTTTCAGTCCCAGCGCGGTTCGGTAGAGCACACCTTCTCTTTGAAGGATTAGGAAAGAGCGATCCCAGAGCCGTGGCAATTGACTGCCACCGCGGCACGTCAAAGAACATGTGCATACATGTAGCCCCCCTCCCTTCTTTCCAATCTCGTCGCACAGTACCTGTGTATCTGCATGTCCCCGTGTCTGAACGCTTGCAATGACGTCGACCTCGTCGAGCTGGACAGCCGCAGTGAAGTTCTGCGGTCGGCGCTAACAACAAAGTACAAGCCTTTAAGGGCGAAGTGGTTCTCCTACGTGCACCTCTATATTCATTACTCTCTTAACAGCTCGGAACCGGCGCCTCTCCTCTTGCCTCGCACCTCTTGAACCTTCATTTGAACTGTCGGACAAAGAAATGAGTCCATGAATCTTGTGGGCCCGGGCTTAATTAAACTATGTTATATTTCGCCCACATATCATTAATCTCCCCGTATGGGGCTGGGGGGTTTACAGAGGGGAGGGGTGAGAGGGCGCGAGGCGGCTGATAGTCGTTACATCCTGATGCCGCAGTGATCTCCGGGAAGCCCCGTCCCCTTTGGGCGAGCACTTTGTATTGCAGGAGAGGCTTGTGGAGGAATAAATGTGTGCACGGAAGAGGCCTGTTTTTATGTGTGTGGGTGGAAGAGTGCGGAAAAGGGCAAGGGGCAAATATTTACTTGGCACCCTGCGGCCGGCGGAACAAGATGATGTGCCCGTTGGACCCATGCATCATACACGGAAAAGTGCAAACGCAGCTGCCTACTGCTGAACATCGCTGTCTTCCAAACAGTCTCCAGTAGAGAGATGGACCACCGCAGACTCCCAATCACAGTTACCCCTATGTGAGCCCAGATGCCCTGTAGACCCGGGTAGTGCTGATGCACTGTGCTGGTACGGTACATGAAAGGAGAATGGGAAGAATCTACTAGCAAAGATGTTTTCAGCTCGCTCCTCCAGTTTCACACATTTTAATTAGTCCTGGGGCCAAAAATGCCGCTTTGAAAGCAGACCTGCCGTAGACAATATGTAATCCATAATCCATCTTTGAATGGATTCTTTATTCTAATGAAAATACACTCTCACAGGAAATGTGTCCATACCAACCAATCTCCATTTCCCCCCAAAGTGGGCAGTGACAGAGGCCAGCGTGAGCACAGTTGACGTACGGGCTAAATTGCAGATGTCGTTTCATTAGTGTGAGGCTGGCTCATCTCGCGGAGAGCATATCTGACTCTCAGGGGCATCTCCTGTGCATTATGAATGAGACAGCTGAGCACCAGCTCCACCGGAATAAATTAAAGGCATTTCCTGACATTTTGAAAATGAATCTGTTGTTTTTTTTTTTTTTGCTCAGCGGGCACTTGTCACAATGTGGGTATAAAAAAAAAAAAGAAAAAAAAGTTTCCGCAACTGTCCCGCGGGCGACGAGGGACTAGCTGTCCCCGTCAGTTTCGGTGAGCCAAGTTAATAATGCAAACAAGCCATTTCTAGCTGACAAATCTGTCACTTTTTTTTTTGCTTTTTTTAAAACATAGTAATCTGTAGAACTTAAAAAAAAGAAATAAAAATAAAATACTAATTGAAGCTGTAAAGACATTTCTTTAACCGGTCTCTACAGGAACAAGGCAGAGGCAACTCACTAAAGCAATTTACAGTCAATTCACCCCACAGGCTGTCATTTCAAAATGTACATATAAAAGTGCAAGCGGGGGCAGGCGAAAACAGAATTTCCCTTGTGTGACCAATAAAACATCACATTATTATACACATGCTTTGGAATTAGTGTCATCAGTATTGTGGGTGTTCATCATGCTGGCAGTCACAAGCCTCGGGGGATTGGTTCTGGGGAGACGGGCGACACCCTGGGAGGAAGCCATTTTCCCTCCAGGCATGAAAAACACCTGTAACATCAGCAATGTGCAACTCAAGGGCGACCGCTGCTCGTCTCTCCTCCGTGTCTGCTGTATTCCATTATGCATGAACTTACAGGGGTGCACTTTGTCTTGGCTGGAGCTAAGCTGGGGACCACAGGGGGTGATTAGGACACCGTGTACCTTCTGTTGAACACCCCACAACAGCTGCTCTGACGTGGGACCCTCAGAGGTAATGAATGCTCAATGACTCTTGAAACATTCAGAAGGGCAACATATAACTAAATACCCCGTTTGTATTTTATTTTGACTTACTTAGTCAACCGCGATAACCAAAAGTAATTCGGAAGCAGAAGCTTAGCGAGGGAAAGGTCACGTCGGATTAACGCAACGTGGAGTTTCCTACTTCAGTCACTCGCGCTTCCTCGCCGACAGCAGCGCGAGTAAAGCTGGTGGGGATGGGTGCCTCGCTGAAGGCCACCTCAACGGAGCCCACAGGGAGACTTGAACCACTTGCATGTGGGTCGCAGGACCATTTCTTTACCATTGTGGCGACATGAAAAACAGGGGCCTTCTGTTCCAGAAGCAAAACATGTAAATGACTGACTCCGCCAGTTCAGACATGTTTCTGATGACAGCAGGACCGAGAGGAGGTAAAGTTATACAATTTAAGGAGAAAATATAATGCCAAAACAAAAGAGTGCTGGTTAGTAGTTCAACCAATCACAGAGCTCAGATTGTTTCACGGTTTTTGAATCAAGGATCAGATCAGCAGAAAAAAAAAAAACATTTAACTTTCCACATGTTTTGCCCATGATACTGATTGCCGATGAGCCATCAGCCGAATTAGGACGTTTTTGTTGTTTTGTAATAGCAGCTGATATACAAGGCTCCAAACTATTTATTTTTTCCCCTCGGTCCATTTCAACCACCTTCCGTGTGAAATGTTTTTAATTCTAAATATTATCCTTTTACTTTGTTATCGTCATCTATAGTGGTTATTTGCATCAACGCACACAATTCATATGATTAACAAATAAAAAGGTATTTTTATTGATAAAAAACTAAATCTTTCCCGAGTGGACTGAAACTATGGAGCTGGCTGAGTGAGGGCTCTTACTAAAAATAAGCACTCGAGCAATATGAGGTGGTTGTGTTAGAAAATAAAGCAAAAAAAAAATCAAACAGAGTAAGTATGAGAGTGTGTGTATAAGTGTGATTTTGAGTGTGTGTGTGTGTGTGTGTGCGCTCCTGCACTTCTGCCATGTCTGCCTGTCTGCTTGCCTGCCAGTCAGTCAGTCAGTCAGTCGGTCAGTCAGTCTACCTGCCAGTGTGCATGGTTGTGTACGAAGGCCAGCGAGAAGAACAGAAGGCAGCGAGAGGCGCTGTCAGTCAGTGCTGGCTGAGCAGGGAGCTGATGGGAGCAGGAGGGAGGACGGTTGGCGGGCCGGAGCCATGCACTATTCAGGCATCATTCAGACGGAGCGCGACCACTGGGGCAAAACACCACAAGGTTCTCGGCAACACGGGCGCACGTGAACAGCGCGCACGCACACACGCACGTGCCACAATTGGGGTTTGTACTCTGTAGCGGGAGCCACCTCTGCAAATCCAAAAATCGACACCGCTTCACGTGCACAGCGTCCTGAACTTTAAGCGCGAGAATCCGTCATTTTTTTTTTTTTTTTTTTTTTTAATCTCCTGCTTTTAAATGCAGCAATAAGAGAAGTCACTCACAAGTTCGTTTCTGCTATTACAATGTGTGCCACCTGTGCGATGCCCGTGAAAGCCATGGATGACATTGCAACGGGGGAGGAAGTAGGTAAATGCCGCCGTTGCAGGCGTTGTCCCAGTGTCATCTGATGCCATTTCGCCAGTGAGGTCAGAAAAACAATACAATCAGGACGGACACCTTTATCATGCAGTTCATTAAAAAGTTAAGCTCCCCTCCTATAAACCTTGAATGCTGTGTGAGAGAGAGTCCTGAACGGTCTAACTCATCTAGAGGACAAAGTGATGGCGCCAGGGAGCAGACGGCTCATAAACTAATGGGACTCTTGTAAAAAGATACTCCCCTCTGGATTAGACCTGCTCAGGAGGCCTGATGGATGGCCCAGATGGCCGGGAGAGGACACCGAGCCTAGATGAGTGTACAGGTGTGACTGTGTGTGTGTGTGTGTGTGTGTGTGTGTGTGTGTGTGACTGTGTGTGTGTGTGTGTGTGTGTGTGAGATAACACAGACGTGCATAGTCAATTTCCTGAGGCATGCCTCGCTGTTAAGCGATTTAGATGACACAGGTTCCAAAATATCTGACATGGTCACAATCTTTTAGGAATTTTTTTACAATGCTTTATGAGGGGAATATGGAGACGTTTTGAATTTCAGTTATGTCACTTGTTACAGGTAGTGTGTGTGTGTGTG
>JACSYO010000383.1:770000-845000 GCA_016806645.1 Ophiodon elongatus | reverse complement strand
ACACACACACACACACACTAAATGCAGAGCAGGCAGAAAAAAAACAATATCTTTTGTTTAGAAGCTGGAAACTGAACAGCTCAATACTCTTACAAATGTAAAAAACAAATTGAAAATATGTCAGATCATCTCGTGTTGCTTTTGTGAAGTTGTTTCCCTCGTTGTTGGCATGCAGTGAAAATGTCATGAGGCGTTACTGATCACCAATTAACAGCTAACAGACCTTTTTAACAACAAAAAAGGAACTATGGAACCAGTGGTTCTAAATTAAGAGTGAAAAGTCCCTTTTTGCCTATTCCTAGACCATGAAATTAGAGATGACAGCGGTCACATGACCACCAAAATAGATATATTCTTTTTGCTCGTTGAAGTTAAGCTTGATCGTGAAAAGAGTGGTCCTGGATTGGGTTGAGTTACACTGGAAAGTCAAGTAATTGGCCATTCATTCAAGCACGTTTCTCCTACTGGCAGTTGGCAACTTGCACCCGTCTGCAAAATAATGCGTAAACACAGAGTAAGTGTTGCATTAACAAGAAGTGAAACTGGTGAGGGGACTTTTTACTCGCTTCTTCTCCCCCCCCTCCAGTTCCCAGCTAAAATAGCTCCCTCGTCGCCGAGCATTCAGCCAGCGGCTGATCAGGTTCACTCACAGACAGGCTCGCCTCAGGGCATCAGGAATAATTAGCGGAAATCAACCTGACATCAATCATCCTGCTCTCACACACGCATAGGTCGTCACCTTCTACATGACCTTACATGCTAAACAGGCCGCTATCACAACCTGTCGCAAGGCTCAGTGGAGAGGGAGAGGGAAACTGACAAGGACGGTAAAGACGGGAGTACAAAAGGAGGATCATGACGACGAGTTGGGCAAACCCCAAAAAAGAAGTAAAAAAAAAAAAAAAAAGTGTGCATTTTGTTGCCTTTTCCCACCATCTATCCCTCTCATTTAAATCCAGCTTACTTGTGAGGAACAGTCCTACAGAAAAGTTTCATATCACACGAGCATGACGAGTGTAACTCTGCTACCATGACAAGAGTAACAAGCCTGCAAACCAAAGTGGAGGTGGCTGTAATGCAAAGTTATGCGCTGGGTCAACCATTATGGAAAAATCACACACAGTGACACGCTGACCAACACGGTCAGACTGAGACAAAACACACAACCACCTGTGGACTCCAGAGAATGGCGGTCCTGACAGGTCGGGGGTGGGGGGGGGGGGCTTGGCCCAAAAAAACATGGCTGCCTCTGCAATTAATTGCACCGTTCAAGTGAGGAACCTGACCGATGGATCATCCCGGCCGCCTCTTCCTTTGAGCTCAAGGACAGTCGGTCGAGTAACTCTTTTACATAAGGGGGCGTCATCCCCGCTGACAGCGTCCACCGGCACGTGAGGGAATTTGTATGTGGAGCGTATGTGTGTCACGGACGGCGTGCGGCGACAATGACCTCTGCTTTGAGGACAAGGAGTTTAATCCGTCTCGTCGTCTTCCTCTTCACCGAAAACTGCTCAAAATGTACTAATGTGTACATGGTGAAATGTGGAAGCAATTACATCAGTGTTTCTCATCAGACATTTCCAGAACTAAAAAAAGAGCAACTTTCTACACCAAGGTCTAAAAACGACTCCATTATTTATTTTAGTCGGTACAGTACATCAGATGGGGGCGATTCTTCTTTCTTTTTTTCTTCTTCTTCTTTTTGTATTCTCATCTATATCCCATTCTTTGCTGCTGCAATGACCCAATTTCCCCACGGGGGATCATTAAAGTTTCATCTTATCTTATCTTATCTGCCCCCTATCGGCCCCCTCTCTTCCCCTCCCCAATCCTTCACTTAATTATGTCCCGTGAATGAAGTTCATCTTTCATGCTGCCAGCAGCCAGCAGCCAGCAGCGTGGCTCACCCGTTCTGGGCTATCTAATCATGGCGCAGAGTCTAAACTAAATTTAGACAGCCGGCCTGTGATGCCTGGCAGGCCCTAATGGGGGCTGACACCTGGAGACACTCTGCTGATGTACACGGTACACTCTGCGCGAGCGGGCCGCAACCAATGTTGACTAACGCTGACGACTTGTGAACCAGTTTGTTTGCAGAAACTTTTTCAAGGGGATCCCACGTAGAGGTGAAGCACTGTGCTGACTAAGGCCATTCAAACTTAATGAAATCCAGCATTTACATTTTAGGATCTTAGCCAATGCCCCTTGTGTGTGTGTGTGTGTGTGTGTGTGTGTGTGTGTGTATATCAAACTAATCTACACGTGGCAGCTTCGAAGCATCGGCACCAACCTACAAATTTGCACACTTTTATTCAAATTGCAAACCAATCAGCCGTGTCTGTTGACAGAATATGATTTGTGGATGCAGGCGAACATACTGGTATATGTGACCTACCAGTGGCAATGCAAATATGATTATCATTAACGTTCTAACAAATGCACAGAGAAATAACGTTAAATGCACATAATTTGAGGGAATTTTGCAATAGCCAATAAATCAGCCAATATTATTATTTTATTTATATATATATATATATATATATATATATATATATATATATATATATAGTCCAGTATCAGTCACAGACTTCCAGTCACGGGATTATGCCTTCTGAAACACTGTATGGCTTTGGATGCGAGACAGATGAGGAAGTGTTGAGTATGCATTTACAGCAAGCAGCGGAAACGGAGCAGATTAGAAAAACTGAGAGGATTCTCACAGAAAAATATGCTAAAGTATATTTATACAAGAGGATCTGAACGAAAAGCATTGTTTCTAATTATAGCCTGTCTCAAATCAATGCATGGTAGCCACTGCGGTCGTGGTAAATTAGGACCACAGCCACTGTTTGAGAATGGAGGCAACGGTATTTAAACTGTGTCATTTCTGCACCGAAATATCTCCGACACGCTCTTTTTTTGTATTTAGCACATTAAGGGTATTTAGACAGGCACATAACCCATTCTCTTGCTGAGCACTGCACTTTTGGAATTCTCTGCCATGGTCTCGCTTCATGCTCCGTTTCTGTCAGGCACACTCAACACACACACACACACACACACACACACTCCTTTACATTCTTCACTCAAACAGAGATTTTACCAAGAGTTTGAATCTACACAACTCCCAATATGTTTAATGAGTCGGCCTCTGTGCTTCTACCATAACTGTCGGAGGTCATCGGATCCCACTTCTAACTTTAGCTTTATTATTGTTTTTACAGCATGGACGAACCACGGCTGTCTTTGACCAAATCAATTCTTCCTCGACTAACTCTCATACAATTCTGTCGACTAATCAACTCGTTGATTTTAAAATGGACAGATCTGTAATACTTAGTTTCTCTGCAATGAACCACACAGAAGCACCACTTTAAAAGCCACCAGGAATGTGCTCATGAGTCGACTAGTCGACTAAGAGGGGGGCATTCTGGGTTTAAACATCATTTCAAACTCATGCTTGCTAAGGCCCTTGACTGATGTGGCAAGACATCATATATTTTATGATGAGACATAATTATATTTAGTTGTTAAATAGCAATTAACATTTAACTACATATAATGCATCTTATGTCGAAATGTTCTTATGTTTTTTTTTTTAGTTTAATACCATTATTATTATTATTATTATTATTATAATTATGACATGTTTACTGACTAAAAACTGTGATGTTTGACATCAGACTACTTCCGCAGGTCACTATCTATATACATTTTTGTTTCCCTGTGTAAAGGGGTTGACCTGTGCTCCCCCAGTGTTGGCTGTGACTTCAGACGCTGCTGTGAACTTTTATATTTCTTTAAAAATCCTACCTTTTCCACCTTCATTCCATTCAAACGTAGCTTAAAAAAAAAAACAATGTAAAAACTCTTGACATTCATGGCAGCTACGACAAGCATATTCTTTTTCTACACATAATATTCTTTTGTAAATTATGAATTGCTCACCGGCTGGTTCTTAACATTCAATATGTACCCTCCGACAGCTTCCATTTCGCAAACTCGTCCGATTGCCTCTTTGATCTAGTTAATCTACCGACACTGGCGAGATTGACGCAACAAGTTGCTGTGTGGCTGTTGCCAAAAGTTAGTTTCAGGGGACACAAAGTAAAACGGTAAAGAGGAATCTCGGCAAGGATTTCACGGCCACTGGGGTGGCAGTGGGAACACACAGAGTCTCTGGGGTTGGATAAACAATAAAGGCTTGTCGTTTGGTTAGAACAAAGGCCTGTCATTTGCTTTTGTTGTTGGTGGTATTTTTTTTTTTTTTTTCCTTGTAATCTGCATGTCCAGATGGCTGGATGACTTTCCCCCTCACAGCATCGTTAAAAGCGCAGCACAGCTGGCAGACAGAGTGAGCAAACTAAGAGTGAGGAGCAAGAGAGTGCAAGGAAAGAGCTTAGAGAACAAAAAGAAGAAGAAAAAAAAAAAATATGACAGGACTAGACAAAAGCTGAGGAACGAAAAAGCCAGACAGGGCAACACTGAGACGAGTGGATTGTGCAAGAGCGCACAGCGCATCGACGCCGACAGATGAGCGGAGATCTTGGGACGAGCGTCTCTTACCCAGATCTGTGTTGGGGCCAGCCAACAACTGTTTGAACTTGTCCAGACGGGATGCTTCCCTCTCGGTCATGGCCGGGGTGCCAGATGTGTTCTGGTCAGCCATGCGAGCCACTAGCGGGATGACGGGCGGCCGGTGGGGCAGAGAGCGTTGTCTGTGGAGGGCTGCGTGCTCACCCGCTGCATCTGGTGGGAGGACGAACAGGTTGAGACGAGGGGTTACATAAACACGCACTCAGCAAATGGTGGGCTTTCAGGTGATGCGGTACAGGACCTCGCGGCCATGGTGGAGGCCAATAGTATACTTCAGACTCCAGCAAAGGCATTCTGTCCGAAGACATTTATTAGTTTCTGATTACTGTGGCCCATCTCTTTCACCAAATCACACATATTTAGGCTATTTCATGCGATCTTCCTTTCGACTAATATTATAACTAGGGAAATAGGTTTTTTTGTTGTTGTTTTTTTTTTTTACTTCCATTCATTGAGCCTCCCCTGAAGCTGTTTGGAGCCGCCACTCCATCCCCTCCGGGGGAGGCCGGTCTCACCGCTTTGAAAACCTCTGCGCTAGACGAAATGTTAAGGGGTCATCAAAGTTATTAAAATTCATCCTCAAGAGGAGATGAATGTGCGCACAAAATTTCATGGCAGACCCATCAAATAATTATTGAGACATTTCCGCCTGGACCGGAGTGGTGGATCGACCGGCTGAGCAAACAGAGACCGAGACCCACGACGATCCATCGGCTAAACATTTGAATTAGTAAACTTCACTCGGAGCGCTCGACACCGAGGGCCCGGCGTTATTGAGTCCGGCTTCGTCTGAACAGAGCAGTCCCTCGATTCTGTTTGGAGGTCAGTTTTTGTATTGCTGTGTAAAAACTTTGATTAGCCTCTTCCTGCAGGGGGGAGAAATGTCCACAACCTGCATTAGGCTTCCCTTTCAGCGGCAGTAAGGTGACACTCTGGAGACTTGCAGTGATTAGAAGCAGCACAGTCACTGATGTGCAACTTTTAATGTCAGCATGCTGACTAGTTAGCAAAGTTAAGTTGAAGAACTGCATTTTCAGGTTACGGGAGTTCATTTTTTTTTTTATTTTTTTTTTTCAATCTACAATTGAAATCTGTATTAAACAAAGTACTCAAGAGTAGGAATTTGGCAAAAACCTATGAATTGCATCATGCAACAGTTCCCTAAATTTAGAAACAAGTGTCACCACTGTTCTTCAGCATTTTGATGGATCCTTTCCAGGTGGTGATGAATGCGGTAACTGTTAGTGGCTCGTTTTGCAACGAGCCTCGAGGAAGGCAGCAGTTGTGGTTATGGCAAAAAGAAAATTCAGATTCAACTGTGAGGGCTTCATGACGGGTAGACAAACAGAATAATTCAGTCTGCTGAGTGCCACATGTTCCCCCAGATGTGCAAAAATAAGACAGAACGAGACACAGAACGAAACATTGGCACC
Organism: Ophiodon elongatus; assembly: GCA_016806645.1. Lineage (NCBI taxonomy): Eukaryota > Metazoa > Chordata > Actinopteri > Perciformes > Hexagrammidae > Ophiodon > Ophiodon elongatus. The sequence goes on along the minus strand of JACSYO010000383.1, from coordinate 838,971 downwards.
ACACAGACGAGTTATGAACAAGCTGGCGAGGTCGGGACTTCACCGCGGAGAGGGATGCTCCTTCTGTCACACTAGACACGAAGCGAGAGTTCATAAAGATCCCCGTGAACAGCGCTGCCAACATTTCTCAGCGCCATATAGCGCAAACACTCCGTAGCAATTAAGAAAACTGGAACGCTGCCGGTTTTAATATCCTTTTCAGTTTTTACAAGAACAAATAAAAAGCTACAAATCTGTTCTCAACTGCTTTATTTGCACTTACAAAAATTAAAAAAGATGATCAAAGCCCGCGGAGGCTTCTTTGTGGTGGAACCTTTTAACAGTAAGCCCTGTTTATAGTCCATTTAATAACTTTGAACTTTTGAAAAAGGGGCTGTAAAAGACAAAGCCAAGAAAGGGGAAGTTAGTAATGTTCACTTATCAGTCACAGTTTACTTCATCATTATTACAGGCAAGAAAGGATAAACGCCCACATGAAAGTACACAAACAGAGGGTACTTCTCCAGGAGCTCCACAGAGCCAAGTGACCACCAGCTGTGTGTTTGTGTGTCGCTTGCTCTCTAATGCGGCAGGGCACTGGGAGTCGGTAATGTTGAAGTATATGGAGGGAGTCTGGGCCTCACTAATGAAAGCTATGCTGTGTGCCACCATCTAATTAGAAGGGAGCAAGTGTGTTCGCGCTATTCCTCGCCATCCACACACACACACACACACACAGCAGTCAGCCTTACTGGAACTGTGCATATGAAGTTGTTTACCCCACCTGCCAGGTACCATTGAGTGTGCATGCATTAGGGCTCGTATATAAGCTTTGGTGTTTTGCTACATGCTCGGAGAGGCGCGCATGGATGTCCCTGTATCAGACGTGGAGAGCATGCAAGCCCGTGTGTCGTCTTCTCGGAGGAGATAAGAGGAATTGCCTGAAGGCAGCGGGCTCCTTATGTTATCTGCATCGGGAACACAGCAACAGGCAGGATGGCAGGCACCCAGGCAGACGGCAGGACAGGACAATAGTCAGACGTTCACCGTGTACAGTGTCTGCTGCTGTTGCTGCTGCTGATGTTATAATCTAGGAAGCAGCAGTACAACCATTTATTATTTCATTTCCCATTACAAGGGAGGGGATGAAGCAGTTTCACACAAAAGGTGCTGTGTCACTGTTTAAAGCAACAAAAAAAACTTTAAACTTCGACATTTGGAGGAGGTCTTGAACAGTGACACGGGTCCAACAGGAGCCATGACAGTTGTTGTGTACTACAGGGGACGAAGACCCTAACTGAAGAGGACTTCCATCTTTATAGATGTATTTATAAGATGCATCTATCTATCTATCTATCTATCTATCTATCTAGATAGATATACTGAAGAGGTGCTGAATTAAAAACACTATATTATCTTATTTGTATTCTTAACATTTGATTAATATTCAAGTATCACAGTTATCGGCAATACCGGTATATTGCAACATCCCTATGCTGTCGTGAAGAGCTATTCTTCATTGTAATCTCCGAGACGTCTGTTTCTGCCCCTTCCTCTTTTACCTTCCTTTACTCTTATTTATATAAATATCTATATAGATATATATAAATATCTATATAGATATATATATATATATATATATAAATATCTATATATATATATATATATATATATATATATATATATATATATATATATATATTATATATATATATATATATATATATATATATATATATATATCTAGAGATATATATATATATATATAGATATATATATATATCTAGAATATATATATATATCTAGAGATATATATATATATCTGAGATATATATATATATATATATATATCTAGAGATATATATATATATATATATCTAGAGATATAGATATATATATCTAGAGATATAGATATATATATCTAGAGATATAGATAGATATAGATATAGATATAGATAGATATAGATATAGATATATATATATATATATATATATATATATCTCTAGAGATATATCTATATATATATATATCTAGATATATCTATATATATATATATATATATATATATATATATATATATATCTATATCTATATATATATATATATATATTATATATATCTAGATATATCTATCTATCTATCTATCTATCTATCTATCTATCTATCTATAGATATATAGATATATAGATATATAGATATATAGATATATATATATATTCCATCCATTGTCATCCGCTTATCCGGGGGCCGACCCAGGCTTCCCTCTCACCCGCAACACGTTCCAGCTCGTTCTGGGAGAACCCGAGGCGTTCCCAGGCCAGCTGGGAGATATAATCCCTCCAGCATGTCCTGGGTCTTCCCCGGGGCCTCCTACCAGTTGGGCGTGCCTGGAAAACCTTTAACGGGAGGCGTCCAGGAGGCCTCCTGATTAGATGCCCGAACCACCTCAGCTGACTCCTCCCGGTAAATTTCAGAGCTTTACATTTGCCCTCATCTATACAGGACTTATTGGTCGGACAACCTCTTTATAGTTACACTAAATTGAAATAATATATGCAAAATATAACCAAACTTTAATTGTGGACAGAGGTCAAACTTATGGACAGGTATGGGGCAATTGTTCAGAACTGTCTTCCAGTTATGGAGGGGTTTTAGTCACAATATTCCTAACACATGTGCACTTAAAAGTAAAAGCAGTCTAGCTTTTAGTATGCAGGTGACATGAGCCAGAAAACTTTTTTGGACACTGAGCAATGGCTCACTCACCTTTAGGTGACCCAATTGGAGCTTCGCTTTGGGACTTTACAAGGCGACCATCAGTGTAAGGGCTGCTCTGGGAGGCAAACGAGACCTCTGGGCTGGTCACGTCTCCTTCCCCCACCCTGTCCTCCTCGTCTTCTTCATTGTCCTCCTCCTCGTCCTCTGCCACCTCCTCCTGTGTGTCCTCTTCTCTCTGTTCCAGCTCTGTCGTGTCGTCCTGCCTCTGTCTTTCCTGCTGCTTGCTGTGATTCTCGATGACCTGTTGAGTTGATAGAAAAACGAGGTGCGGCACCGGTGAAATTCAGGTTTTGCGGACGAGAGAGACAACTCCATGAACATAACGTAACATATGACATATTACAAAAGTGTGCAATAATCATACAAATAGTCATTTGTAAACTAAGTTAGCAGCTTGAGATTCTGTGTATATAATTAATAGAGTGCTGCAGGATTGAGTCCTAAAAAACTAGTTACCCCCCAATTGTGAAGGTTATCTTGCTGTACAAAACGTGTCAGTATCATAAACGTTTGTTTTCCAGAGCTTATTATCTGCAATAATCCAAAATCCAATAGAAAAATCCCATTGGCTTTTTGTCGACTGAACCAGTGTGATGCTAACTTACATCACACAGGTTGTGTGGTAAGGTTGGCCTACAAAAATATGTCATCCCTGCAACACTCTATTCTCTAAGATAAACACAAAATGGCACGATTTTGTAAACAATGTGCAATTTCCCCTGCGATTCAACATTTATGCATGAACGCACATTTGTGACTACACCAAACCTCCTTTGGTATACACCCATCTTAAAAGTGAAGCACAAACTTTAACACAGTACATTTAGCCACATAAATGTCATTTCAATCCCTCAAAAAAACACTACTGACATTTTCACAAGAATATATATTTTAGTTGATGTTTATGATTATATTAAGGATATTCAGTGAGGATAACATTTCGAAGCATGTTTTTTTTTTTTTTTTTTTTTTTTTTTTATGTAAAATTGACCATGTAGTTAAACATGCCGCTGTTTAAAGGGCGCTAACATTCATGAAAATGCTTTCTAATGGACCGCCAAAACTCCAAGATGAACTATGTTGTTATCGTGGGTGGGTAATCTATCCTGGGACCAAGTCCCTGTGGCAGAAAAATATGCGTTTTATTAAATACACTTAAGTATAAAAAAAAACACTTCATCTAGTTGTTCACCTTATTGGCTGTCTCCATGACAACCTCAATGTTAAGGTTCTGTGCGGCCATGGCCAGCAACTCATCATCATCATCCCCAACGTCCCAGGCATCACTTGTGATGCTCTCGAACTCCTGGAAGGTGGTCGCCTTCTTAGGCTTGCCTGGCGTGGCCGGGGGAGGCTTGTTGCCTGCTTTAATCAGGCTGGAGGACAGAGACAGAGCCATGAAAACAGAGAAGAGGAGTGAGGATAAGAGAGAGGGGGGGGGGGGAGAGACGGAGATGAGATGAGAATCATTTTGACACTGACAGGTGGGCGAAGAAATAAAGTTACACTCGCCCTTTAAAAAAAAGAGAGGCGCTCAATAATTAATTAAATAAATCAACATTTGGCGTGAATCAAAGTCGACAAAATATCAACATTTTACGCACTGACATGTCGGCTGTTGAAAGAATGGCCACTAACAATACAGAAGACACGCAATGAAGTGAGTCACACCTCTAAACAAAGACCTTTAATCTTAAGCACTACAATAAAAAGCAGATCTCAAGACCTAACAAGTCTGAATCTTGGTCACGTTCAAAAGAAACTGAGTTGCTGTCTTTGTGGTGCAAGGACACCGTTTCATTCAGCCAGAACAAGAAATGCAACAGAAAAAGAGAATTCAATTAAATTCAACCTTTCCTTATCATGAGATGCGGAATAAGGAAGGTGGGAGGAGGGGAGGTGCTCTGATTTCTTACAAAGACAAGGATTACCATAATAAAAGGGAGAGACTTGTCCATATTAGCTTACTTTCATCATAACTTAGAAGAAAAGGGAGAGTCTGAAACTATACGCGGACAAAAAACAAGAAAATTGAATTCAACCCCCTGTGGAAATGTACATGATTAAACATCAGTCAAAGGAAATAAAGGGATTTTTACAAAATAATAGGGTGTTTTTCTTTCTTTGTGTGTGTGTGAGCCTGTGTGTGAGTAAAATGAGATAGGTACAGGCCAAAAAGTCAAAAAATATTTTCTATGCAGAATTAAATAATGGTTAAATAAAAACAAGATTTTACAGTTTTTCTAAGTTATTTTTGAGCTGTACAGAAAACATTTACTGTACGGTCCAGGCCTTTTCTTTTAATTAATGAATTCAATCAAAAATGCATACATTTTCATATTTTCACACACCTAAGACCTGTGTAGGTACCCTTTCAACTTCCATTTGAATTGGTAGATCTTCAAATCATGTAACATAACCAGTTTGAACTGGACATGATTACAAACTTTCAAAATAAGTTAAAATAAAACTAACTACAAGCATGTCTTTTGTCATTTATGCTGTCAAACCAGCCATCTAACAACTAGATTGTCCACGGACACTGCAGAACAGCACAGGCCATACGGTGCAAACAAAAGGTTATTAGAATTATACTGCAGGACACCCAATGTATGCAGTTTCACACATTTAAGCATGTTGTAATTATGGCCACGTCCCAGTCCATGATGTCACAGCTGGTGTCTTTGTCGAATGGCAGAACTACACTCCCACATTCCTGAGGATGTGGCTAAAAATATAACATGTTTTAGAATATCAATCGAAAGTAGAAGTTTTCTGTCTTCTGAGTGGATCGGTAGCCACCCTTCAAGATTTCTGACTTGTTTTGTTGTTTCCTGCCAAATACTCATCCTCTACTGGTAACGGTGAATAGAAAGGAACTTTAAAAACTCAAACCAGTCTGTGAAGTCCTGGCTTATGCTGATGTCCTCTGGTTTTTTAACAAGGGGACGAACGGTTCAATAAAAGTATTGCGTAATCATCCATAAAGTAGATGCTGCTGATCAGCAAGGAAGTACTTCTCTTAAGTAAAGAGGAAGACAATCCTTTAACCTAACGCGCATCAGATAAACGTGTTTGTTTGTCAAAACATTGCGTGATTCATGAACACTGATCATCCATAATCAGGGAAGACATATCCCTCCACTGTTTCACGCAGAATAAATGCATAATTTCAGCTTTTGAAAGTTAACTTGGAGCAAACGGAGAGGAGAGGACGCCAACTTCAGCTCGGGTGTCATGACAGCGTCAGCAGAAAGAAACTTCAACACCGGCGGAAAGAAAAAGTCCAAACGAACAAAAACTATTCCAATAACATCATAGTGCATTAAACCTACAGTGACGAAGTACTTTTAACTTACTTAGCATGGAGGAGCGGGTCGAAAGGTGGATGTTGTGCGCCGTACACATGCTGAATGCTGAGGAAGTGAAGAAGACAGAATGTAAATGAATGAGCTAAACTAGCTAGCTTAATTCAGAGCTGGCTGTCAAGCTAGCCGCGTTAGCTTCTCATTACCCAAAACAATGCCGGTTAATGCTACAATTCGGGGGCTAAGTGTGATGGAAACGACTCGTTGCTGTAAAACCGTGGCCACTTCATATCATAAAGCGGTTAAAGTGTAATAAGTTACTCTGTGGTTGCGGTGTGGGTACATTTGCTTAACTGTTAGCCGCTGTTAGCAACGTAACGTTAACTCTAAGTCAGCTAAGAGCAGAAAGGCGTAACCTGTGACTGAGAAACTAGTGTACCACAGACAAAGGCACCTAACAGGGGAGGGGGTGAAACTCGCAAACTGTGCGCAATATCTGAGGACCGTCAGTGAAAGTGGAAGTTCCGTTTGAAGCTCACCAGCAGTCAGCTGAGCGAGGCTAGCTATGCTAAGCTAGCCCAACAGGAGGGAACACGTCACTCACCTGCCAGGAACCTTCGCTGCGTTTCTTTTCCAGAACTGTTTCTTGTTTCCGTCATTCGACATTTTCCCTCCGCGGTCCAACCGGTCCTAAACGCGAACACGCAAACGCTGTCGTTATCGGTGAAACGTGAAATTTGTGTTTATTTACACCAGGTACCCTCCTCCAAAACTCAGAGAGCTGCCATGTTGATACTGCCTAGTCGGCGAGCAAACGCTGCTGTGATTGGTCGAACCGACACTTCCGTGATGTCAGCCAATCACAAGTGAGCTCCACCGTGAGGTGGCACGGCAAGCTGGTGACGTCGCGATCTGTCTTCGCTTTTGTTGAAAGAAACTACAAGCGGCGTGTCAATAAAAGAGGGACCGTCAGCATCAGGACCAGGAACTGGGATGCTAACCGTTTAACGTTGATATTTCTACAGCAGTTTCTAGTACAAGGAAGATGTATTTGTAGTTCAGTGAGTTCTTTTAATCATGCACCAGTGTTAGTTATCTCTAAAGTTTATTAGAAGTCATATCAGCACCATGCACTGTTCAAATAGCTGTTATTACAAGGTCACATTTATTGGGATTCACGTGATCCTTTTGTTTGAGGATAAATATTGTAAAAAGAAAATTGCCTACACTATGATTTCAGTCAGGGGCAAGTATATTTGTCTAAAGGACAGATTTGGCCTGAACATGAAAATGCACTATTAATTAAATATTAGAGGTAAAAGATTTACCTGGACAACACCTCCTCGTATTAACCTTCTTATTACTTTGCCTCACTCTCAACGCAGCAGCATGTTGTGGAGGTCAAACCCACATAAACACAGTTTTCGTCATCATTTATTTGGTTAATGCTGGTGTTTGCCTCATCCCTCTCTGAAGGTTGTGCGAGGTGACGGTAATTATTAAGTTCTCGGTCTGCGACAGTTTGGAGGAACCTCACTGCTCTGAGTCATGGACTAGAGGGCTCGTGTGTTTATGCAACGCGCTGATGCAGTGTTTGTCCCACCGGGCTGAGGCAGACGGGATGGGAGACAAGAGCTCTCACTCCGTCACTATTTCGCGGTACCGTAGACATTGTGCATGCTGTTAGGGGTGTTGGTGGAAAAGTGGTCGAAAGTTGTCATACCTCTCCACACATTTTCTGATAAAACATCTAAGATTTAGTTATTTTTCAATGATTTTCAGAAAAAAACACAACACTTTTTAGTTATAAACAGTGGCGGACGGTGAACGGCAAACGCACTCACAGACACACACACACACACAAACACACATACACACATACAGTATATCATCCATCCTAGGAGAGGGATCCTCCTCTGTTGCTCTCCCGAAGGTTTCTTCCCTTTTTCTCCCTGTTAAAGGTTTTTGGGGAGGGGAGTTTTTCCTGATCCAATGTGAGGTCCCAGGACAGAGGATGTCGTATGTGTACAGATTGTAAAGCCCTCTGAGGCAAATTTGTAATTTGTGATTTTGGGCTGTACAAAATAAATTTAATTGAATTGAATCATTTATATATTTTACAACAATGTGTTGGAAAGTCAAATAGGCTGTTGTATTGGTCACTGCTGATTAATGAATCAATCCTAACACATCTGTGAATTGTTTTTAATGAAAAATATCAAAAATAATTAAAGTCTAAAAAAAAAAAAGGCATTATTTGTTGGATTTTTAATCAGGATTCCATTTAGACTCAACTTTTAAGTATATAAGTATAAGTATACTATACTGGATGAATTGTTTACTTTGCATGTACTGTCTAGGCAGATTATGTTATTTATTATGTTATTTCCAATGCATGATTGTTGTGGGACAGCGCAGTACAGCCTCTGGAAAGTAGGCCAGTTTCCATTTTCCACGATCGAGTGAATCCTCTCTCTCTCATACACGATCTTCGTGTTAAGTCCCCTCTTCTCCCGGCAGCCGCACGGGGCCAACACTGACTCAACACGCTCCAGACGCCGCGCGGCGCTTCGTCATGCGGGCCGCAACAAAGTTGGGGTGAGACTCATCGGGCGACCGCGTCACCAGCTAACGGCCTGTCCGAGCGACATCATGGAGGAACGAGCCCGACTGCTGTCTTCGAAGCTTCTTCACAAGCGCAGACAGGTAGAAGTTGCTCTCAGCCGCAGTGTCTTAGCGTGGAAGGAAACTGAGAGGAGCAGAACACGCAGCTCTGGACTCATCAGCAACAGTGCTGGACCAGGTAAGTCCAGCACGGAGAAGGGAGTGAGTTATGCTCCACGCAACAACAGAAAAAAAAAACGGCCTGTTGGTGCATATCTTAAAAGAAAAAGCATAAGAAGTATATGCCAAACAGCCCAAACTACTCCTGTTGAAATTCAGAGAAATAAATATTGAAACAAAATATGTAAATGACATAAGAAAAGTAAATATTGAAACAAAATGTGGAAATGACATAAGAAAAGTAAATATTGAAACAAAATACGTAAATGACATAAGAAAAGTAAATATTGAAACAAAATGTGGAAATGAGAAAAATAAATATTTAAACAAAAATATGGAAATGACATAAACACACACAAAAAGTCAAAAACATCAAAGGAAGTAATCAATGTTGTTTATTTTTTAAATTTTTTTTTTATTTAAGCCTATATATCCCTCCAAGAAATACTTTTCCATTTAATTTGTAAACATGGCATCCATGCAACAAAAAGAAAAGGAAAAAAGTCTGGAGCAGCTCGCTGTCTTCCCAGTCTTCACTCCTTATCAGGATCATGCACATGTTGAGGGAGCAACACTCGGGTCATGTTGCGACTGGAGTTGGGGTCTGTACCCTGACAAGAGCAGGTCACACACATGGATAATTAGGAGGCTCTTGTTTCTTACCAGCAAGCCCTAGAAGCGGTTGGACTGTTATTCAACATGTCCCGGTGAACTGGGTTTGTTCACGCTCTCTCATTCAGGAAAGGGGCTTTCTGCCTGAGCTGGCTTTGAGGAAAATCTGCAAAAAATGTCAGCTTTTTTTTTTTTTTTTTTTTTTTAGGGCCAAGCCAAAACAATCTTGTCTTCAGCTTGGCCACTCAACTTTTTTTGGGGTTTGGGGTCAAAAAGAGGCAGAATTTTCTCCAAACTTTTCTCCAATTAAAACAACAACAAAAACAGTGAAGGTTTCTGCTCTACAGCTGTACGTATTCTCCAAATCAGGAGTTGGTTGCGCTAACTCTTCGTGAGTTCAAACATGGCGTAGTTCACTGAGTGGAGCTGGACGCATCTCTGAATTAAAATGCACACAAAGTAGTTGTCATGTAGGATAAAGATTAGTTGATACCTAAAGTGTGCATAGAAACCAGCAAAAGTAAGCCATAGATTTCAGAAATGAAAACTCTGGATAAGGCTATTAGTGCATTTTACAACTTTTAGGACCTAAGGATTTAAATGAGGGCTATTCAAATGTTCATACTGGGAAGTTGATTCACCTCAAAGAAAAGTATCCGCTGAATTACACACGTTTCTTCCCCAAAGATAGTCTACGGTGAAAAGTCTTATTGGGCCCAAATGGCATCACATGACAGACTTGCAAGTTATAATTCCACCGTTTGGCCGCTACGTAAATTTTGCCTCAAAGCCATAGATAAAAGATAAAAAAAGAAAAGAAAAAAAAAAGATTTGTCAGAATATTAGATTTATGAATTGCTGTCGGGATGTAAAAAAAATGTCAACAAATGTAATAAAAAATGATTATAGAATACATTACTTACCCCAGCTTTAATGTTTACTCTCTACCAAATCCAAAAACGCAGAGTGCCAAAACCTTAATTTGCGAGTATTAAGTCCGGTGCTGCTCCATGGACAATAAATTGCAAGAGATGTTTTCCACGACTTTCCATCTTTTGCATCGGACAACTTTCACTTAATCCAGACGTCCTCATAACCTCCTGAGGCTAATGTTTGTTCATCTAGATGAGTTCCCCAGTCTACAATTACTGTACCATATCGAGTGGAGTTATTACAGCTGGCACTGCACACTTCACTTTAAACCTGGCCATTGACCTTCCTCAGAGTGGTATCAAGCGCCCTATAATAACCTGCCATAAAGACTTCCATTTATTGAGTCAATGTTCAACACGGCTTCACCAAAAATCTCCCCCAGTGATCGCTGCGACAAGAGCAGAGCTCCGTTTACCCCGGAGTTAGGGAATCAAGCCCGGGGACTTTGCGGGCAATAAATATCCAGTAAGTCCAACATGAAACACCACAGAGCCACGCTCTTCATGGGGAAATCATTGACTGCTTAAGCAAGCTAAAGTGGCCGATTGTGTTTATCTTAGTGCACGTGTGTCCTTTGAGTGCAGTGTGGCTATAATTAGAAGTCAATGTGGTCTAGGTAATCAGTGACCATGGTAAAGACAGGGGGTGGGGGGGCGACCCAAAGAAAGAAATGCTCCACGTGTTTTACATCTTATTGACTTGCATCATGGGGCCGCTCAAGCTCCACACGTCCCTCTCGCTCTGTGTTTAATCTACATTTGAAGCTGTACATTTGTGCGGCTGTCGAAGACCGATTGGGGAAATGTCCTTGAGATAATTTGCTCTGGAGTTCGCAGGGTTGTTAGTTTCAAGACGCCAGCCCCTCGCCCGCTCGGTCGCGGGTTCGGTGCCCAGCAGACAGCAGAAATAATGCAAACGAATGAGTAAATCAGGAGCAGGGTGGATTATTTTTTCCTTGTCACGTACAACATCATTTTCCAATTTAGTTTATTGAAAATGGAATAAAAAAAGGACGACAAAACAAGCGGGGGTTGTTAGGGGGAAACGCAACAGATAGAAGGTGACATATTAGTTGGTACAGATTTAACATTTTCTATCAAATAACATTTAGAAGTCAAGGAAAATCTGTGAATCAGCCGCAGCACCGAGAAGGCAGAAAAAGTTAATCCCAGCTGATAGCAGAAATTAATGCAGCGTGACTCAAGTTTGACGGGTCTTCTTTGGCTCGTATTTTTTCCATTTTCCTTCCCAAAATGTCTAGACCCCCCCGCCTCACCCCCCACCCTCCCCTCCTCACTTCAAACTGACGCACAAGTGGCACGAATGCCAAGAGGAAGTGATACGAGCGGTAAACAGAACCCTGGTCCTGATGCTGCGGTTTAGACAACATTAGCGGATGCGTTACCTCTTGACATTCGAGTGGCTTCGGTCGGATCGTGAGCGCCAGTCAGTCAGATGTGCTGAGGAGAGAACAACACGAGGGTATCCCAGCCAGGAATGTTTTGTTCGCACACAGATGCACTCTCGCAGACACACGAACAGAATCCAATCACTGAGATGGCGTGGCCTCCGAACCTCGAGTAAATCCTACGTCCCCATAATCCCTCAGCCGCTCCTCTTATACAATGCATGCTCCCATCTTGGAGATCACGGCATACGCTTTGGAGAGCGTCTCCCTTTTCTGCCAAATCACTATGCTTTGCGAGTAGTATTTCCTCAGGCCCCCTAAGCCTGGATATCTCTCTTGGCCAGGTTATTTTTTTTTTTATATATTTGCTTTCCCATATGGCAGAGCTGGATACAGATCCAAAGTGATGCAGTGGGGGATTCACTTATAGCAATACAGGAAGTGTTGGAAATCAGGCTGAAATAGGGTACCGGGCGTCACAGAATTACCTCTGTAACAAAATCCCACAGCAAAGTCCACATGTAACAAGTGAAGAAGCAAAACAAAGCTCTGTGATTTTGTCCGTCAGTCACTCGTAGAACTACAGTAATACTCAAAAGTAAAAGAAAAAAAGAAGAAGGCTCGAGCCATGCTAGAAGCGCTGTGTCTTATTTTGCGTACTTCTGTATGAATGTGCGTGAGTATGAATGTGTGTACAAAATGTTGGGCCAATCCGTCCAGTTGATGTCAAAAAATATTTCACTGGATCAGTGGACAGCCAGAAGAGCAACATAATCATTAGGCTTCATCCTCTGGGGACCACGACTGTAATAGTGGGTGGTGGACAAACGGACCGACGTTGCCATCCCATGAGCCCTGCTGCTGGTGTGGCTGAAAAATCCAAACGCAGCTCGTGAAAATTAAGTTTGCATTTTATATTGAAAACAATGCCCTGTGCAGTACTTTTGGCCCATGCAGTGATCCAGCAGCACTGCTGCACCGCTATTGGCTGTTCCCCCGTTATGCCTTCCACCTTTGCTGTGCTTTCTTCTCCATCTGTTTGCCGAAGCCTTGATTTAACAAAACCCATTGTGCCTGGGAGAAATCCACATGTCTTGTTTGACAGCTCACTGCCATGTGTACCCAGGCAGAGCTGCACTTTGTAATCTAAAGCGGGTGCTCAATGCACAGCCCTGTCTGTACATTGTGAGGCAGCAGCAGAGGGAGGGAGAGAGGGAGGGAGGGAGGGAGGGAGAGGTGCCGAGGAATGAACAGTGCCAGAAAACAACAGCTGGAGATTGGGTGAACTGTATTACTGTTTATACTGCATTACTGGCACTTGCATGCATCTACAGCTAATATCCACCACGGGGCCAGAAGAATGCTTAAATATTGGGTTGCACCACCCCACAACATGAGCATTATCGGTCTCGCACCCTCGGTGACATCTTTTTTCTTGCACCTCTCTTGCATCCGTGTTGCATGCTACTTGGAAATGCAATATGTACAAGCGAAACAGGAATGACATAGAAACTACATAAATAGTGCGGGGACACCTACAAACGCGAGCATTTCCTTTAAGCTTGCGCTGGCACATTGTCAGTGCCAAAACCTCAGCAACAATAAAGGGATTACACACTGATCCACAGTGTAAAGGGAGGGGTGCAGAGAACAACAGCAGAATATGAATATGATGACAGCTTGTTGTTGTCGTAGGACAAAAAGAAGGTGAGGCCAGGCTCGGTGTTGTCTCCGATATCGTACACCCAAAATGTCTCATTCACACACACACACACACATGCATGAATGCATAGGATGTATCGCGTTCAGATCAAATCCTGTAAGATCATCCCCCCAAAACATATCACACACTTTCTAATTTTCGGGCCGATGAGAGAACGTCTGGGGACACTTCAACACACGTGATGAGGCGTTCGCGGCCGTCGTGTTAATGTGAGGCGCTGTGCAGGACACCGACATCTTCGGTGGGACGCCGCCCATTTATTTTGGGGTAGCAGGGTGAGCAGGATCATGATGTAGCCACAGGTGTACCACAGCAGGCACAGGTACTTGTTGAGCCACCATGACAGTACAAAGTGGTCTCTAGCGTTTGTGCCAATTTAGTCTGAACTTCAAACTACTGCTACTAAAGTCAGTTGAGGTCGCTCATCAGTTTTGTCACGGGGGAAAGATTCTAACCCGCCGCCACAGAGGTCCGAGCAGCGGTGCTTCCCGCTTGAGCCCATAAAGGCCCGGTGGCACCACCGTTTTTTTTAAAGGGCAAACGTTATTTCGATTGGAATCGCCGCGGTCAAAGCGCTGCATTTAACGGACCCCCTAAGCTCCATTACATTAACTGAAAGATCCTCTTTGTCCCATCGTTATGGGATACAATTGTTCCCAAGACCAGTGGCTCTCAATCCTCGTTGAGTACTGCTGGATTTTTAGCCCTCCAGGTAGTTAAAGGGCCACTTCACTGATTTTAAACTCTATGCCTTCTCTCATGTTCTTGTTTTTAAAAGCATATACTTAAGCAAACCACTGAGGTTGTCAGTGCTCTCTATCACCTGAAAAGAAACGACTGGTCGCTTGCATTATCACATATAGCACGTACTTAGAATTTTGGAATAGAGTATTATTTTTTTTCTTGGGATTTACTGTAACTTTACCTAAGAGCCTTATCGAGGGATTAATAAATCCTTGGTTAAACTGATCACGTATGCAACCTGTGACGAGCCTCATTTCAAAGAGTCACGAGCCAAAAGGCTCGGGAGCCGCTGATGCATACGATCACGTGAAAGTCACAAGTTCACGGATCGTCTAAAAATCTGCAAACTGGTCCGGGCCCTTTTCACAGATTACAACAGTGCAGGTGTTAATCCCTCTCATGTGGTTAGAGTGTAAACCAGTGGCACCGCGTGCCCTGAGGACTTGGATGTTTCTAGCTCGGTAGAAAAAAAGGCACCAACAATGCCAGGGTTTGGGGGATTACATTCACACTCCGGGCAAAGCAACACACTGCCATTGCCAGAATTTGAGGTCCATTCCCTGTCTTGCACATTGGTAGTTGCACATGCCAGGGTTATTCTCTATGCTGCTGCTTGTTCTCATCGGATCCCATGCGATTGTCCCTTTTGAACTTGGCCTAATTTCCATGGCAGTCAACTCGAAGCTCTCATGTGGGGAACCTGAAGCCTGAAGCTGAAACTTCACAAGTTGTTTGACGTTACTGTTGTTGTTGACATTTTGGGAAATACAATTATTTGATTTCTGGAAACGGCAAACCTGGTTCTGTCCAAAACCTACCGGCACTTCCAAAGCTCATTAAAATAACACTTCAATTTGCAGTTTAATCTGTGTAAAATCTAAAATGTAAATACTTTCAATGCGGGACCATTTCTTGGCCAGTTGCACTTCCTGGTCGGTGGATTTTTCGTTTTGGACAAGGTCTTTTTTTCCTCTGTTTCCACTCTTTATGCTAAGCATAAGCTAATCAGCTGCTGGCTTTAGACATACATATTTACCATGCGGAGAATATTAGGTTTTTAACTCTCTATTATTGGATCTAACCAGTAGTAGCTACTGTTTTGGCCATGCTTCAGTTTAGATATTACAACAGTTGGAATCATACCCATGAATCTTGTAAATTATGTTCTTTAGAAACAATACTTTTTGCAAGTCAGGCGATGAATATTTCTTATTTTCATGACTCACATAGTTAAAACTCTATATGCTTCATATGAAAACATTGATATCAATATCTCCTGGCAGCCTCAAGCGTTTACTGTGGTCTCTGGCAGGAATCACGAGTCAGTAGCAGGAACACGAAGCGTCACGCTCCAGGCCACATTAATTTAATCACTTATGCCGTGAATATTGTTTCAATGACATTATTAATTTCTGTGTTCATTTTAAACTATATATCTACGTTGCCCTGCTCGTGACATGATTTATTGTGGTTTGTATCCCGGAGATGTTAGGGTTTGTCTTCTTCGTGCCTCATTGTCGCATCCAGGGCTTTTGTTTTGGAGTAAGCTGAAGCAGCATTCAAGCACCGGCTCGGTTGCCACAACTTTTGTTCTTAGGTATCACCTTAGCTTTGCAGCAAAAAAAACACACATTTGAATGCTTTCTTCCAAGTGCAGAGCAAGTTCCAGACGTTAGAAAAAGAAACCCTTAGTCCCTGAAAAGCTGACTCTTTTTTATGCAGGTAGCAGACCCCTTCGGCTAACACACTGAGCCCTGTGGTATGAATAGGCAGCACACACTGTGCAAAGATTCTTTACAAGCACAAAGAAAAAAAGTATGTCAAGGCAGAGCAGAGAGGATCTGCCTTGTATGGCCGAGGGCTTAGCATGTAGCTTAGAGACCGCACTGAGCTAAAGAAGTAGGGTGTGTGTGTGTGTGTGTGTGTGTGGTGATGGGATTATTGTGTACTGGAGCGTGTTGTCAGGGTTATTGGAGCCGTGTTGGAATGTGGGAATGTCAAGAGTTTGTTTCCTTCCTGAACACGGTTCACTGGGATTGTTAGCTTTGTGCTCGTTTCTGGGGTTCATTTGACCAAGTCGTTCAAAAGACCGGCCTGACTAGTGAGGGAGAGAAACGCCGCCTGTACTGACTTGGTGATTAATGTTGGCTTTCTGTCTTTGACAGAAGTTAATTTGCCCACCAGGCTAACACGGAGAAAAGATTTCATACATTTTTCATTTTGGGGATTTCACCGTAAGCCAGGGAGCTTCAGATAACAAACCATGTAAATGTGTAAAACACAAGATAAGATATTCTAATGTATTCCAATGAATGTTTTGGCACAAATCGGGTACAAGTGTGGTGTTCTGATATGAAACCGAATGGCAAATGCAAGATTTCGTGTTCCATTTTCTCAAGTCTAATACGGTTTGTTGTAATCTTGGGTTCTTTCGCACTCTACGGCGTTTGTGAATCAACATGCAACATTTTTCCAAAGATATTCTGCCTTTGCTCATCTGCGTACGCTCGCATGACTGTTGGAGCATCCTCCTCGATACGCCATGTCTGTTTTGTCAGGACAACTCTGTGATTAAGGAGTTTAACATGTTGCACAACAGAAATCGTAAAAGTAGATTTTAGTCTTTCGGCTAGCTCCCTGAGAGGCTTTCACTTTCCACATTCTCATGTACTTATTGAGAAGGTCGGCTTCAATCAACAGGTCAAAAAGATAATCTTCCTCAATGATCTGTTCGTGTGAGATACTCCCTTAAGACTCATTTCAAACATCCCCAGGTGTCAGTGTGATATACTGACCTAAATCCATAGACCGTAGCCTAAATCTCATTGTCCATAATGAGCCGTCGTAGGCCGACGCCTTTTACGCAGAAAACATTTTTGACATGTCACATTAGGTAAAGCACGGGTGTAAATGATTAAACTACTGATGGCTGCGTTCCATTTAGTTCTTGTATCACGCATGCTGGCTCACTATTACACCGTCATGCTTACTGGGGCACCTCAATAGAACAGCCATAGTTCATGTTTTTAGTTGACTTTTCTTAATATGACAAACCAGAACTCCTGCTGGGGAAAAAATAGTGTTTTAGGAAAAGCTTTAAAGCAAGCTTACATAACTTTTTTTTCTGACCAGTAGCCATTGCTGCGGTTACAAGTGGGAATCAATGGTACATTCTTAAACATATTTCGAAAATGGATGGAATGTGTAAGTCAGTAACTTTCAATAATCCATTATATATGTTAATTCAACACCCAACAATCCCTTTTGCAGAACACCATAGGTGCCATTTTTTTTCTTCAAATAGCTGGAATGAAACTCCCCCCCAAAATAAAGCTATTATACACATGGCCATAACTCTTCCTATTTGTCAAAGTGTGAATATCGATGGCTATAAAGTTATTCATGCCTGCATGGCGCATCATCTTTATTTGAGAAAGAAATGAAATCCTATTCCCTCAGAGTCCCGGGAGAGAAATAATATGTCATGCCTGCCTCCCATCCATTTCACCATATCAGCTGAA
The DNA here is from genome assembly GCA_016806645.1 of Ophiodon elongatus. Lineage (NCBI taxonomy): Eukaryota > Metazoa > Chordata > Actinopteri > Perciformes > Hexagrammidae > Ophiodon > Ophiodon elongatus. Next base: position 821,180 of record JACSYO010000383.1, on the reverse strand, counting down.
TAAATTTGTAGGAGAGACTGGAATGCCTGTATGTGATGCAGTTGAAGAGGTCAGTTAAACTCATTGCAAGTAATATTGCCCTTTCCTAGCACAAAAGTACACTTTTGAATTTGTTCCGTTAGTAGCGTAGCCATCTTTTGTGCTTGAATGCTCACAATTTCGGAATTAAAATATAGAAATGGTTCACAAGGGGAAACTATATGTGTATATGTATATGGAACGCAGCCATCAGTAGTTTAATCATTTACACCCGTCCCTTTTCCTAATGTGAAAAAAATAAAATTATATATATGTATGTGTATGTGAGATGTAGTGTAAAATATGTGGGTATCACCTTAGCATTGAGTTGCCCCTTTTTACAGTCTATATCATGATTTGTTTCGCCTTCATCTGGATTTCCCCTGGACACTCTCTTTCACCAGTTTGTTCTCACTTACCAGTATAGGTGCGAAAGGAAAGTAACTCCCTTTATTTTCCCAATCTCTGCCTTTCAAACACAGTAATTTAATACCCATGAAATCCTTTGATGGGACTTAGCGGCCCTATAAGGCCACTGACCCAGCCCATCTCTTCACTGCCAAGGAGGTACCAGATCACACCATACTCGACTTATTCTGTAAACCATTCAAACCATGCAGACAATGCCGAAATCTTTCATCCCACATCATTTTAAACTAGCAGATTGAATCCCAGTCCCCGTGGGGGAGAAAAAAAAAGAACAAGAAGATGCAGTTTCTTCCCAAACACACACCAGCTCTCTTGGGATACGGCTGTTACTACTTTGTGAAATAAATGGTAAGCCATTCTAAGGTCATAAGATATGGATGAAGCTGTCTTCATTTTTAAGGGAAAACCTAAATTTACTTAAACCTTCTTTCTTTCCTTTTTTTGCAAATATTTGCCTGCTTACACATTCAACAGATACGGAGCATTATTTGCACTCATTTGATGAGTGTTAGTCCAATATTCCCTCTACTTTTAGCTCTGTTTTTGGCCTCCACCAACTCCCGAGGGAAATACCTGGCTCCTGAGCGGCTAAATGTTCAACTTTATCAGCTAGTCGCTAACTTTTTCTGTGGGCCATTTGGTCCTGGGCAGGAAGCGTATAGTGGGTTTGTATGTGAGCTTTCTCACTGAAACAGCTGCCTGCTACATCTGGAAACGAGGCTGATGGGTTCGACGAGATTGAGCCGAAACAATAATCAGTAAAAGTTGTGGCCCATAAAACCAGAACAATGATCTGGAATGAATGGTAATGGTAAATGGACTTATACACTTACTTATACTATACACTGATGGGAGGGGCTAAGGTGCCACCTGCCCATTAGGAGTAGCTAACATTCATACTCATTCACTCACCATAGGCACAGCTACGGGAGCAATTTTGGGGTTACGTGTCTTGCCCAAGGACACATCGACATGGACTAGCGAAGCCGGGGATCGAGCCGCCGATCCTCTGATTGAAGGACGACCCTGCTCCACCACTGATTTGGGGGGGGGGGGACTACAGAGTTCGGTGATACTTCTTTGTGGGGTTGTTTCTATTAGTGAACCATTTCACATTACACATGGTCATGTGATCCATTGCTAATATAATTTTTTTTTTTTTTACTATTATTATTATTATACAAAAATTATGAAGTTTGATAACGTGTCTAACAGTCACAGCCACAATTGCTTTGGTTTGTCAAGATGTGTGTAAATACATGTATTACACAGACTAACAGTTCTGTCAAAAGAGCATCATGCACTAGTTATTGTTATGTAATGCAGTTGAGTAACATATACATGTATTCATGTCTCTCCAGCACACAGCCGTGCTGTTCAGGTGGGTGAAATAGTGGCTGTCTTCAAGACCAGAGGTGATGACCGGGACAAGACCGAGACCAGGAGGAGTCAGAAAAAGGCAAAGCAGCACTCCCAGCTGTATCCCCATGCATTCACAGGTATAACACCTACACTGATGATCGCATCATCAGTACAGCAATTTGTGGCTCTGGAGGAGTTGTTGTTGTGTAGGATCCAGTGCTTTTGGAGGGGCGGGGGGGGGGGTTGGCCAATATAAGGGACTAAAAGATAGGATATCTCAGCCATTTTTAATCAGTCCTCCATCTTTATACAAGTGCAACACTTAATGGCTGAGCTGCTGCTTTAAGAAATAGATACAGAGTGTCTTTTGTTCCCTCCAACAAAGTTGCCCGAAGCCAGTTTTTGATCGCTGTCACTTTCCTTTTAGTCTAGTAGGTCAACGCCACATCGCAGTTACATTTTGAGTAAGTGTGCCAAAAGCCAGTGTTCAGCTCCACCAATCACAAGTGATCTGACACTGGAAATAAGCCCGTCGACAGCTCCACAGTCTGAAAGTAATGCATTAACAAGAGAGTCCCTCACAGCTTAGCTGACTGGGTCTAAGATGGCAGCATGCCAGTGACTTATGGGCTAATGCTTAATTTTGAGCCATTAGATTATATCCAAACAAGATCGGATTTACATTATTTATCACAGCCAAATGTAAAAAATTACCTCGCTAATGTGAGCTTTTACTGGCATTAGAGTGTGTCGAGTCTGACACGACTGCATTCCCACGATCTGTGGAAACTTGGCTTCAAAGACGCGTCTCGTCAGTTCCATCCTGATTATGTAACTTATTAAAGGATGATTTTTTTTACACCCACTCCTCAACGTCTCTGCTTACCCCACCGCAAGCACGAGGTACTGTAAGCGATTTGGTCTGAAGAAGGTGCCTGAAAAGTTAACTTTCCTATCTGATGAAAATAATGCCTAGTGTGATAATTTGACTATGAAGTGCTTAGTGAGTGAATCGGCTGTCAAAGTGCTTAGTGAGTGATTTTTTTCCTTCTTCTTTTGCTCCTTAACGTAAATATTTCAGTTATGTTCAGAGCAGAATATTATAACTCTTTATTTTTTTTTCTCTGACTATCAGCAGAGCCCAGTTTTACATAACTCTCATATGCACTCATTTCTTCCTCATGCACACATCTGATTGGCTTTAAGGATAAAGCCGGGGTTCATTCTCAGCCCATGTCTGCAACTCAGCAAAGCCAGGTGGTAATGAAAGTACTTGGTGCAAAATGACCAACTGGACAAAGTATTATACCTCTCTGACACCCAAATTATATGTCACAAACTATGATGGGTGTTTGATTGTGAGGGAATTCTTTATTTAGCACATATGGCGTTATCTCCTGAAATCATAACAGGAATTCTCTTGATCTGGTGATTGCATCTTTCTTTTGCTGATACTCTTTTTCCATTCGCGGTCCAAGGACTAAAGATTACCGCTTCAATTCCCGCAACAGTGTGACTAGATCTAATATTTTGACCGTTACCGCCGGAAAAAACACCTATGACGAATCATAATACAGCAGGCATTCTGTTCCTTCTGTTTTGTTCCTCTGCAGTTTCCTACGTTAGAAGAACAAGGCAGCACCAGTGGCGGTGTAGTGATGTCACCTTCCACTCTGCCAACGAGGGACTGTGCGAGCAGTGGATCCAAGTTACCAATGAGCAACTGTCATTACTCCGTATGTACTGTTTAATGGTTTCATGGTAACAGATGTGGTGATGCACTTTGAACGTACTCGGAGCTTCTCAACGTTATCAGAATCATTTTATTGGCAATACTTCATAAAAGTTCTACGTATTCGGAATCTAGCTCAGTGAGCACTGGGATAAATACAGAGTGAAGTACTCGCGTCATTTAAAGCCAAAGGGCAAATGTGACCGTAAGAAAAGTGTATTCAGTAGCACTCTGGATTACGTGTACAGTTTTGGTTAGTATTGTGTGGTCCATGCCAAACATTCAGACTTAATAGATTTCAAGGAACAGTGTGTAGGATTTAGGGGGATTTATTAGCAGAAATGGAATATAATATTCATAACTATGTTATTATTAGTGGATAATCACCTGAAACTAAGAATCGTTGTGTTTCCATAAGCTTACTGGCTCAGGCAGAAACCTTAGTTACATTACTGAAGGACACCGTAGTTCTCCCACACACTTGGAAATGGAGGGCTGAGCCGAGGGGTATTCAGTTTGTTGCAACTAGATGCCACTAAATCATACACACTGCTCCTTTTAAAGGGGTTCGAAATTTCTACTGTAGGTTGTCAGGTTCAAAGACATTTCTCAAGAGTTTGATGCAAAAATGTCCGGTGGGAATTATTCATATAGTGCTCATGTCCAGTCCACACAACAAAAACCTGGTTAACCACAGAATACATAAACTAATCGGACACCAAATGTGATTCTAATGCTAGCTGTTGTGACTTTCCCTGTTCCTTGTTCCATACCTTGTGTTTCTCATACAATATTGGGTGCTGAAAAAATGAATAAGACGTTACCCCAGTTTGGCAGCAAGCTACCTGGAGCTAAAGCTGGAGGTATAACATAACTTGGAACAGTTATTTATACGTTGTTGGGATTTCTTTCCCCACACAAATGACCCGCAGGGGTATGCAAACATTTATAAGAACCCACAAATCCAGTTTTTATAAATTTCCGTGCTATATTTTTTTAAAATCCGTGCTTTGTGTGAAACGGCTTTAAGATTGGACTGTAAGATATTGTGCCGTACAGTTTATTCCGCATGGAAGGAACGGGTGTTCTGTGAGGATCAGGCTTTTTATCTCTCAAGCAATTTCAATAGCTGTCAGCAATGGGCACAAGGGATATGCAATACAATCTTTTTTCTGAGTGGTTTATGGACTACTTCATTGGGACACCACCTTACAGTATGTAACATAAGTCACTGTAACGCCCAAGGAAAACCTCTGAAACCCTGCGATTCTTCAAAGGATGCTTTTATTGTGAACTACATCGATAGGGTTTATGGCAAACAAAAGGGAAAGGACAGAAATAATTTAACAGATTAATATCATAGACCAAGAAACCGTAAAGATTAGTTCCCAGTGCATATTCAGTTTATATTTTCGTTTTGGACCAAACTGCAGATAATGAAAGTATTCAAGACTAGACTTGTGGCTAAATGAGCTCTTCTACTCCTTAACCAGACTGTAAGTAAAGTGTGCATTATTGTCGATTTAAAAAAAAAAAAAAAAAAAAAAAGTTTTCAGTAGATTCAATGCCCTCAGGAGAGCCCAGAGGCAAACCAACAATACAGGTTGGCCTCCTGCATTTCTCTTCTAGATAGGACCTCACAGGCATAGACATAAAGAATGGAGCCAGCAAGAACCAATAGTCTGATAAAACATATAAATGGTGGTTTTACAAACATTAAAAGAGTGTACTAAAAATATCTTTGGCAGGCTTGCACAGGAAGCGTGGCGAGTATGTCTGTATTATTGTTTGCACCTGGCTTACTGTCCAGATGTGCTCCAGGGAATCTTTATTTCTGTCTCCTTCGTGTTGAAGTGCTTTTTTATTTATTTTAGTATAAAGCTCAAGACTGAAAATGTACATAACGTCGCATCATCCGTGAAAATCTTCACATCATCCGAAAGATGTAAGGAATTCAACATGTTTTCCAATGATGAATTAACACATTACAATTCCAGAAAAAGGTTATTATTTCACCATCAGTCACTACACGTTGAGCTTTATTACATTTTTGTCCTAGTTGAGTGCAAAATACTGTGCTTTACATGTATAATGTGATTGCAAAGTGTTATACGTTTGAGACCTTCAGGATTTAGTGTGTAACTAGCATGTGGAAATTAGAGTCTAAGATGGGTTTAGCCCATTTGAAACGGCCTACTTGGCCCCACTTTGTCTGGCAGGATGAATCAATTCAAGAAAATTAATTGCATTCATTGTGAAGATGAAGCTCTAGTAGTGTTAGTCTCCTCCACAGTACACCTTTACATCCCCCATTCACAATCCATTTATGTAATCTAATGGAACTTTTGTCTTATTGCCAAACAGATATTGCACCCTATATTTCTTTGTGCTCATTTAACTCCCGATCCCAATCCATTCATTTCCAATTGGAGCAGCTGCTGTATCTCAGTTTGTTGTCCTAAACGCAGTCTTCCACAGCAGCCATAAACAAGCCATTTAGTATTCTCCATCGCAGCACTCTGTGGGTTTATCACAGAATGATGCAGCACCTCCAAATTGCTTCACACTCCTCCCATAGTCGGTAGACACGTCATTTATTTCTTGAGAGGCGTGTTTTGGGCACCAGTCAGTTTGACAGAGCGTTTTGAGAAAGGTCTCTGGTTAATGAAAACTTCATCAAGCTGCTTGTCAGTGACACAGTTGTAGGAAGAAAAAAAAAAAAAAAAAAAAAGGTATATGCTGAACCTTTTTAATGACTATCTCATTCCCCTCCCTCACTTTTGCAGCCAACCGACCGAAGAGCCTTCTGGTGTACATCAATCCCATCGGGGGAAAGCATCGCGGGAAGCGCATTTACGAGCAGAAGGTGGCTCCACTGTTTCGCCGCGCCTGCATCTCAGCCGACGTGATTGGTGGGTCCCCATCAGCAGCGTTCCTCAACATTTAAATAAAAAATGAGTCTCGGTGGCCGCCGTATAGATCTCTACTGCCACTGTGGCCTCTCCAAGGGGCCGAAGAGGCTTGCAAGGATATGATTTGGTTGATAGTGTCATTAATCTTGCCACCGCCTTAATGGAAGCTGTGATAGTTGATAAGCTTGGGTATCCAAAACACATCTATTATTCAATAAGTGTTTGCAACAGCTACACATAGTCTGCGGTATTGATGGTCCATCAGTGTGAATGCTATTCACTCCGGGCTTCCTACAGCTTCTGTGAATGGCAGGATTGCATTTGTGTCGTTATTATATCTGGAAAACAGATTTACTGTTGAAATATTGTTGTTTTTTTTGGGGGGGTCCAGGGCTCATTTGGCAGACTAATATACAATAGCTGAATTAGGTTGTTCTGTGCCACTGTGCCTTTTGCTGTCTCTGAGCATTAATCTGCATGACGTGTTCCATTGACCGTTTCAAAAGTGCAGAGCATTTCCTCGTCTTCTATTTCAAAATGCTAGTGCTTGTCAGCCCACAAAGAGCCTATTGTTTTATCAGTACATTGCCTTTAATTGAAGTCGCACTAACACTTGCCGTTTGATTTGTTTCCATAGTTACAGAGCGGGCCAATCATGCCAGGGACCACTTGAAAACCGAGGCCAATCTCGATAAATATGACGGGTGAGTGCTCAAGCCAGGTAGCTGCTGCTTTCAGGCTTTCAGGCGTTCAACACAGGCTCTTCCCTGTGACAGGGGTTTACTCTTGTCTGTTGATGTTGTAACACAGCCTTCGAGAGACTCTCCCATGAGCTGTGTATCAATTATCGCACAGAAGGAGTTTGTCATGAGGCCGCGATGTGCCGTAATCTGTGTTGTGTCAGATTGCAATCACTGTGGCAAAGGTGAGGCGCTCGATTAGGAAATTCCGAGCATATCTCGTGCTCACACGGCTCTCAACATGCCCGACGGCTGAGGCGGTGCTCGGCAGCTTGCGGCGCTAACGGTGCGAGCAACAGCATCAGCGCTGTCGGAGCAAACGGTGTTTATCTGAGGGGGAACTGGGAGGGTGGGCGCTACGTTTCCGCCCTGCGCTTATTAGCTGTTACCGCCATTTGAGAGCAGTGCAGAGCAGCGCCCATGGGCTAGCCAGTGGGGCACCCTCACGTGCACGAACGCTAACACACACACACACACACAGGAAGAGTGGCTTCATTCTCTGCTTAGGTAACCATTACTCCACTATGTCTTTACGTAGCAAATAGTTGTTTGATGCTATATTAATGCTCTGAATATTCTACCGAGGACCTTTAACAACCGGTGTCATTCTGATGATCTCAGACGTCCACCGGCATTTTCTCGTACAGAGTTGGATCTGTGTAACCTGGCGTGACTTGTGAACATCCTTTAGATCAGGATTGCCTTCCAGTCGGCAGACAAACATGACTACAGATGCTGGTAGTGTAACAAGGAAACACTGTTTTTAATCTTTTCTGTTATGGACTTTTTCTTTCAACCTCCAAGTGTGTGCCAAGTTAACATTCTGACCTAATGAGGGATCTAAAGAAAAAGTGAATGATGACCAACATGGACAAACGTATAACATCAGTTGAGTTGAGGCTATAGGGTGCAAATGAGAAATCATCAGAGCGTGTTCCCTGATTTTTACTTATTTATTCTTAAGAAGAGATTATTTGTGTGGCTGAAGGTGTTTCAGTGGGCCGTATAGACCCAGATCAGCAGCAGGCGCCCAGCCCGAGCTCTCTATGAAGACGAGGGAAAACTCCCCATGAACTTGAGGACAACCTAATGGACATGTGAAGAAACCTTGCGAAAGGCAATTCAGAGAGAGATCCCATCTCCTCGGACGGCGGGGTGTGTGTGCGCATTAGTTATTATATCCTTGTGAGGATCAGTTTTAGTTCTACAACAGAAAAGGGAAATCACTTCACTTTTCAAGTGTAAAATCAAGTCTTAAGACTTTTAGTGTGCTTTGTTCAAGATATGCTTTGAATCGACGTAAAGTAGATTTGAGAGCCATCTACATAAAAATATTTTACCCCGGTATGATTACTCAAAGCTTTAGACATTCAATCAAAATCAAGTGGTCAACTGGAGCAAAAGCAGCAGTTCAGATCTCAAGGGAATAAAACAAATGTCACTGGGAACGTGCATTAGAATTTCCACATTTTATGATCATTTTAGAAATTTAGCTGATTCTATTTTTCTGGAATCATTTCCAATAACTGCACAATATATCTAAATGTACAAATCAGTCACATAAGTCCCATAAGTTAATGTTTACAAACCGCTGTACGTAATGCAGGTCACGACCGCGAGCAAAGGGTAAAATGCAGCTGATAGCCGAACATACAGGTCATCAATAACGGGAAAGGTTTTTCCTGCCGAGTGCTGCGCCGTCTCCGTCTTCTATTCATCAGATATTCAGTACAGCAGATCATAGTTAGAGTCCATCATGCTTTTTCTCTGCAGTTTATGTAATTCATAGGTCCATTTCGGCAAGGTTTCTCTCTAGACTTTAAAAATGGTGTAATGCTTGGCGGCACAGTGTGATATTCTTATTTAGTGAATGCTTTCGCAGGAACACCTGCTGCCCACTGCTATTATTGTCAAGGCCTTGTGGCTATGTAGTAGTTTTCTTAAATCCATGATGGAACTCTTTAGCGTCCGCCTATGGCTACCTGTGTGACCTGAAACTATTCTGAACAACGTTCAACAGATGTCCTGTGAAACTCGTGTCCATTGTTGATATCATTTGTCTGTCCAGGGTGGTGTGTGTGGGGGGAGATGGGATGTTCAGTGAGGTCCTGAACGGGTTGGTCACCAGGATCCAGACAGACAACGGCGTGGACCAGAACCAACCAGATGCTGAGTTGGTGCCGTGTGCTCTACGCATAGGGATCATTCCTGCCGGTGAGGTTTGGTCATTATATCGCATAAAAACATATCCTGGGTTTGGAAATGGCAGCGCGTAATGGAATGGTTTTGGTGATAATGGTCTCTGAATGTCATCTTAAAGGAATTTCCCTTTCGGTGTTCATCTAGTTTTGTTCAAAGCTTGAAAGGAATATCTTTCTAGATACAAAGATTGAAACCACACCACTTTTCCAAATCAAAAGCTTTGAAATATGGAGTGGAAAAAAAAATCATAGAAGATTGATACCGCTCCTCTTTAGCAACTTCACAGGTAAAGAGCAGCTTGTGGTCTAACTTCTCTAGAATCAGAGTAGATTCTTTTTTTTCTTTTTCTTTTTTTTTTTACAGCTCACCATTTTGCCTTTACATTCAGTCATACATAAAATTCAGTCATACAAAAAAAAAAAAACACCACTTATCTCCACCACCAGCCTAGAACATAATGTAACGCTGGCAAGTCACCTTATAATTTGCCTAACATTATCGGGTTAAGGAGGTGTGTTTGTATATTTACCCATAGTGTTAATACTTTAAGGGATTTGTAGCTTATAGTATCCCTCTATAATGTATTATAGGAGTTCTACACCTGGAATCAACACCAGCAGGACAGACAGGTATGAATCAGAGCTAAAGGGTTGATCAGGTTTTTGGAGCAGTGACCCAGTCAAGATGCTTGTACATATTATGCAGCAGGATAAAGAGACACATTCTGAATTACCATAGTGAATAAAATATATGAGGAGATATTGGTTTTGGGGATCCTCCCTCAAAAATAATTATGGTTAAGAATTTATTATCACAGCCTTTGTCTCAGTTAATTCTTCTGGAAATCTTGTTGTAAATCAAAATTCAACAGATAGTGTTTGCGTGTTTTGTCAAGTTCAGTGTTGCATGATGGATGCCAAGTTGCTACAGTCAGAAAACGGTTCGTATGGACCCCTGCATAAAAATCTCACTTAACAGAACTGTTATTGATTTCAATATTGAAGAACATCAGCCCTGCTGATCTGGGCTTGCTGAGTTACATAAGAGAATCGCTATGGCAACAGGGCAAGGGCTCCCACCAGGGGCCTGTGGAGGGTCAATCCTTCCAAGTGCCATGAATGAAAACGTGCTGTGTGACATTTTGAAATCACTGTAATTTTCATGAGGAGAAAAACGCAGCGCATGGAGACCAATATGAGGCTTTCCGGTGCACAGCTTGAAGGTATTAACAGAGGGGTTTAAAAATCAGCTGGGGACACAGTAAATCATTTTAAGGCCAATTACAATCATAATTTGGATGTGTTGACTCTGTTGTTTTCCCTTTTCACAATTACAGATGTCTAAAATCGAATCTTTTCATACAACTGTCTGACGGACATCTTGTTACTACACTTCAGCTCAATAACGTGAAGCTGTTAGTAAAAACTCAGGGCCGTGGAGATGAAAGCTCTCAAGTGGATGTAGAGTAGTTGTTCAAAAGATGTTTTGAAATGTAATTGGTATGCCATTCATCCAGTGCAAGGACTTTAGTGGCTAATTGTTCTCCGGTTTGCTTCCATCAAGAGTTAAACGGAGCCTAAAATGACCATGGCAATCCTTTCCTCTCCGCTTTTCAATTCAAAGCAAGTTTTTTGCCGTTCCTTCCAGAGCATTGTTAAGGCATGCTGATGAGCAGTACAGCTTAATTAAAAAGGCACCTTCAAGAGTGTCTTCTCTACTCGGTCACTGACATGAATAACTGCAGACAATCAGACAGGAGAAGTCAGATTTTTGTGAGAATAGCAGCAGCAGCAAAGATAACAATCCATAACTTGCATGAAAAGATTAAAACCTACAATGAATTGATCCTAATAATAAGTATTGTCTGTGTAATCAAAGCCTGAGTTATCTTATTTCTCCGTGACATCGAGCTCCATTGTTGTCCAAAATCTATTGAAAACACACCAGTAAGCCACACTGTTGCCCTAGGTGACAGGTTCCTTCATTACAATGAACATGTGCATTGTAGTGTCATTGAAATCAATCCCCTATACACTGCTCTGCTGAAATAAGTACTAGAGCACCAAGTGTGTATTAATCCACAGCTGAAAGTATTCCCCAACAAATGCACCGTCTACTCCTGTTTGAGTAACATTTGCAAAAAGATGGGAGATGAGAGCTACAGATAAGGTAGGGATATCTGAAAGTACTGACCTTAAACCACAACGTCCCCGGTTTCAGTCCGAGCCGTGTGTCATTACCCGTCTCTCTATCTGCTTCGTCATTTTTCTACCGTCTCTCTAATAAAGGTGTAAAAAGTGACTTAAGAAAAAATATCTCGGTTTTTTTTGTCAGTCAAAATTGTCCCTTGATTGTAAAACAGTTGTAACCTCCTTTTTTTTTTCTTTTTTTTTTATAAAGCGCCAGAAATGTCTCAAATAATGGTGATAATGTAAAATGTCTCCAACAACTTGGCGTACGCTTGCTGAAAAGAGAAAAATCGCTGATGTTGAGCTTTTGCTATAAAAGCCATAGACGTTTGTGCTTTGTGGATCCATGCTTCTACACCGTCATGGAAGAGTGTGTCTTTGTCACCCGGCTGCCATTCATGATTTTATCAATATAACAATCAATTTTGGCTGTCAAAGTCATGTTAATATCTCAGTAAGATACCAAAGCCCTCGATGCCACGGTTCAAATTACAGAGTCATGAACTCATTTATGGCCTTGTCATCGAGCTGTCACGTCCACAGATGCTCCTTCTGTCAGATGTCTTCTCAAATGTGGCTGTACTGCTGGCACTACCTGAAACATTGAGAGTAGCTTATTTTGATTTAAAAAAAAAAAAAAAAAAAAAAAAAAATGATATCTACAATAATGTGTTGTTCAAAGGTCCACTTGTCTAGTTCCAAAGGGTTCACTCTTGTCGTTATGAGACACAGTCGCAAGTGCAGCTATAAATACATGAGTGTACTGAGGACTCAAACAGCAAAGATATCCTTTTTGGGGGCAGCACTAAAAAGCATCGAGACTCCATTGTTGTCCGTGAGATGAAGATGATTTCACTGCCAAGATGATCTTACTGGCGAGACAGTTTTGGGGGAAATGCAGATAAATAAGTGGAGCTTCTCCGCTGAGGGTATGCCTTGTGATAGTTTATGCTCTCTCCTCTGAATATGCCAACAGGCTACCGCGGTTGAGTAACTTAAGGGGAATAAAACATTGAACATCTGAGGGCTGAGCGTCATTGAACATCTGTGTGCACCACTTATAGCCATTCAAAGTCAGTTGGCTTTTACTGGGTAGCTTAAGAAAAGTCAAATAGCATGTGTCACCGCTGTTTTTTTGCGCTCTGCAAAATCGCAGGCATTGTAGAGCTGTCGGGAGCAATTTGAAATTGTTCGGATGTGATTATGAAGCTGGGGGGCGGGGAGCAAAGGCCAGATAAGTGATATTCATGGAAAGTGCAGGAGAAAGTCAGGGAGCTCATCTTCATACTCATCTGTGTGTCCAGCACTGAATGACGGACCTGATCTCCTCTGTCACGCTTCTGTGAGCCGGCCCAAAACACCACCAGTTAGATTTCACTCGCTACTCTCCTCCCTCCCTCCCTCCCTCCCTCCCTCTCTCTCTCTCTCTCTCTCTCTCTCTCCCTCCCCTCCCTCTCTCTCTGTCTTTTATCAGTCGCAGTAGGTCCATTTCACCACTTGAAGATGATCAAAGTTGGGCAGATAGGTCTGAAATTATGCCATGTGGAGCAGAAAGAGAGATGGAGCCTTATTACCTCTCAAGTTGAAAGATTTAATATCAAGCTCAACATTTTTCTCAAGGCAGGGGATGCCTCTTATCCTTCATTTGTTGGCTGAAGAGCGTTGATGATAGCCAGGGGACCGGAGCTATCCTATTAGTTCACTTTACTGAGACGTCTCCTTACTTCCGCCTAATAAAATCATCCCACTTAATTCCTCGTACTACCTTGCAGCTTTGAAAGACATGTAACTCTACCAAAGGGCGATATATTTTAGGGCTGATTTTCAAAATAATCACATTAAAGTCGGTGATATTAACTCCACACTCCACATTATTAAAGTCAGTAATTTCACAGAGACAATAGATTAAATCAAGACTCTCATTCACTTCCTGTCCGCAGCAATGGAGGACAAAGCAGGATTGTTTAAACGGGTATGACTTTTGACACATCCCTTGACAACAAACTGGCTTGGGTCAACCGGCCAGACCAGATGAGATGCATGAAAATAAGGAAATACCGAAACTACACTTCATATCAAGTTTTGTACAGACTGTACAATTTGTTTTCTTGTACAGATTTATGGTTCCCCCACAATATAGCATGATGACTTGGGTGATCCCCTGACGTTTCTTCTAGTCCCACCCAAGGTTTACACTTATGGTTTGTAGCAAAATGTCTAAACCACTATTGACCGAATAATCTGCAGGCCACTTATCTAATTTGTCCAATTCTTTGGTTTATCACCAAGCTAATGACATTTCAACTTTGTATTCAGTACTAATTAGTAAATGGTAGTCGGCTAACAGGCAAAACCAAGATGGTAAACTTAGTAAACATTTTACCAGCCAAGCATCAGCTGAAGTGCTGTCAATGGTTGAAAGGTGTGCTCGGTAGGTTTGTTAAGCACTGAAATAAATGCAATGTCCCCGATCCTGATAAAAATGCCTATGTTGTGTGTGTAAAACATGCAGTACAATTAAGGGTCCCAGTTTGTGCGGGCTCTTATTCTTGTTTGTGTATGCAACCCAGCATGCAAGTAGGTATTTGCACCAAAACAAAATCCAGGAAGTGTTAAACTATGTGCATACCAGTTACGGCAACAGGAATAACTTGAAAGATCACATAAGTTGTTGTGTTTAAAAAAAAAAAAAAAGATACAATCCGGACTGGTGTCTGAGGTGAGGTAAAATGTCTACACATATTGGCTTTGAATAGTCGAGGTTTGCTATTTATTTTTTGTTGAAAATGGTATACGTGTGAGTGATTTTATAATTTTTTTTCTTCACATCACAGGGTCTTTAACCTGTCTATATAATGTCTGACCATTGACCTGTGTGTCTCCTATCCAACAGGGTCCACTGATTGTATCTGCTTTGGCACAGTGGGAACCAACGATCCAGTTACTTCTACTTTACACATCATTGTGGGTGAGTGAGTAATTGAAAGACTCATAGAAGACTTACAGCACACTACGTGTCAGGGTGGCATGCTGTTTCAATTTCTGTTATCCGTTTTGTGTGTGTGTGTGTCGCTACAAACAACCTTTGAGCGATTATTACAGCAGCTGGTTTTAGTTTCATGTTCATGTGTGTGTTGTGGCTACAAAGTAGGGAGTTAGCTTTTTCTGAATGTGTTTACTGGCTGTGTCTTAACAGGAGATTCCCAGCCGATGGACGTGTGTTCAGTTCACCACAATGACATCTTTCTCAGATACTCTGTCTCTTTGCTTGGCTACGGTTTCTATGGTGATATACTGACGGACAGCGAGAGGGCGCGATGGCTGGGTCCTGCTAGATATGACCTGTCAGGTATGAGGGCCATCATTTTCTAAACTTCAGTGACTCTTCAGGCTAAGCCCACTCACACACTTTAACCTTTTTCTAAAACCCATGGCACACTGACCTCTGAGCTCACTGACCTCACACCAGCTTTTTTTAATGTGAGGTAACCTTGAGTTTATCCCTGAGCTTGCTGGTCCGGCTCTGGGTCCAGACTTTGGAGGATTAAGATATAAATCTAACACACAGCCTTAAGCTTTTGGGTTTCAGTGCAAGCGTTTGTGTAGTCGTGGGATTCGTCAACACCAAAAGGCTCACACTACCACTGAGGCTAAACACTATAAATAACACTTTAAATAAATGCATCAACCATAAAAGTTATAAAACTGAGCTAAATTAATTGGTGTCAACTGCAATGGTGAGATTAATTATAAACCAAAAACCTGGGACGCACAGGCTCATTTATGTATGAAAATGTCCCCAGAATGCCATATTTAGGACATATCCATTTGAAAGTTCTAGTATCCTAAATGTAGACAAAAGTAGCAACCAAGAGGGGTCGACAAAACAAGACCAGTAAGCTACAGCAATGCTAGCAGCTCTGTGAGGCTGTATTTAGGCACACTGGTGCTTTGAAATACATACTAATGTCACAATGACAATGCTAAAAACATAATGCTAAGCAGTTATCATTTTTACCATGCACACCGTCTTAGTTTGGCATGTTAGCGTGATAATATTAGCTAATTTGTCAAATAAGTCGAAAGCACAACTGAGGTGTTAATGTCAAATGGCATCCATGCAATAGATATAACATGTCTAGGAAAAGTCAGGGAATCACCAAAGACCATAGAACTCATCCTCCGGAAACCATGAATGTCTGATTAGTGTATGCTACCATTAAAGTAGCACCGTTAGCTGGGAGCCTCCGGCTCAGCCGTCGCCATGTTGAGAGCCATTAAGAGGTGATGGAAATGCTCCCCTTCTTATATTTAGCACTTTTTAAACCCGGTGTCGGCAACATTAGACAGGCAGGTAGCCTGTCCAATAATTCTGGCCAAATTAAATGATTGGACAGGCTCATTATTATTATCATTATTATTAGTGCTTGCTGTCAGGATGTAAATAGAATTTCTATAAATATAATTCATTACCTGAATTCAATTGTATTTGCAGAAATGAGCATGGCTCAAGCACAGAACTGGATATGCTTTTTTTAAATTATTATTATTAATCAGGCCCCAGGGCTACCAAACACAACAAGGCTTTTAAATACAACTGTGTTATTTTTACTTGAGCATTATCACTAAACTTGCTGAAATAATTTTTGTTTTTTACCCAGTTAAACCTACAACAGCCTCTAGAGAATAGAGGAATTAGAACAGAAAGATAAGGAATAGTGGTCCAATTAGTTATGCAGATGTGTCGCTTTAAGAACTTAAGCTATAATTAGGGTAAATTAAACACAACAAATAAAACATATTGACATGCATTCTGTGGCCCACACTGTGTTTGTGTTCCAGGCGTAAAAACCTTTCTGAGTCATAACTACTATGAAGGCACGATCTCTTTCCTCCCCGCTGAGAACAACATGGGGGACCCCAGGGACAAGCTGCAGTGTCGATCCGGGTAAATAAAGCATCAGAGATATCCCTTTCTGCAGCTTTTCAGCACCGTTTTACAATGTGCTAACTTATCTGATGCACTTCAATGGCAGCAATGCACCTGCCACAGCTTAAATGGGATAGTTTACGTTGTCAGGAAGCCCATCTGATTTATTGTGGACTGAGAGCCCATTCAGTCTTCTCCAAAAAGCGCTTGACTAAGTGCTTTGGTTTTTCGAGACGCTTTGTGCAGCCATTGTTTGCGTTTGTTATGGGGGACTGAAAGGAGCTGAAAACCATTAATGTGTAAAATGCCTTGTTTCCTGACAACGTATTTTTCCATAAAAAGAGATATGTCTGTGCGTCAAAAGGCTTCTCTGGCTGTAGACTACTTAACTTGATAAACACAATACAAGTTATTTTAGGGTGGACTAAATGTATTCCCTCCTAATGAGTCATCTAAGCTTGTTAAGACCTTGAATGTCACAGCAACACTGATGGTTTGATGAATGTAAAACAAGGTTACGCTGATATTTCAGGTGCAGCGTCTGTCAGCACAAGCCCTCATCAAAAGACACGCAGTGGGAGATGTCAGAGGAGGAGGAAAAGTCTCATAAAGGTACGAGTTTGGGGTTATTACTCGAAAAGTGTCAAATTAATCACACCGAAAAGCCCATTTCTCATTTCTCTGCCTCGTTATCTGCTTGTTTGTCTATTTTGAAGCCATTTCTCGACTTCTGAGACGTGTGAAAATAAGTATTTCTAAAGGGTGCTGTTTGAGAGGAAAGACAAAAAAAAGAAAAAAAGGAGATGAGACAATCCCATGCTCGCTGTCTTTTCCCTTGAAGTCACACGCACACAAATCAGGGGAGATTTACATTCTGAAGTACCTGAGGTGGACAGAATGTAAATAACATCATCATCTTCTCCTTTTCAAATATCTCCATTTTCTGTTGGGGTTGTTTTTCCTCCCACGGCACGGAAAAATGAGATTCTTGATGAGTTATCGACGGGAAAATATAAACTGATTTTAGTGACACTGCGCAACTCCCCGCCGCGCCCCGCCGGAGCTTTTCTTTTTTTTTTTTGCCTATCGATTTCCAAATCTCCCCGCATCCACCCCTGCGTCTGCTTGATGAGATTACACGTCCCCAGACGAGGCGGGTGTCCGTCCACTCGGCTCCGAGTAGGACAACGTCACCTCCTGTTTTCCCGCGTCCGTCCCCCCTGACCGCGGTGCACACGCACACATTTCATTATCTACGATTCTCTCGACCCACTGACAGCAGCAGCAGGAAGAAAAACCTCTGGAGGCAGACGAAACACTGACTCCTGTGCGTGTGCGCTGGTGCACCCTTGTGTGTGTAATCTGAGCTGCAAAGAGTGTGTGTGTGTGTGTGTGTGTGTGTGTGTGTGTGTGTGTGTGTGTGTGTGTGTGTGTGTGTGTGGGGATCCGTCATGGAAAAGGTTACGCCTGATGCCAGTGCAAACAAGAGGCGTGTGTGTGTGTGTGTGTCTTTTTCTTTCCCCACTCTAATTAGTGTCTGTCATGATATTAAATTCAACATTTTCTGTCCTGGCCTGGCTATCTGGGACTTCTTATGGCACACGTGTGTGTGTGTGTGTGGCTTTCCTGTGCAAATATGAAAGAGAGCGCAACCTGTTTGTGTGTGATGTGTGACAGACTCCCCACTAATCAGGAAGGAATTTGGCTTTGCCAGCTCTGACAGGTGGTTTGTCTCAAGCCAGTGCTGCCGTTTGTTTTGCGATTTTGTGTTTTTGTGTTTTTTTTTCTTCTTGGCGAGGGAAATCTCAAGACAACTGCTAAATCAATGAGGCAGGAAACACTCTCTCTCTCTCTCTCTCTCTCTCTCTCTCTCTCTCTCTCCCAGCCTCTCTCTCCCAGCCTCTCTCTCTGCAAACGAGCCAGCCTATCCTCCGAAAGCAAATACTCATTTGTAAACATTCTTCTAATGCAGAGCCTACATTCCACAGATGGATTTGTTGTTGTTGTTTTTATTCAGCTTTAATCACTGCTTCCCATGTAGAATATAGTTTTTTATGTAGACTCTGCAGGCTTGTTATCATTGGTTCACGTTATCACCTCTGTAAGTTTGTTTTTTGCGAAATGAGAGAGAAAGGTAATGAATCGCTTTGCTTTCCGAGATAACATAATTTTCTCTCTGAGGTTTGGATGTCTGTAATCACTTTTTTTCCCCCCACTTACTCAAATGACTCTCACCCCGGTGACAAGCACTGGCAGCCCCCACGGGTGATGCTGTATCTTTTGATACGCCATCAGCGGCAAACAGGCGCTAATCTCCGAGGAGCAGAGTGGTGGTTTGTGAAGTGCACGTCTGCCATTTGAGATTCGGAGGCCACTTGTGCATTTAATCATAACAAACTTGAGGTTAATCCAATCAGTCTTCTATCTATATGACCTCCTCTTTAAACGCCGTCAACCCTTCCTTGGCCGAAGTTGATTGCGTTTTACAAACATACGACGCTCAGCTGCCCTACAAGGGTAACGCGCATTACTTTCAGCATCAACATTTTTATCTTGGCTCGATCATCAGGGTGGCACTGCTCTGAGAATTCCTGCCAAGACATCTGGATCCTAATGGACCCTCATCAGCATCACTGCTGATGTGTAACAAGCTGGAAACTCTCGCTTAAGGACTCATAAAGCACTTGCAAAATACACACTGTAATTTGAAAAACAAATTTGCAGAGGTTATTTGTTTCAGTCGAACGGGAGGCTGAAGGGAATAAATTAAACCACTGCCCTGCAACAGAATCCACGCAGCACACTCGCCGCTCAGCAGAGCAGGTCTGACACAATTCAGTCACAGCAAACGCAGGCTGGAGATCAAAAAAATATATCTACCATGAAGAAACGATGGGCCACAAGTTATGAACTTTGCTTTGCCTTTTACATATTTTCATGATGCGTTCTGAGTCTGTATTTTTAACCGAGTGTAACCATGATGCTTTTCAGGTTCTATTGGGTTACACCACCCATGGAAGGCTTTACCAGAAACAACCGGGTATTCAATGGTAATATCAGAGGAAACACCATGACAATATTTTTCTGCATTCATATTTGTGAATAAATGCTTTTGCATTTGAATAATAAATACTGCTGGACAAAGAAAGCCTTTAAAATACAGTTTTAGTGACAATTGCAAGTGACAAATAATTTTTTTTAAGATTTTTCCAGCGCTCCCCAAACTTTTGCTGGCTGTCCGGGGTTCTCGGACTCCACGAGACCCCCGGTATGTTGCACACTGATCTCTCATCTTACTTGTGAAAGTTAATCGCTGAGAGCTGGCAGAATACTCCAAACTCAATCTAATGTGGCAGGTTTGTGAATGCTGCAGCACTGCTTTGCATTGTAAATTAATTACAGTACAGTGTATTCACGGCAGCTCAAGGTCTGTTCATTTTAAAGTGTCAATGTCAGATGGAGGAGATTTGACACTGCAGTAAAAAGAGAAGAGTGAAGTAAACAAGAAACTGTACAAAAGGTATTAAAAAGACATTTTCTTAACAATTGCAGGTGATTGTGTGCTGGGTGTTGTAGTTCTGTAGCACTTGATTTCATTGCGTGAGCAGGCCAAATTTCATCATATGGTTCTTTAAAAGTGCAATGTGTAGGATATGGTGGCATCTAGTGGTGATGTTGCAGATTGCAACCAACTGAAACTTGATATCAGGCGTGTAGGTGAACTACTCTTGGCCAGCATGAAAACGTGACTGGTTTGTCTGTTCTGGCATACTATAGAAACATGGCAGCCGGTTCTGTGAAGAGTACCCGCTCCTTATGTCGATATAAACGGTTCATTCTAAAAAAAAAAAAAAAACACGACGATTGGCTCTGGACACGTACATGGTCACAAATATCTTTTGGTTCATATTGATCCGAATTTTATCTGAAACTGAACAGAAAATATTAACGCTGTTTTTAAAGGCATGGTCCTCATATTTTTTCAGCAGGAGGCTTTTTGAGTCATTTGAGGTCAACAGAAATATTTTAAATATCAGAGTTTTGTGGACAGTGTTTGACTTGTTTCATGCTGTTGTATTTTGGGGTGACGGCATTACTGCCAATGATATGAGGAGGATTAACAAGTTTCCGGTTCCCGAAGGTCAAAATACAATCTTTAGGTGCATCTTGCACTTATGGTCAGCCTTTCATCTATCATTGACTCCTGTGTTTCAGATGGGAGCGGTGGTTGGAGTGTGATCCATGCAAAGTTTATTGCCATCAATGCGGCCAGCATGAGCTGTGCGTGTCCCCGCAGTCCGAAAGGCCTCTCGCCCTCCGCTCACCTCGCCGACGGCACCACGGACCTCATCCTCGTCAGGAAGTGCTCCCGCCTGGACTTCCTCCGACACCTCGTCCGACACACCAACAAAGAAGACCAGGTAGGAGTGAAGGAGGTGTATGATTTATCTTCGGAGCACTTCCTAAGGTATTACCCACCGGGAATATTTATTCAATCTATGATTTCATACCTCTAAAGTAAGTGTCCTTCCACAGTGTATGAGTCATGCGTTAGAGAGAATATGTCTAAACGATATGATCTGTATTCAGCCCGGATAAGAAAAACGCATCCTTCAGAGAGTGAAGGAATCGCCAAAATAAAGCAAAACTTTTAAATACAATTTCATCCGTCCCAAAGAAGCCTCCCATCAATCACTTTGCTGCAGAATCCAGCTCTCATCATCAGGAGCTGCTCAACCTGTGCACAGATGAATTGAGTGTGTTAAGACTGTAAACAAGCGAGAAGAAGGCAGGAGTTTGCCCACTTGCTGTGCTAGCACCTCCATTTGCTGACTCGGCTCAATTTCCCAACTATGGTTCACTTCAGTTCAAATGCCTTAGCCCTTGTGCCTTCCCACGTATCATAAATAACCTCCACCCTGGTCCAGGGAGGCACCAGTTATCGCTGCATCAGGGATATGCTGTAGGGGAGAACAGGCTGATACCAGACTAATGCCCTTTCAGGATAGCACAAGTATTGCCAGGGGAAGTCTGGTGATTAGTAATTATTACCTCAGGAAGGACCTCGGGAAGTTTATCCCATCTAGAAGGAACCTGTCAGTAATTTCATCCACAGTAGCTGCCTTGGTACAAGTGTGCAATTGCAAACCGTGTTTTGAGCTTCGACTGACATCCTGAGGTCAACATTTTGTTTGGATTACAAGGACGGGCATCAATAAGATATGATTAGATATGTATTCAAAGCTTTAAAGTGACTAGAATCCAGCAGTAGCAAATAGTTTAATACCAAGAAAGCTGCTGCTATTACAGTGAAACATAGCAAATTGAGCAAATTGCTGCTTTGTGTGACGTGAAGCGTGTCCTTGGAATACCATGGTCGCAATAAAGCACATTACATCTAGATGACTGAATGAAATAACCAATGTGTTCTGGCAAAATCCAATCAAACAGTAAGTAAGTAAAACATTTTCATATAGAGCTTTTCAGAGACATTAGTCCCAAAGTGCTTCACAAGGGGATTTAACAACAAGAAAAAGAAATTATAGAAGATGAAATGACCACAACAGTCACTTGTTTTAAAAAGGTGCAAAACTAGAAAAGAAACCACTTTGCCTCGCGAAAAAATGCTACTGCAGAGAATGGCTCCAATACTTCAGCAGTAGGATGTAACTGTATCCATCTACTGTAAGACACAATTAGAGAAGACAATGTTGGTCGGTCCACCATCTTGGTGAGTTATATTTCAACTATTAGAAGGCTATATTGGCCATAGAATTTGGTACAGACATTATCGTCCCCATCAGGATGAACTGATGCTGATCTTGCTGATTTCCTTTTAAAATATCCTTTTCATCTAGCATCATTATCAGGTCAAAGTGGGCCCAAAATGATTTTTTCCAATAGACTGACATTGGGAAAGAGACGTCTGTAACTCAGTGGATAATTATTTTTTTCAGGTAAATCAACTTCTCAGTACGAACACTTGAATAGCCCTTATTTATATCATTACTTCCTAAAAGTTGTAAAATGCACTAATAGCCGAATAAACGAGGCTGGGAGGCAGGGGTTAGAGGAAATGCTACTGCGCTTGCCCTATGGGCCCATGGATGTGGAAGATCACTGGAAGATACGGAAAATGTAACCTAAATTTAATTCTTGGGGGTCGAACTTTTGTTTGCTTCATGCACCACCAAGCAACTTTCACAGGAATGAACGGGGCACCGCCTCAAACGCTGTCTCCAGTTCTCTCTGAACATCCATGTGCTAAACAATAGCATGCTAACAGGCTAAACCACGATGACAAACATTATACCTGCTAAACATCAGCACGTTAACTTTGACAATCTGAGCACGTTAGCATGCCGATGTCTGCGTTTAGCTCGGCCACACAGATTTGCTAGCGGGGCTCTAGACTCTTACGGACAAGACCCATTTAAAGTGACCAGTCGCCTTCACTACTTCTCACTAGTCGTGGTGGGCATGTCAATGCTTGCAAGCTAGCAATTAGCTTGTTCATTAGCTAACATTGTGCAAGTATGCCACCTGCACTTTCTCCCAACATTTACGTGATGTTTTTCCCAAGAAGCACTTTGTTTTTGTTAGTGTCTGTAGTCTTTTCTTTGTTGAATTTTCATCAAATCACGATGGAGTTTCCAGAGGAACTTTATGCAACTTGTGTTTTTTGTGTCCCTGGCCAGTCCTGTATACCCACAATGCCTTCCCAATAGATTGGCTTGTGTCCCATATCAAATAAATTGAGATGAACTTGTGCGCTGCCTCCAGTGGGTCTTCTCTTTTTTTTGCCTTCCAACATGAAGATGTCAGATCTCCCTAATTGAGAAAACCAAATGATATTATCATTACTATGACCACAGATCATAGTGTGGTATTGCATTAAAAAGACATGATGCAGTGCATCTGTAGCTCAAGGCTGTCTTCGCTGCTTCACTTGCACCACAGAAAGGTAGACAAGTAGTCATATAAGTACGGTGAGTGGGACTTTGCATCAGAGTTCACTTAATATCAGCATCACTGTCCAGCCAGGCGGAGAGAAACAAGGAGTGAGAAGCCACTAAGCGTATTCATGGCCTTGTCAGAAAGCCTTTTAGGCAGACAGTCCAGCATGAATGCAAAGCGGCTCCAGTCATAAAGTGGGTCTGATGTGAAGTAAATGGCTGTCACTCCGCTTTTGGGATGAGAGAGGGCGAGAAAGGGAGAGAAGGAAGGGAGAGAGAGGGGGGAAAAGGAAAAAGAGGTGAAGAAAAGCGTCAGGAATAGAGAGAAAGTGGCACCCCGTGAAGTAGAAGAAAGTGTGCCGGACAGAGCTGAACCTTTCTGCGACACTGAGTGAGATGAAAGGGGACTTTGACAAAATTATTTCTTTTCATCTCTCTCTTTCTTCGTCTCTACACTCCTGCCGTTTACATAGTTTTTATGCACCTCCATTTTATCTGACCTCTTCTCCCCCTCCCTCCATTTTGCATTCCCACTCCTGTTGGGTGTTTTCTTTATCGTAAACGGGGAGAAGTACCATAAATCTACATGTACTTTTACTTTTCATTACAAAATCAGCTGGAGTCCACAGAAAGACAATCAAATAGAAATTTACTTTTTACCTCACCCACTAGGAGGAGCCTGTAAACGAAAGAAGAATTGCATGGCAAGAATTGTTTTACTGCCCAATATGATCTTTATATTTCAGAGAAATGGCACTGAAAATGGGCAGGAATGCCTCTGCCTCAGTGCTATTTTGTGTTTAGGTTAGAATAGTTTATGTTCAATTTGAGACATTTAAATATCTGAATAAATGAATGGTATTTTGAATTAATGAGCCTGAGTTTTGAATGAACCTCAGTCGATTCATCTACTAAAGACAAATAATTGATATAATAGATTCACTTTTTAGTTTGACCGTAATCCATCAAATTGAGGCGGAGACACTAAAATGATCTTTTCTTAAAAGTTAACTTCCATCTTCAGCATACAATGTGTGCCTTTATCACTTGTATGTAATTGTGTTCTGCATGGTGTTTGCTACTTCCCTCTGATTGAAGCACCCTTGTGGAAACACCATCAATAGAGTAATCATGAAAATACTCTTACTTACTCTTACCCAATACTTGAAAAAGACTCAAAATGCATTCGACTCTAAATCGCTTTTTCTTCCAAAAACAATTTTACACAAAATTTGACTTGGTGCCAAAACAAAGATGGACTCTTGTGTTCCCTCTCAGCCTCCTGCAGTTTGAAATGAAACTCTTCAAGTGTCGTTCTTAACCTTTGCACCATCTGTGGCCACATCTGTTCCTTCATCCATCCGTCCATTCATCTCTCCTCTCCTTTCATCTATTTCTTATTCCCCAGTTTGACCACTCGTTTGTGGAGGTCCACCGGGTGAGGAAGTTTCGTTTCCAGCCGCGGCACCATGAGCTGGTTTCGCTAGAGGACCCGATTGAGAGTCCAAAGAAGACAGGCTTCAGTCCCATATGCTCAGCCCAAACAACCTGCAACTACAGCACCTGCCACAGCAGCTGGAACTGCGACGGGGAGATCCTGCCTGACGCAGCCATCCAAGTCAGGTGACTAATCATACAATCACATTTGAATGTACATTACAAGTTACTGTAGTAGTTATTTAAAGCACTAGCTTTTCCATGTTTTTTTAGAAATAAAGAAGTTGTTCAACTCAAAACTAAAGAAAGTCAAACAAACAATCATTTCAATTCAGCACCGGCAAAAACAATAAAATGAATTGTCATTTACCAGTCATGATGAATGTGTTGCCCATACATATATGCTCTTTTTAATGCTGTAAAACTGAAATAATCATTCTGACTGCTGAAGACAGGCGTGGTTCAATCACTTCTCCACTGTCCCAGCATATTTTGCTTTTTATGAAGCCTGTGACAGAGAAATTAACTTTTTTGAGGCAATGAAGATGGGCAGGATCTCGCTCAGCAGAGATGAGGACTGGCAAATGGCTTTGAATCGTTGCACACAATATTGTAGAAGAGGTATAATGAAAAAAAGCAGTGAAATACTTGCGGGGCTCATACCAATTGCATCAGACAAAAGACTGTTCTTTTTCTTGGTATTGCAGACATAATCTCCTGTTTAAATTTCTCTAAAGTGTCTCTGAGTATCATGACTTAAAGCTTAAGTAGAAATAGATGATGTTCTGTATGCTTGACAGCTCTGTATTCACAGTGCGCTCAAGTAACACGTACAGTTTTTAGCCATGCTAGCGGTGTATAGAGGGCAATGTTGGTTGGTCGCTCGGTAGCTGTCCCGCAAAGTGTCAATTAGGAAATGTTAGCATGCTAACACACCAAACTAATATGGTGATAATGGTACACATTATGCTAAACACCACTGTAGCAGCATTTTCATTGTCAACATGTTAGCTTGCTGATTTCAGCATTTAGCACAGTACAGTTTCAGAGGGCTGCTAGCATGGTTGTAATCTCTTATTCATGTTGTACTGGCACAATACTATTTGGAAACAGGCAACAGACCATAAAGGAAGATACACCGTTTCAAAGTACAATTTAAACGTCAGTATGTAGACAATCGATAACAGCGTTTCTGTAATCAGCTGGGGCAGCTGGTGTTAGCGTACATAAAGAGGAAACGTCAAGCCTGACCGGGCAACCAGCGGAGACAAGGCAGGCAGGTGGGGGGGCAGGGTTTGGATTAAACAAACAAGATGTTAATTGGTTAACTTAAGAGTTGCTTAGTAGTCCAGAACAAGGCTAGTTGTTTCTCCATTTCCAGTCTTAATGCTAAGCTAAGCTTGAAAGTGCTATTGATCTACTCATATAACTCATATAGAGTAAATAAGAATATTTCCCAAAATATTGACCTATTCCTTTGGACACATACTAGAGGGTTTCATCTTGATGGTTAACAGTTATCGTTGGCTAGTGAGAAAGAACTTTTCCTACTTTGCCAGACAGAAATGATAGCAGCAGTGCCATTAGCGCCGCTTGTGTCCAACAGTCTGTGGTCAGGAGACTCTTTCACTGTTCCCTGCTGGACGATCTTGGCAACTTGGCGGAATTAGCCCCCCTTATTATTCTGGCCCTGTCCACACTTCAGCGTCCTCCACTATCAGATCTCTATACAGCCGGTGTGGCACTGCTGGATGCATCATTTATTTCATGCTCCATTGTACTTTGCAAATGATGCATGGCGCTGTAATGTTGCTAATTTAACGGCCCTCCCCATGTTAAAAGGCTACTCCCCTTTAATTAAAGCAGAAGTCCGTCCTTTTATTGCCTCTTCCTCTGCGCTAATCGCTCTTGGAGTGAGCCAGCCAGAGTGCTGCTTGGATAATTAATGGTAATAGCCCAGGCGAAACGGAAAGAAAGGAAGAGTTTTGCATTAGACGTGAGAAATACACATTTGGAAAATGAACTCAACCTGCCACAATGATTGAACCAAACAATTAAAACTAAATAGTCATGTAATTATAACCCAAACGTATAGTGCTACCTTGATTTTTAGAGTAAATACTGTATATGTGTTGTATTGAACTTTTGGTATTTTTAGTTCATGTGTGAATGGCATTCTGGAAATAAATTCTTGACATTTGGTTGAAAATCCTAAGTTACTGTACTGTTCCATCATATTAACTATTGGTGAAGCCTGCAAGTAAAAATACAGGAGTCATTTAACAAACAAAGGCACGGGCAGTAATTGAGGCTATACTGTACGATAATAGCCACCTATCCTGTTCACAGCTCGTTTTCTGCCTGTACACTTTTCCTCTTTATTGTATGTATCAGGATGTATCATTATAGTGCGTCAGCCCCATCGGTATTCTAACATCTGTTATAGGTGTCTCTTTAAAGATCTTCATACTTAACACACCACGAAGATTGTCTCATCCCGAGTTTGCTTGTCAAGTCTGCACACAGGGGTGCCGTTCCGTTGCTTTTACATCTGCCACATTGACAGTAAAGCCTCATTGAAATGAGCACAGTCATTAAGTTGATGGTTTGTTATTCCGGTTAAATGATGCCGTGTGTGTGTGTGTGTGTGTGTGTGTGTGTGTGTGTGTGTGTGTGTGTGTGTGTGTGTGTGTGTGTGTGTGTGTGTGTGTGTGTGTGTGTGTGTGTGTGTGTGTGTGTGTGTGTGCGCACGTGTGTACTCTCTCCCCCTCTGCAGTGTCCAGTGCCAGTTGATTCGGCTGTTTGCCCGCGGTATTGAGGAGCAGCAGCAGTGTTTGTTAGAAGACCCGTTTACACTGTGGGCCCTGGAGCCAAGCACACACCAGTCAGTGGACTGAGAGCTGGACGGAACATTTAGCTGCTGGAAAACAAAAACCCTTGGCACGACTTTCCTGGAAAAAGACATAAATCACATCAGTGTAAATCCCAAACGCTGGCGTCCTATCACTCCTTAGTGTATTTACTCGAATGAAACTTGCAGAACGTCCTCTCAATGCACAAGAAGGTGTAATAGAAAAAGCTGATAAGGCTCACATCAGTAGTCATTAAGTGGGAAAAAGGCCACAGAGAAGATATAGCTATTGCATGATTTGTTATTACTGAAGAGATAGATATCACCGTGCAGCCATTTGGGAGTGTTATGTGCAAAATTGCCGAATGCAGCTTTTTCAAACCCCAAATATGATATGTCAGCGCTGCCATATTCAAACCTCGGTTCCAGCTTTTTTATATATATATGTACTGTTTTGAAAATGGACCATTTTTTAAGCCCAGAGGATCTCAAGCCGCCAGATGAAACGGCTGAACTGGACTGAGCTGGACTGAGCTGGACTCATCCGCGACAATCGGTGCTGCCATGAAGGAGAACACAAATAGGATTTCTCCCTGTGTAGCAAAGAGAGAGGGACGAAGAAGAAAGGCCTCTGAAGTACACCGATAAACTGACATAAAATGGCAAAAGAAGAAAAAAAAAGAAAAGAGAATCATGAAAACGGATCTTCCCTCTTTTTGAGAAAAAAAACGTTTCATCTATGACCAAGGTGGAAACAGATATAAGCCAGGGGCACTAATGAAAAGAGCTGAATACCCTGCTAATACACTAACAGGACCCCGGTGGGTTCTGGGTAATAAGGCAAAGTGGTTGCTAAGTGATTTGGTGTGTCTCAGCACTGCTGCGGTGCACCTGTGGCTCTGAGCTCTGCTCCTTCCTGGCCAAAAACTACTGACAGTTGACTCATCACCTGGGATTAGCCAGAATTACACATGGTTAACTGTATTAAAGATAATCTATTGTGTGGCTCTGAAATTAGCCCCATTAGCTCATTTTTTTGTAAAGTCAGAGCATCAGAGAATGCTACCTCTGCATTGATTTAAAAAAACTGTTTTAAACCACATACACAATAATGATACGTTGGGGTATGGTGGTTGGTTGGTTGGTTGGTTGTGTGTGTGTGTGTGTGTGTGTGTGTGTGTGTGTGTGTGTGTGTGTGTGTGTGTGTGTGTGTGTGTGTGTGTGTGTGTGTGTGTGTGTGTGTGTGTGTGTGTGTGTGTGTGTGTGTGTGTGTGTGGAGGGGGGTTAAGTGTGTTTTCCACAATCCCTTTAGGGGCATGCAATCATTGGAGTGTGTGTGCGTTAATGTAGTTGTGAATGTGCCAGTGTGATGAGTTAGCTCTATCACAATTAGCCTCATGACTGCCGTTTTGCAGATGCTCTTTCACTGCTGCCAACACACGCACCTATAGATGAGCAAATACAGACACACACACACACACACACACACACACTCCTTAACTTTTTACACCATGAAAGCCTGTTCCTCTCTATGAATCCTCTCCAACTATGTGAATACTGACTCTGGATGTCTATTATGTTTCACCTTTAGTGCCCACATTTGTCAGTTAACAGTATGATGTTCTTTCAAAGCGTTGGATGCTTTAAAATCCTACACACAGACACACACACACACACACACACACACACACACACACACACTGAAATGTACTCGCGGACACAGAGAAACTGGAAGCTTTCGGGTCTGACCACACAGATTTGAAAAAGCTAAAGGATTTAGCAATGTATGACAGACGATGCAAACAAAGTCGAACTGACATTTGAATTCCCTCTCACTTCTTTGTGCACAAACAAACTTTAATGATACTACAGCTGTTGGAAGCCAGCAGGCCGGGAAAACTAGTTTGCACTCTTAGCTGCCACTTGGAAAGCCGACGCTAGATAGCTTAGATTGCTAACGTTAGCACTGATTCCCGGACATTACTTCTCATTTATGCAAAAGAAAATGAATGCAATTAAAAGTCTTCTTGTTTAGGCTATTTCAGTAGCTGCCGAGTACCTATAGCCGTATATATTTTTTAGTTTCAATTCGATTTATGCAATTTATGCTGCTCTCCATTATCGAGTTAACACATGAAGAAGCTGTGATGTGAGTAGATGCGTGATTCTTTTTATGAAAATGCTCAATAAAGTGCTATTGAATTGTGGTTCTTTTAATGTCCTTCGCTCTATCTTTATGGTGTGCTCGACGGATCTGGTGGTTCAGTCCCTCCTTTTCTCTCTCTTCCACACACACTCCCACGCATTCACACAAAGGTCAGCGCTCCCTTGCTCTGGCTTTCTCAATCTCACTCTTTTGCTCTTTCTGTCTCCCCGTATGAGTGGAATTTAATAGGGTGCTCTGATGTGAGCGAGATGTTTCATTAAAGAACATCAGACATCAAAGGTCTCTGCTGAGATGGAGTGGTATTTCATGCTGTGCTCATTCTGCACACAGTATGCTTCTTGTTTCTTTTTTGATACCGCGAGGCGGTTCCGAAAGTGCTGAAAGGCAATCTGAATTTGGCAGCTGTAATCACGTCTAACCGCAAATAATCACACAAATCTTCGAGTTACAGACAATGCTTGTTGTCCTAGTTAGCTACAAGCAACAGAGTCAAAACAAACAGCCGTGTCAATTTCCTGTCCTTTGGCAAGTGATAAAAAAGCAATTTCTTATGCGTCTTGGGCCCACGCCAACTTTTGCAGCCAATGCACTGGTAACTGATGCACCATTTCCAAAGTATTTCAAAGTGATGCCGATTAATAACTGGAACTCATAGGTCTACAATGATTGAACAATAGTGAGTGGTATGAAATAAAGAAAATTACAATTCACGGTCAATTAATGGGAGACACCTCAGGTAAATAGGGTAACAATATGAACTAATAGATATTGCCATGAAACTGCCCCAGTTGATCACCTAAGATTTCTGAAAAATTCAAAAATGTTATATGAAAATGAGGCCTTATCTTATTAAGTGCCAATGGGCATACATTTCCAGAGCAGAAATGTGAACATTGGATGAAACTAGGTTTCAAATTAGTGTTGCATTCTGTTGACAAATTACAGTCAATGTTTTTTACTGAGGGCATTTTGGATATCTCTTTGGATCACTTCATAAATCAGAAAATACTGTCAACAGTTGTTGCAATCTTTCTAGGAATAAGATGTTGTATAAATCAGGCCATGAATGATATATGAACAAACCCCTCTGTAGAAACCATTAGAATATAAATGGGAATGAAACTGGAAAGTTTGGTGAATGTAAGTGCTAGTGAAGAGGAGATTTCTGGAGAGTTTAATTTTGAGAAAACAGCCGTCACGTATTGTAGAGTTCCACATTTTGAAGACACTACTAGTAGATATCACAATGAAACTTCCCCAATTGATTATTTACATTAAGACAATGTTTTTGTTTTTTTGCATTGCAAGTTTTCTGACATTTTATGTTTAAATATGCAAATAATGTATTATCTCTAACT
Source organism: Ophiodon elongatus (assembly GCA_016806645.1). Classification (NCBI taxonomy): domain Eukaryota; kingdom Metazoa; phylum Chordata; class Actinopteri; order Perciformes; family Hexagrammidae; genus Ophiodon; species Ophiodon elongatus. The sequence goes on along the minus strand of JACSYO010000383.1, from coordinate 789,897 downwards.
TTTGGTGTAGGAGAAAGCTACAGATGCAAATAGACAAAGTAGTGCATAAACACCTACGTGTGTATTTTGGATGTTTTTCCACTAGTAAAGAAGACATGTTATGGCAGTAAAATAGCCTAATATCTGTAAATTGACCAGTGCATGAAAAACGTCATTTTTGCCTGTTGTGTCTCGCCTAAAAAACAATATATCTAAGTCTATTATCTAAACCCTAAACCCAGACAGGCTGATATATCAGCCTCTCCTCAGGCCTAACAACATAATTAGAAGTGAACACGACATAGAAGTGGTAATACTAAATCATGATCCACATTACACAAGTTAATGAAATTATTATATGGAAAGCATAAAGGGCTCCATTCAATTTGTATTGCACTTCCATAAAAGTGAAGGACTTATATAGGTTTTTTTTCAAATCATCAAAATTGATGGCGCAGAGGCAGATATCCTGCCCTTTAGCTATTAGTCAAGTTTAAAAGCGCTGGATCCTACACGTCCCATAAGTCAAGCTGTTACTTACTCTCTCTGCCTGTTTATTTAAATGTTACAAATTTGTAGTCTTATTAATAATAATATGATAAGGAGTTTTACAGGTATTTATTATGGAATTACTAGATGAACATCTTAGTAATTCTAGGAAAAATCCTGTTTTTTATAGTATCTGATAGAAAGGCCTGAGGTGTTTTTGCACTACTTTATAGCCTGTAAGTTACAATGTTACAGGAAACTTCTCAGCCCCGTCAGTACAGAGCCGAAAGTCAGAGCCGGGACAACGTTAAAGCCCAGAAGAGCTATCCCGTAGTCCCATAAACTTTTGAAGACTGCAGTGCTTAATTTTGCGAGTGTGTTGTGCTTTCCAAAGGAGAAAATAATAAAATAAAGGTTACCCTTGTCACTTGTGTTCCTTTAATCCATTGAGATTTAAAAGTTATCTCCCACCACTTGTGGCTGCCAACGTGTCAGCGCTGACCTGCTGCTTTGAGCAGGTATCCAGTACTCAGATCTGGAGTGACTGTCCTCAAAAAGGCCGTACATTACTCTGCTATGAGGCATAATATGACCGCAAAGACGAGAGGCATATTCAACGGTGGCAACCAAATTGTTTTCCCTCCCTCTCTCTTTTCTCGCCTCATTTTCCTGCTTTGTTACTTCCTTAGTGATTGATTTTCTCCATCTGCTGCTCTGCAGCGCCCCTGAGAGTCGCAATCTCATTGCCACATCCCACCTGAGACGCAAGGTGAGACGAAGCAGGGGCAAACACCCTCTACCACACACACCGCACACACCTCTGTCCCCAATACTGGTCTCTTTACACAAAGAAAGTGCTCCCTAACAGGAGATGACGGCGCTGTTGTGTCCCCTCGACGCTCTCAATGACTCTCTGTCCCGCTCTCACCTTTCACACACACACACACACACACACACACACACACACACACACACACACAGACAGACTTGCAGGAAGATGCAGCTCTTTGCTCTCCCACATAAAGAGTCACACTTAGAATATAACAGATAAAACAGACGTTCCCATCCTTTCTTCTTATTTCCCTTCCTCGTTATTGACCTACATCAGGAATACCCTCATTATTATTGGCCTGATTTGGCCTTTTCAACCAGATCCTCCAATCAGGAGCTAAGTATGACAAATTTACCAACATTGTTTTCTTTCCTAACCTTTGTCTTGCGGCATACAGCGAAAGCAGCAGTAACAACCGGTCTTTGCACACAAATGAACTGTTCTGCAATGGTGGCAAGTGGGAAAAGGTGAGGTCAGGTGTAGCGTCACACCCAGGCACACCGACAATTACAGCGGCCCGATCTGGAAAATCACTACTTTCCCACAGCATGCCAGGCTAACAGGAACCAAACCAATGTAGAAATATTTGCTTGTTTTGAGAGACTAAGGGGAATTAGGTGGGTGGTGTGAAAACAGTGTAAGTGAGAAACCGAGATAGAGGGACAGAGAGAGCAGATATTGCATGGGCGGTGGTCCAAACAGCAGCAGAGCTGTTGCCTACTTCTCCCTGTATCGATCGGAATGGGCTGCCTGTGAGAGATTTAGATCAATGAGGCCATAACAGTCCATCTTCTCAGTCAGGAGCCACTACCGGCCTCTTATCGCTCACTCTCTCTGTCTCTCGCCCACGCACACCTTCACTCACATTTCAACTCACTAATGCACTCACACATGCTGGAGGTCAGACCTGAAAGCTGGAACCACGCAATGTTTTTAAATCAATATTTATTATGATATCCATGGTGGGATGTAGTGAGACACTGAAAACGGTGCATTTTACACCGTTGGAGGAGCTCTCTGTGCTCTTCCACTGAAGTATTCAAGTCATCGGGTTATACCTGTTGCATTTACAATGTCACCCAGAAAGAGATGGGCTTGCATTCGAGCTACCTGATCTCATGGTGGCTTTTTGGTACCATTTTCGAACAAGGCACTCCTTGTAAAGGGTTTATGAGCTGTGTATTGATAGATCCCTGTCGCTGTCCGTGGTGCTGAAGTAGAAGACAGATTTGTAATAGCGAGTTTTTAATCTGAGTTTTGTCTTCGATTTATAATATTCTCTAAACCATATTACTATTCTTCCTGTAAAAAATAAAAAACCAAAAGAGTCGTTAATTGGGCGGTTTGCTAGTTGATGTTGAAGGAAACGAACAGGACCCCCCACCCCGTTAAAACTCTTCTACTGGTTCTAAGCAATAAAACATATAACTATTCCTTTGCTGTTTGGCATTATCCTTCTTATTTTTCATTTTAGTTTATAAGGAATTAAATGCAAACATTGTTGTATGGAGAAGCAGGTTTTGAATAGCGATGATGTGTAAAACTTAATGCTAATTCAACAGTTCTGATCAGAAACTCACTGCGTTTGGGCTGAGCTTAGGCATTAGTTAAGCACTTATCACCAATTTATCATGAATACTGTGTTAGCAATTTCAGCACCAAACCATTTTTCCTTATTATGGTAATTTCGAGTAAAAGCCAACACTCAAAGGGAGCGGCCCTTGAATCAGCATTAATACAGCAATTAGCAAAGCTATACACCCAGCATCTTCTTAATCTTGCAAATCGTAATAATAGTCTGGAAGCACTGGGATTTGTGATTTACTCCACAATGCATTCATTTCAGGGGAAGTTCATTCCAATGTGCACTGGGGGTGAAACCTTTTTGAAAGAGTTGGGTTTTCATGCTACTATTACTATTTATGCATTAAAAGATACATATTGCCACAGTTTATTTTGCAACACTATGCTTTGAAATATGTTAATGTCACCCTGACATCTTGGCATGATACTGAAGAGTGTTCCCAGTCACTGGAGGCCTGTCAGGATGTCTGTAAAGCGACCACCATCGACACATCAACACGCTGAGGGTGGACAAGTGACAACATGATTACACACCATAATATGACACAATGTGTTTTTCTCTCTAATAAAGCAGAAAAAAGGGTTTGTTTTCTGACTGAAAAGACTGTAGGAAGATTTTGTGTAAAATGTCAGCAGAATATTGCACAGAGGTTCTACATATTGATGTATGTTTGTACCAATTTCCAATTGTATTTCTACCATAGTAGTTCACCTGTTGCCATGCAACCAATGATGTCATAGGTTATGTTGGACTGAAGGTGCAGAAACTAGTAACTTGGAGAATTGGTTTTACATTTATTGGTATGTGCTTTTAGTTACTGTTTAAAATAATTTAATTTGACAGAAATAGTTAAAACTTTAGCATGAAAGTGCTTCATCAATAGACATAGAAAACCAGGCAATTATAAACTAATGACTAATGACTAATGACTTTTTCAATCATTCGGAAACTCTCTCCTGACTCTGGCAATCCATTATTTATGTATGGTGTAACAGTGCTGCTTTGGAATCACATGCAAATGCCAAAATGTGTCAATATGTCATTATGTATAGAGAATCAAAATAAAGCCACGCTGCAAGCGAGTAGGGGCTCTAATAACATAATCAATATACATAGTAGAACATGTGAATTGGAAAGAAGGTTAGTCCCTGTCGCAGATAAATAGTCAATAAGGGAGTCCTTCCAATCTGATGAGACATGAATATTTCAACGTGTCTCCAGGGCACGTCTTCACGTGTCCAACCAGCAGTTACTCGTGGAGGTACAACTACAGAGACCTTCATCCATACAGTGTGTTCACGATAGAAGAGCAACAATATAAGTATACTCAAACCATACTACAGTCAATATGGACTGCCAATGTATGCTACTCTCCCACAATGCAATTAGTTAAAAAAAATGTTCTGGTATTTTTTTGTGTTTATTGGATTGCTGTCGACTGATTTTGTGTGATCCTTGTCATTTATTTTATGTTTTGTATTTTTCTGAACTATGTTAGCGTAGTTTTATTTCTCCCTTTATAGTTAAAGTTGGTTTTTCTGCTTATGTTGAGGATAGGTCCATTTTATTAGCCTGTGGCATCTTCACCTCTCCTGACACATTTATATGTTTGTTTTTTCTTCATCTTTCTGGATTTTATGAAGTCTCATGTGTGCGCAAATAAAATAAAAATAATATAAATGCAATGCACAAGGGAAATCTGAGTGTTGAAACATCCATCCATCTATTATCGTTAACCGCTTATTCAGGGTCGCTGGGGGTCCGGAGCCAATCCCAGCTGTCATTAGGCGAAGACAGGGAAGGCCCTGGACCACGTGTCAGACTATCGCGGGGCTGACAGCTGAGAGACAGACAACCATTCACGCTCACATTCACACCTACGGGAACATTTGGAGTATTCAACTAACCTAAGCTGCATGTGTTTCTACTGTGGGAAGAACCAGAGAACCCGAAGAGACACGTGGGAGGACAAGCAGACTCCACACAGGCCGCTTTCGCTGTGAGGCGACAGTGCTAGCAACGACACCACCATGAAGCACCAGGGTTGAAACAGCTTCAGAAAAAGAAAAATCAAATCTTAAAGAAACATTTACCCTTATCTTTATTAGTAAGGTCAAGTATGTCGATTTATGTTATACTAACTGCTAAAACAGTATACTGTGACAATTATTATGCGGTATCGTTTTTTATTAGAACTAACTAGTTCTAGAAGAAATAGTCTGATCTACTTATCTGATATTCTGGATTGGTATCGGCCGTGACACGACTTCCACTTTAAATACAGTTTGCCTGTCAATTATTAAATTCACTTAATGTGAGTGGCAACACAGCTTTCAGAGGGAATATCTCTAAACCTTGGAAAAATAAAACCCAAATGATCTTCATGCCTCGATACCGTTAAGGAAAAACATTTTTTTTAATTTTTTTTTATATGGTGGACTGATAACATGTGAACATACAAGGAGCACACGTCCCAACAAGAAGTTATGAAGACCGGAATGCAAATTACAAAAAAATGTTACTTATTAATTTTAAGAGCAAAGCACCCAACTCAATATCCTCTTTGTGAAGTTGGGTTAGGGACGAAAGTGCAACTGCAGTTGCAGCAGCTGAATCCACAGTGGCGCCTTGGCCTCTGCCAGCGGGCTTCTGCAGAGTGCTTTGTATAGTGACAAGTCATTACCTCGGCTGGCGCTTTGTTAGCAAACAGGTCCTCCTATTCAAGTGATTAACAAGTAATGAGTAGATTGCTTCAGCAACAGAGTCCCAGTTTGTGCAGACACACATAAAAGAGTCGCACATGCACAAACCCATTCTGCGAGCATGCCGGACTTTGTTTTGTGCTAAGCACAGATGTTATTGTGTTCCTAATGGTGCTTGAAGTAATTACACCCTATAATGTTACTCGCTGTCTAGTCCTCTCCAGCAAGCCTCAGCATGGTAGCTCAGAAGTACCATCCACAGACACCATTCTCCCCTAAATGACTCCATTAGCCAGAATGCATCCGCAGCCGCTTCGTCTTGTGCGAGAATATGAGGCATGCTTCACCAACAGCCTAACTGACTGCAAACAAGTTGGCCAGTGGGAGCAAACACACAGGCAATTTATTAGCAATAAGCATTGTTGAGACAGAGAGAGAGAGAGAGACAGAGAGACAGAGAGAGAGAGAGCGACAGAGAGAGAAAGAGACTTTGACAACAACTTTTTTGAGCAATCCAGAACAAAGATGTGCATCCAGAGTAAAGCATTGTTGTTGTGAGCATGGCGTACTAACTAAAGCATTGTCTATGCACAGCCTCACATAGACACGAGCGTTGCTCTCTACCCTTTCTCTCATACATTTTCAAGTCTTGGGTTTTAAACATACCTCATTGTTTTTTATGTGCCTGAATATGCCACTATGACAAAGACATTTTACCCTATTTCTGACGATCCTAACTAAAAATAAATTGAGAAACGCCTGGATGTTTCAGAGTAGCAGTTGTTGTAAAATAAGCTCAGTAGGGATTCTATTTCAAATATACAAAAATAGCAACGAGGACAAAAGACGTTGCTATAAAGTTTCAAATACTTTTTCTACATTCATAAAAGTATGCTGAAGTTAATGTTACTAATGTTACGGTCTTTTGCATCAGCGTCTCATTATGAATGAGATTTCTGCTTTTTTTCCCGTGTTCTCCTATTTTATATGAAGCGAGCGAAGGCTCAAAAAGGTGGTGTCTCCAATTTCCGCGTATCAATCAGAGTTTGGCAAAATCTCAATTAAACGGCGATGGCTGTTGTGGGCCTGTTTGTTTACGACGCCAACACAGTCAATCAATCCAATCTGATCAGACTCCACCCACACAGTCCTAAAGAAGCAGATTAGCTGTTCAACTCCTAAAAGTTGCCAGGGACTTGAAACACAAAGCTAAATCACCATAGCTTCTTTTTTTACGAACTTCTGTATGACTTTCAACCTTTCCTTTAACATAGAGCAATGTCTATATTGCCTTCTTGCAGCATGGGATTGAGATGCTCCTTTTCCTCTGTGTTTTGGTCTCTGTCGAGGCACGGTGCAGCACAATCCAATATTAATGCACCTCAGCCAGTGTGACTGAAATGACTGCCGCTGTAAGGCAGTTTGCCCTCCAGAAAATTCTAACAGATACCTCCTCTCTCCAGTCTCCAATCACCCTTACGACCCAAGTCTCCAAACCCCCTGAGGGGTATTTTGTTTAAGTCATTTCCTCCTGTGTCGATGCCTCTCCTCCTTCCTCCCTGCCTCTTCTCCTTCCTTATCCATTTGATGTCTCAGACTTGTTTTCTGTTTATGACTGTGGATGATTGAGGCGCGTTGCTCCAGTGTCAGACCTGCTCCAGGGGAGAATGCAGCAGGACATGGACAAACAAAAACTGTCACCTCTCTAAGAGGGGTTCAACTGACATTGGGTGGTGGGTGGGTGGGGGTGGGGGCTGAGTGTGAGTGTCTGCGTGTGTGTGCAGCCGTCTCCCTGGGGGTAGACATCTTATCTCAGCGGCGTCACGGAGAAAAACAGGCCAATATGTCGGTGCAGAGATGTGCCGTGGGTAAGAACGGATACGAGACCTTCTGATTTACCCGCAGTGACAGGACCATAGGGCGTCCTACTTTAATGTGCAACCAGCCAACACTGTCCAACTCTGGGAGACGCGGAGAAAGAGGAGAAGGGAGTGACGGAGGAAGGAAACACTAGCACGCCATGTTTATCTGAGGCAGTGAGTGAAACCTAGCTTTCATAGCTGGACAAATGAAATGTGTTTGTTCAAGCCTTTCCAAAAGATGGGAGCAGGTTGTGACATCCATGCGTCCGCTAAAAATTGCATGTATGTGCTCAGCCCGTTATGGTGAGCCCATTCTACTCTCACGGTGTGCAACACCTCAATAAGACTACAGTTTATGAGTCCTTTAATTATTTGTCGCTTAATATTTTCTATGGGATGCAAGGGGATCACTTCTCAAGGCACTGTGGAATGTGGGGATGTCCTGTGACACAAGAAAAGAGGGGGTCAAAGAGAAGGGGTCAAAGGTTAAAAGATGTCACGGCCAGCCCGTGCCTCCTGTTTTCCCTTGTGTTTACCTCTAACCCTGGCCCAATCTCAATCTCCAAACTCACGGACAGCCCTAAAAAGGGTTCATAAAGAGCTCAAAATGTCTGCGAGAGAGCTGTCAAAACTCTACGATTTGACAGTGGGACAGAACTAAACCCTCACGGACTTTGGGGCGCGCTCCTGCAAAGTCCGTGAGGGTTTAGTTCTGTCCCACTGTCAAATCGTAGAGTGTTTGACGGCTCTCTCGCAGACATTTTGAGCTCTTTATGAACCCTTTTAAGTCAGCATTAGATGCAGACTTTGCCCAAGGGAATTACCCACAATTCATTGCAATGTGATGTTAAAAACGGGGTAACCAGTTGAAGCATGGCGATATAAAGAAAAGGTAAACAAAGAGGACAGCACATAGGGTTTCAGCCTGGCGAATTACATGTACTCAGAAACATTAAAGATTAAAGATGGAACATAAAAACACATGAAATCAGAGGATATTTATTTATTTATTCGTCAAATATTTAATTTGGTCATTGAAGCTGTTTTGACAAAACGAGTAAATAGAATATTTGAAATTACCTCTCATCTTGTGAGGAAAGAGCCTGGAAGACATTCAAATCAAGGAGTAAAAAGTATAAGATAAATACCCACAATTGTACATTTTAAGCCCTTACAGTCTCTCACACTCAACCTTTTAACAGGTGACGTCAGTAAGTCCCTGAAGGTTCAGGGTTTAAGGCCTTATGGGGGACACTGGGATTGGGCCCATGGTTGCGGTCGAATAGAAAAATAAATTCCTCCTAACGTCTATTCCTTGACCTTTGTGGAAATAGTCACGGGGTCAATGAAAGCTGGGAAAGAGAATTCATGAGGAGTTAGGAAAAGACAACGCGGTGTTTAGAGAATCCGACTCCACTTTCACTAAGCTACGTAGTTATGATGCGACGGGAGGCGCATGTTAGTGATGTCGGTCTGCAGCGGTGAAACTACAATGTTCAGAAGATGAACTACAAAGAAGCGCATCTTAGATACTTCGTCCGTGTTCTTACAGTGTTGTGTCATGCAGAAGTCATAAAAGAAGGAATATAAAAGTGAAACAATACTACTGCTATGCTACTAAACTGTCTCATTCTTCAGTTTCAAACAAGCTGAATTAAATATGTTATCCCACTAACAATGTCTCATATTCCTCTTTGTTCCTAAGGTTTATATGCAGATTATAATCTGATCATAAGAATATGCAGACAATAGTTTATGAAACACCACACAACTCAGTGTGATCTAGAAGTGTTGACTTGATAATGTTTTAAAGTTGTAATGTGACAAAATAGTTGATTGAAAAGATGATAATCAAAAACATGACTCAGACAAAAGGAACCAGCGTTGCTGCACTCAATGCCGCATTCCTCTTCCCTCTGAGGAGCTCGTCCAGTTTAACCCTTTTATCAAAGCTTCTGTAACTGAAGTCAAATCAAAGAATGTTTAACCGATTATTGAAAGTTCACAACATCGAAGCATTTCCAAGTTATGGCAACGATTATTTACATGATCTGCGTTTGTCTTCATGATCGTTTGTTCTTGTGAACGGCCGAATGGTGCGTCACTTTAAATGTTGCTGCCGCAAGGAATTGTGGTGCAGAATTATCTCCTTTCCTTTGGTAAAGGAAGGTCCAGTGTTTCCTATGCTAAAGGAGCTAATTAAGGAAGCATTGAAGCACCTTTCCTTTGCATTTAGAGAATTCAAACAGCTCTTATCATGGCAGCTACTTAGATACTTCCGGGTCATTTCACTCAGTTAGGAACCTTCCTAAGCAAAAAGGACTATTTGACCGCAGCCCAAGTTGATGTGTCCTTGGGCAAGACACTTTACCCCAAATTGCTCCCGAAGGCTGTGCCCTCGGTGTGTGATCGGGTGTGAATGATTAGTTAGTTCTGATGGGCAGGTGGCACGTTGCATGGTAGCCTGCCATCAGTGTATGAATGGGTGAATGACATGTAGTAGTATTAAAGCACTTTGAGTAGTCGGAAGACTAGTACCATTCTAATATTTATAAAATAAACAGTAGGAAGCGGAACAGCATAAAATAGTATGCTAGTTAAGTAGGTTGCGCCAAACAACTTACCAACATCAACATATAGGTCAGAATGTATAAAAGTTAAGAAAATATGTATTTATGTATAGTTTATGTATTAACTTTTTTTCCCTATTTTATTATTATTCATATTTTAGGGATCATCAGAAATCATTACATTCATACATTCATACATTCAAACATAAACAAAAACATTCAATCTGGTATCCAAGCAACGATGCTATGACATCATCCATGTCATTTGGAACATCAAAGTCCAAATCCATGATGCCCGATGACATCACGGATTCTGTCCGGAGAATGTTTCTATACCGGGGAAATCGCTCTGTTCTGAACCCAAATTTCACTCAGATTCCTTTTTGGTTCAGAGACAAATTTGACTATTGCAATGGCAAGCCCACAGCACACGACAGAAGCAAGACAGAAGCAAGACAACATCGAGGTCCAGCAGCAGGAGTTAAAGCTGGAAAACATGGAATTCAAGTCCATGGAGGTTGAACATCCACTGAATTTTTATTTAAGTTCACTGGAGGAACAAGTTCGATGTGACTTGAAGGACAGCGAGGCAAGGATCACCCCAACTAAATCTGAGGGGAGAGTCCTCCTAGAAATCGACGAGGATTCCCTGCAGCATTTCCTGGATCTTCTCCAAGAGAAGAACGAAGGAGATATGCAGAAGGAGATTTGTGACCTTAAAGCCCAGCTGCATGAAGCTAAACAGGTACAATCTCAATCCGTTGATATAGAGTTTGTAAAATCTCGGCTTGAAAAGACCAACATCAAGCTGCAGATTGCTCAGAGTGACCTTGAGCAGCAGGCGTCTATTATCAATAAACAGCGCGTAGAGTTGGAACAGACGATGGGAGAAAAAAAGGCCCTTCGAAATGAAGTTGAGGCGAAGATGATCGAGCTCCGGCGGATGATGGCAGTGTCTAAAACCAACTTGGAGTTGGAGTTAGAGAGCTATCTGGAAGTTGAGAGGACTCAAACAAAGACATTACGCTTTGAAAAAGAGGCCCTTCGAAAGGAAGTTGAGGCGAAGAAAATGGAGCTCCGGAGGATGATGGCAGTGTCTAAAACCAACGTGGAATTGGAGTTAGAGAGCTATCTGGAAGTTGAGAGGTCTCAAACAAAGACATTACGCTTTGAAAAAGAGGCCCTTCGAAATGAAGTAGAGGCGAAGAAGATGGAGCTCCGGAGGATGATGGCAGTGGGGAAAACCAACGTGGAGTTGGAGTTAGAGAGCGATCTGGAAGTTGAGAGGTCTCAAACAAAGAAATTACGCTTTGAATTGAGAGAAATGGCACAAGCCCTCATAAGTCAAGAGGAGGCAGCCAAGCAGATAATGGAAAGATCAGCTCAGAAAGAAACCCAGGACCTGCTGCAGATTGAGCGTCACGCTCAGCAGACAACTACCACCCTGGATGAACAGAAAGACACCATTAGTAAGCTCAGGACTGCTCTGGAGAAGGCAGAGCAGAAGCTGAAGAGTGGAACTCGGCAGTGGGATGATGAGAAGTCCTCTCTCATCCACAATAACAAAGACCAGCTGAAGATCATAGCTTCTCTTCAAACCCAGGAGGAGAAGGCGAAGCAGACGCTGCAGATAATCCAGGCAGCCCATCAAAGCCAGCGGGAAGAACAACAAGCAGAGACCAGCAAGATCTTGGAAGCTCTGAAAAATACAGAAGATCTGCTCGAACTTGAGCGTCTGTGTCGTGAGGAACTGTCATCCCTCACGACACAGCTGGAGACAGCCCACAGCAACTGTCTTGCCAAGCTGGAGATGCAGGACAGTGAGAGCAAGAACCTCATGGCTGCTCTCAAGAACACATTTGAAGCTCAGCTAGAGAGTGAACATCTCCTATTGCAGCAGGAGAAAGATTCCTTTGGGGTTCAGCTTGACCTTCACAAAGAGGAAACCAATGGCCTCTTGGCTGCTGTGACGCAGGCTGAGCAGCTGTTGAAGCTTCGCAGCATCGAGTGGCAGGAGGAAAAGACCTCCCTCCTTCAGGCCACAGAAGACATCCGACAGACTCTACACGAACAGCAAGAGGAGCGGCAGGCCACCGAGAGCTCCTTGACGTCCCAGCTCCACCATCTTCAGAGCCTGCTCATCAACAAGCTGCAGAAGAAAAATAAGTGGTACAAACTCTTCTGATGTCCGGCTCCCGATTTCAAAGCTGAGGAAACGACAACTCATTGGTTATTGTATACTTGTGAGGATTAGTCCGTCTTAACCCCGAAACAGCACTGTCAAACAGCTGTTTGAGGGTTAAGACTTCAATTCTACACTTGGAAAGTGAAGTGATTTCACTTTTCAGGTGTAAAAGTGAAACTAGTCCTCACAAAAATACAATAACTAATGCAACTACACACACACAACCCACCAACCATCAAACCCACCTATCTGGAAGTTGAGAGGACTCAAACAAAGACATTACGCATTGAAAAAGAGGCCCTTTGAAATGAAGTTGAGGCGAAGAAGATGGAGCTCCGGAGGATGATGACTGGCGAAAACCAACATGGAGTTGGAGTTAGAGAGCGATCTGGAAGTTGAGAGGACTCAAACAAAGAAATTTTGCTTTGAATTGAAAGAAATGGCACAAGCCCTCATAAGTCAAGAGGAGGCAGCCAAGCAGATGATGGAAAGATCCGCTCTGAAAGAAACCCAGGACCTGCTGCAGATTGAGCGTCACGCTCAGCAGACAACTACCACCCTGGATGAACAGAAAGACACCATTAGTTAGCTCAAGACTGCTCTGGAGAAGGCAGAGCAGAAGCTGAAGAGTGGAACTCTGCAGTGGGATGATGAGAAGTCCTCTCTCATCCACAATAACAAAGACCAGCTGAAGATCATAGCTTCTCTTCAAACCCAGGAGGAGAAGGCGAAGCAGACGCTGCAGATAATCCAGGCAGCCCATCAAAGCCAGCGGGAAGAACAACAAGCAGAGACCAGCAAGATCTTGGAAGCTCTGAAAAATACAGAAGATCTGCTCGAACTTGAGCGTCTGTGTCGTGAGGAACTGTCATCCCTCACGACACAGCTGGAGACAGCCCACAGCAACTGTCTTGCCAAGCTGGAGATGCAGGACAGTGAGAGCAAGAACCTCATGGCTGCTCTCAAGAACACATTTGAAGATCAGCTAGAGAGTGAACATCTCCTATTGCAGCAGGAGAAAGATTCCTTTGGGGTTCAGCTTGACCTTCACAAAGAGGAAACCAACAACCTCTTGGCTGCTGTGACGCAGGCTGAGCAGCTGTTGAAGCTTCGCAGCATCGAGTGGCAGGAGGAAAAGACCTCCCTCCTTCAGGCCACAGAAGACATCCGACAGACTCTACACGAACAGCAAGAGGAGCGGCAGGCCACCGAGAGCTCCTTGACGTCCCAGCTCCACCATCTTCAGAGCCTGATCATCAACAAGATGCAGAAGAAAAATAAGTGGTACAAACTCTTCTGGTGCCCGGCTCCCGATTTCAACACTGAGGAAACGACAACACATTTGTTATTGTATACTTGTGAGGATTAGTCCGTCTTAACCCCTAAACAGCAGTCAAACAGCTGTTTTTGAGGGTTAAGACTTCATTCTACACTTGGAAAGTGAAGTGATTTCACTTTTCAGGTGTAAAACTGAAACTAGTCCTCATAAAGATACAATAACTAATGCAACTACACACACACAACCCACCAACTATCAAACCCACCCAGCCTTTCCAGAGGTTTCTTCCCATGTCCTAAAGTTCATGGGGAGTTTTTCCCTCGCCTTCATCGAGAGCTTGGGCTGGGCACCTGTTTCAGACCTGGGTCTATTAGGCCCACTGAAACACATTCAGCAACACAACAAAATAAAAAATAAAAATCACAAAAATTATATTACGCTTAAAAGTCGTTTTGTTGAAAATTCTAAGTTGTACTACTCTCATGTTTAATATATGAATATACAAGAAGTCGGTTCAACTGATTTGACATGTTGGTCCAAATATAGTGTCGATTGTCTGGAGTTACATGTTGGTTATCTAAAGAAAATTAAAAAAATTTAAAAAAACCTGAACATTTCTTTCTACAACATTTTGTTGGTTTAGTACGAGTCTAAAGTGGCTTAAGAACTTCAGGCAAAAATGTTTATTTAATGTCACAGCACCTTTCAAACACGGCTGCAATTCAAGGAAATTCAAATTTATATTAGAAAACGAAAAGAAAAGATAAAGATTAAAGGTAATATTGATAACATTTACTGAGGAGCTTGTCCAGTTTAACCCTTTTATCAAAGCTGTAACTGAAGTCAAATCAGAGAATGTGGGCTGAGGCTGCAGTACAACACCAGAGAGAGCAGATTACATACGTCAGTTTGATCATTTTACTCAAAAACAATGTAACGTTCGTAGTTTGCCAGGAGATTTAACAGATTATTGAAAGTTCATTTCTAAGTTATGTCAACGGTTATTTACATGATCTGCGTTTGTCTTCATGATCGTTTGTTCTCGTGAACTTTAAATGTTGGCGCCGCAAGGAATTGTGAGACGGAATTATCTCCTTTCCTTTGGTAAAGGAAGGTCCAGTGTTTCCTATGCTAAAGGAGCTAATTAAAGGAAGTATTGAAGCACGTTTCCTCGCTCCTCGATCCTCACTTGAACCAGAAGTTGTTCTGCGCCGCCACATTGACGGCCGTCACGAAGCTCTTATTTCTGCTCTGAGGATCGAGGATTGAGGATCGAGAATCAAGAATCGAGGATTGAGGAGGCATCTCGGAGGAGCCATGAGCGAGGATGCATGAGAGCAGGCTTCCAGGAAGTGTTTTAATGCTCGACACGCCCCCTCATTGTTCATCAGTTATTTGATTGGACGCTGCAGCTGATGAGTTTAATACCAGAGTGAAGACGGATCACAGATTAAACACAAGTTATATTTTTGATTAGTTTTCTGGTTCACCATCTGGTTAAAATATATGGTCATTGTAGGTCTGAACAACAAAAGGACCACAAACAACTTTCTTCATTTATTAGAAATGTCTTTTCTTTATCTGTTATTTCCCTTAATACGTTTTATTATGGATATAATTAAAATCAGAGAGAGCCGGAAGAGAGGAAACACGTTTTACATAATTTATCGTCATTTCTGTTCAGTCACGTGAGGCTGATCATTCCTGAGTGTCGGGTTTGATGATTTATATCATTTAAGTTTAACCTAAAACATTGAACCTAATAAATTAATTCCAGTGTTCAAGAGAAACCATAATCATATTCTGGGTTATTTTATAATGACATCACAATCAGAATTGCAAAACATACAGACGCAAATAATTCATAAATAAGACAAATGCATTCCACCGGTAGAAATCGGCCCTGCGCGTATAAGCAAGACACAGAACACAGTATAAATACCACACACTGTGTATAAATACACAATGCTGTTTGTTAAACAGGTACCAGACTACAGAGAGAAAACATCTCCACTCTGACAGTGATGATAACTGTCTTTATTAGTATAATGATGGCCGAAGAGCAAAACCTCCTGTCTGAAAAATGCACTTTTTTGAGAATACAAAAAAAACTTGTTGTTTTCTTGCAGAATGCAATTTATTAAGGATACCCAATACATAATAAAAAATTAAAAATTAAAAAAAAAATATATATATATATACAAAGAGCAGATAGGTTATTCCCACTTTTCCCGCATAATTTTGTAGATAGGAGGTTTTTGCACCTCGAGTTTAACACCATTAAATCAACTGAAAACTTTTATTAATATTTAAAGTGGATTGTTATTGGAATGTGAGCTAAAAACTGTCTGGACCGGGAAACAATTTCCGTTACACCGATCATGTGTTCAGACACAAACTCCATTAAAAGTCTCTCTAGCTGTTAAACCAACAGCTGATCCAAATGTGATCAGCTGATCCTGATGTGATCAGCGGCCTCCGTCATTAGAAACAGACGTCGCTTCATGTGACGCTTTCGAGGAAAGGACGTCTCATTTCTCTTAAAACATATTTCCTCGTTTCCTCTCTCCTCGCATGGTTTCCTTGCATCTCTCCATGCTTCCCTGGTGGGAGGGACTCAGACGCAAGGAAAAGACGCAAGTGAGGGAAACAGGGATGCAATTAAGAGACTTGGGACGTACCCTGTGTGAGCGTTGGGGGCGTGGCTCCTACCTGATCTCCTAATGGCTCCCTTCTGAGATTATTACTTTTTCACCCCACCTGTCCAGTCCACCCAGCTGCCTTCCATCTACTCATCTACGCAACAGTATATCTACCCCGGTTATCCATCTACTCATCGCCAGATTGTTGTTGCAACCTCAGTGGTAGTTGATTCTCGGTCGCTCAGTCTGAGTTTAATCCTACT
Organism: Ophiodon elongatus; assembly: GCA_016806645.1. NCBI lineage: Eukaryota > Metazoa > Chordata > Actinopteri > Perciformes > Hexagrammidae > Ophiodon > Ophiodon elongatus. Next base: position 773,509 of record JACSYO010000383.1, on the reverse strand, counting down.
GGTTTTATTTACTTGTACTCACCTTGTCTTCCTGTGCCTCGCCTCCAGCTCCCCCGGCCTGTCTGCCTCGCCAGCGCCTTCCGCTCCCTGCCACGCTCTCACCCCGCTCTTCCTGCCCTGCCTTTTTCTGCCCAGTCCCCCACCCTCGCCCTCTTACCCTCGATCTCTGCTCTGCCCAGTATCACCACCCCTTACCCACTGTAAATAAACCTTTTCACTTTATTTTCCCTTGTCTGTGTCTGTGTTTGGATCCTCAACCTCACCCCGTGACAAAAGATGTGGACCTCATTCCAATAAGGGCAAAGTTGACATAAAATATATGCGGTGGCAGGCCAGGACATTTTTGTATTTCTGGAATTCCTCTTTTGAAAGATTACAGCTTGGCTCAAAGTCGTGTAAATTTCGGGACAAAGTTGTTTCTTATTAATCCAACACTTGGCAAATACACTACTTTCAATCTTGCAGGCTTTAACACGCTCATAATGAGAAGGGGATGAAATGGTGTCGCACAAATTTGAGATATCCCACAAGAAAAAGTTCAATGGAACACCACTCAAAGTCAGAGTTCCTACTTTTGAAATAGGGCAAATCCATCTTCCAAGATTTCACAAAGATGCAAGTGTCTAATTTCACACAAACCATCAACTAAAAAGCAACAATTAGTATATTTGCCCGTATTTTATCAAAATAATATATGCTATCCTCAGCAAAAACCTGTTCTGCATGTAAATTGATTTGTTGCCATGAGTTCAATTATGTACACCTTGCCAAAGATAACGGTCAGCCATGGTTTTTGTTTACGTTTGGCATCGTACACCTGGACTGCTTGGAAGTTAGAAATTTCCACTTGTAAAATATCAACCTCCAAGTTGTCTGGAACGCAGCATGACTTGTCAAAACACAGCCAAAGTGTTTATAGTTGGTCAGAATGGCTACCCTCAAAGACGAGGTAAAAACTCTCTGAAAGCTGTCATAGAGAGGGATGGTGGGGATGATGGGGTACACTTTTAGACAGTTGCTCCTCCAATTGTACACACAAAAAGTGCTGTATGAAGAATGAAGAAAGAGAGCTCAAGAGGGAAGAGACGTTCAAATCCTGCTTTCTTTCGACGGTTCGACGAGTGCTTTGTTTGAGGCGCACTGACAACTTAAGTCCTCGGTCCCATGAGAGGAATGACAGGGTGATGTGTTCCACGTCTCCAGCTGTGTACCTAGAACTGCGGTTGCAATTTTGCAGAGGCTTCATCCCCCAACGGCAGTATATTGGTTTAGAGGGTGACCTGCCACAAAGATGTCACTCCAACCATCCATCCATCCAGTCCAGTCTAGCCATAGCCAGGTTATAAACTCTAATGATGGAATCAGGACATGACCCAGGGCCTTATTTCTGAAACTTTCTCAGTCTGAAGTCCTATTTTATCTCAGTTTAGCGTGACGTTCAGGATATTTTGTATTACAGAAACAGGTTTCCAAACTGCATCTAGGAAAAAGCCCTCTTACCAGAAATTTGCTACAGATCCGTCCTAAGTTAAGGATTTTCCAAGTTAGGAGGGCATAGACTGTCCTAAATAAAAATAAAAATAAAAAATAAAAAATGCTCAAAATGGGTTTTTAGGTCTGTATGACATTGAAAAGGGAGAACAAGATCGAAATACATTAATTGAAAGGCTACTCAAGTCATATGATGACGCTTTAAACTTCCCGTACCATGTAATTATGAGTATATGTCAACGAAACACTTTTTAAGTGTTTGTGCACATACATCTGAAATGCCTACCAACCCACAAACTGTGAAATAAGACAACCAAGTCCCCATATTGATTCAACAAGCCATTGAGATTTGGCTCCCATTCCTCTCTCACATGCAGGCTCATTAGAACTACCTTTGCAAAGGTGCACCTTATTTTTCTCACAAGCAAATAAGAGTGGATTGGGCTTTTTCGTGAAGGGACTCTTAAAGAGACAAGCGCTAAAACAGAGTGTTTTTAAGACAGAGGATGAATACAGGTTTATTCAGACGGACAGCATGAGAAAAATTAAGCGCTTTTTGAACGTGAAAGCATGTAAATATGTTCTGGTAGAGTCCCAAAATACAAGTACGAACATGAAAATGAGCATGATATGTCCCCTTTAAGATAACATAGGAGGTCTGAGATAGGATAGGACACAGCCATGAGTTGATGAATTACTTCTGTAAGAGGAAGATAGGACTATCTTCCTCATGCAGAAGCAATTCCTGAAACTTATGTTAAGATAGGACAAGCAGTTAGGATATTTAGAGGCCCCAAAACATGATCATTCTGGACAGAACTTCTGCTTCGTACTTGTCAAGAAATACAGCAAATTCTGTTTATGCAATTACTTCGATATTTGTATCTCTGTATCTGCCTACACACACACACAGTTTGTTTGGTAAACATGTCCTTTGCTCTTCATGTTAAATAGCATACTGAAATGAGAATGAAAGATCAAACCTACACTGTGAGAAACAGATCCCCACTTAAGGATTCAGTCTCTGATCTGCTGAGCTGCTTCAGAGCTTTACTCTATCCTTCTTGAACATTCTATTCATACAAGTGGTCATTGCTTCTGACGGCACAATTGTCCATCTCAAGGGGGCGATCAACAGCAAGCATCACTTATGCGTCACTGAGCCAGATTCAAGCCCCTCACAGCACCCGAGTGCTCCCCGATAGGTGTTCATGAAGATGACGCCATCGAACTGCCGCCTTGCAGGACGTAAGGAAACTAGCATTAGACTTAATTTGTGTTTCCCATAAACTCATTCAATGGTGCTCTCAGAATAGATCTTTTTGAGCATGTGAGACGGAGCCATGTCCCAGAGTCCTGTGCTTCCAATAGCTGAGCTCTCTGGGGGAAAAAAAGTACGAGATAGCAGGTACTCCAGTGCCCCCATCAGGATCTTACCTGTACCTCCAGCCCCCCTTTCTTCACTTCCTCAATATCCTATGCTTTTGTTTCCTCCTTCTCCACGACAACCTCTCTCTCTCTCTCTCTCTCTCTCTCTCTCTCTCTCTCTCTCTCTCTCTCTCTCTCTCTCTCTCTCTCTCTCTCTCCCCTTCTCTGTGTTGTGCGTCTCCAGGAAAGCCGTGGAGCATTGCCGTCGTTGTTGGTGGTGGTGTGGTGTGGGTGGGGAAGCCATTAAAGAAACGGCAAACAGACATGCCGGGTCTGCAAACACTGGTGTGCGTACAGGTGGTGCCGAGCTAACAGACAGGAATCATTACATTGTTCCACTCAGAACGCTGCTGTTCCACTGGGACCGAGCCTCCGCACCCTCTGCATACAGCACGCACACAGATGGTAGCATACTGTACACAAACACGCGGACACAGGTGCAATCACATATGGTGCATGTGAAGAACATAAACATGTCAAAGCATGTGTACAGGTACACACAGGAAGTGAGTGAGTGTCAGTGAGGATTATTATTGCTTTTTCTCAGCTGTAGTTCATGCCAAAAAAAAAGAGAAAAGAATGAGGGAGAG
>JACSYO010000383.1:465000-767500 GCA_016806645.1 Ophiodon elongatus | reverse complement strand
TAAGGGGCCAACATGCTGATAAATCCACACGCAGAGAGAGAAGCCCCCCCCCTACCCCTCCCTCTAGCACAGCACACACATTCCATCACATCATGCATGCACGGCAGCATGAGCTCGGGTTGACATATATTCCTTTTGGGGCACAGAAAGGACTTTGCTATTTAGTGCTGATGACATTCAGAAATATTGGATGTTCTTGGGTTTTCTAATCTATTCCTCTGAACTCCCAGAAGGAGCGGGCAGGTCATTAAAAGGCAGGGAGGGGGCGTGTGGGACGCCGCCCGCAGGAGATGTGGAAGGACCCCGTCTCGGCATCAGCCGTGCGTTTCTGTATTTATTTGTGACTCAGAAATAGGGTTGTTATGGTAAACCGGTATCACGGTGTGGCGCTGTATTAAAATCCCTAAAGATGAGGGAAAACAGAAAAAAAGACAATGAGCAAGTGAGAGATAATTGATATGCGGGAGACAGACGCTTCAGAATGAGGTGAAACAAGTTTGCAGTGTCGCTATTCGATCGCAGATAGACACAAACCGGGGATGCACACACAGCCGATAGATCTCCATCTGTCTCCGGAGAGTTTGGCTGATGTCTCCCAGGCACACATGAATATCAAATGGCCTCTTGTAAATCAAACAGTGGTGTGTTAGTGGGTACAGAATTAGGTGGGAAAGGGAAGATAATAAATTGACTCTATTTTCACAGCCGATCCCAAAAAGCTTCTCCCCACGCACGTGAGAAGATACGAGGGGAGTACCACACGGGAAAGTGTTGGAGAGGCCTAATGGCTTCGATTTTTCTCCCTTCTCTTTTACCCCTCTTTCCAACACACACCTGAATACACACATACAAAGACACACGTTCAATAAAGGGCTAATAATGATAACAAGGTGGTTTATAGTGATGGTTTGATCTCATAATTTCATCATTCTTCTAATGTCCAGCAGGGGGCGGCTCCTCTGGTTGCCAAAAGAAGTCTAATTGTGTAGAAGTCTATGAGAAAATTACCCTACTGCTCACTTGATTTATTACCTCAGTAAACATTGTAAACATGAGTTTATGGTTTCAAGTCTTCTTCGCATGATGGTCAGCATGATTGACAGCATGATGGTCATTTCGTAAATCATGGTCCTATTTAGAGTAAAATAGATGATAAGGCAGGGTATGCTTTTGTGCGTGATCATGTTGTGATTGACAGGTCGCTGCCACAATTTTACCCTTCCAGTGTGTTTTCAGTTCATGAAATTTAGTTATAACATTTTCGTTGCCTCAAAATGTCCTATTCGAGGCTCCACCCTCTTGTGTCACTTATGGTTGCAAAAAAACAAGATGGCGACGGACAAAATGCCGAACTCAGGGCTTCAATACGGCAGTCCACAAACCAAGGGCTGACGTTATGTTCACACTTCTTCTATGCGGTCTATGGTGGCTACACGTTAGGAAAGATGCCCCTGAGTGGACATGAATTTGCATGCGTTGTTTAAGTGTCCATGCTTTGACATTCAGTGCAGAGGGGCAGCCAAAACTACAGACAGGGGAAGGAAGAAGATGGCCACAAAGTATGGTGTTTGTGTGTTTCTCTATGATCGTGTGTTTCACTTTTCTTTCCTCAGATGCAGTCTTAGGTTGTAATGCAACACGGGGAGACGGAGAAGAGGGAGCAACAGAAATGAGGGGAGGGCGAGAGAGGTGATACAGGTGAGAGAGAAAATCAACCCACCTCTCACAGAGAGACAATCAATAAGCTCTCGTCTCAGTCTATTTCCTATGGGCTGGCCTGGATAATAGCATTGTGCCAAAGCCGCCTGTGTGTAGCCTGGGAATAGGCTCAGGGTGACGTGATAGTAAAGTATGAGGCCAGTGCTGCTTTGGGACTCACACTAATTGTTACTTTTGTCATAAAGAGGGCAGAGGAATCACCGGGAGAGGTGTTGTGGATTCACAGGTAAAATGTCAGGGGAGTTTCGGAACAGGCAGATGAGGAAAAAGGTGCCATTACTCACACAGTTTGATTTGTCGGCTCAAACCACAGTGTGATATTTATGTGTAGAAATAACCAAAGTTTTTTCAGACGTAAGGACAAGAAGTGGAGGAGGTTTACCCTCTGTCGGAGACAGTGATAGATGCAAAACAATCACATGTTAACACGGGAAGTAAAAAAACCTGATTGAAATAATTTGCGATCATGAATATTTCTGAATTTAAGCTGCACTTATCAATATTTTTATGTTATGAATAGGTCAGAATGAAAGACTAAGCACAGCTCTAAGAAGCAATTTAATGTCTTCCAGCTCGTTGTTTTAGTTTGAGGTTCACTGCACACAACCGGCCCAGCACCAATCAGCAGACAAAGTTAGCAGCTGACTGGTGGAGCATTTAGCAGCTAAAGAGGCAGATATCTCCTGAGTTGGTAACCAACATAGAGTTAAAAGCAGAGTGAATGTTTGACTTTTATTCATCAGATGGACAGAAACATGACTCCAAATGAATGCTAATAGAGTGCTGCAGGAATTAGTCTTAAAAACCCAGATATGAGTTAGCATTTTTGAACCTCCATCGTCTCCAATTCAATGTTTTTTTTTTAATGGTTTTAACTTTTGACTTCAGCCAAATGCATTTACGCTTCAAAAATCATCAAGTATCAAACGTTTGTTTGCACAGAGCTTATTTCCTGCAGTAATCCGAAATCCAGTAGAAAAATCCCATTGGCTTTTTGTCGAGGGACGACAAAAATGCGTCGTCACTGCAGCACTCTATGTTGATCTGTTTCTGCCGGATGTGTAAATAGGCAAACATTTAGCATGTATGCTATATCAACTTTAGAAGGTTCTGCTCATCCCAAGTGGCCAAAACATGTTTTTGAATATTGAAATATGCTTCATGACCTCGCTCAACAATATGTTGTGCCGTTCACTCCATTTTTCTGAACAGGGAGGGTTGATTTCTTATTTTTAAACAAAGTAAAATTGTAGTTTTGTGTTAGAGAAGCGAATGTCGGCGAGCAAGGTAGGGACGCTAGGACCCTGCGTGCAGCCTCTTTTATGGTATATGACAGTTTTTCAAAAATGTTTTAAACTCTTTCTCCCCCATCTTACTTTTTGTTAATGCAACAACCCCTTTTCAGCAAGGGGATGATTAAAATCTCATCTCATCTTATACTTTCCATGCATCATGCACCTGCCTGTCCCTCCGAATCTCCACCAGGAGCACAAAATAAAACCCAGTGTGACACATGGGGGATGACGAGGGTGGAATTTCCACTTCGGTGCAGGTGAACCCAATGATTCATTAAAAAGAACGAGCAAGTCAGCAGGAGTGCTATGGCGAGGAGGGATACTTTGGTAGGTGGGGGGTGGGGGGAGGAGAGGAAGGGTGTGGGTGACGTGGTGAGAGGGAGTGCAGAGCAGAGGCTGTAGTTCCCATCCATATGGTCAGCCAGTTGGTTGGTGGGCCAGTAGTCAGGTCTCAGTGATCATGGGCTTCACCACGCATGACTGCCAGATCATCACACACACGACCCGAACGTACGCTCTCTGAAAAGGGAGAAGTGTGTGTGTGCGAGTGTGTGTGGTGTTGGAGAGGTGCACCAGATGTCCACTTTCCACTCCTGTGGTCATTGTCACTAACATACTCCGGTATTATGGGAAGGGATGGGGGCCAAATAGCAGACACAGAAACCAGCCTATCTGGGTCCAGCCATGGACACACAACTTTTCACAACATTTGAAAAGGCAAAACAGGAGTCCAACTCAATTGCTTAACACGAAGGATGATCTGAAGAGATTGTCTGATTAACCATAAGAATCACAGTTTATTTGGAGTATGCAGTGCTCGTACCGAACATGTAGAGAGAACATCCACCCACTGCTCCTTAAATTGTCTAAACCACTCTTGACCCCCATTCTCCTACTGTTTGTTTTCCTTATGTTTTTATCTATCTTTCTCCGTAAACCAACTTCAATGTCATGTTACTACTTTCATTTGTTGTCTTTTTGTTCTCAAATTTTTTTTTAAAAAGCATAAATAAATAGAGAAAATAACATTTTTGAATAGTTCTACATTTTAGGAAATATATTTAGACGTGAAGAATACCTGTTATATGAAGCTACAGCCAGCAGCCAGCTATCTTGGCACAACAAAAATGGAAACAGATGGAAACAGCTAGCCTGTTAAAGTTCAATCAAGAGAGAATAGTCAGATGAAGAAAAGATAGTTGTTTATTATTAACAGATGATATGTGATGATAAAGTCTTTGGAGCTTGGACTATACAGGGAGATTTGTAATCGAGGGGCGTCTGCCCCGATCAGTAGCAAGATGAATCCCCCCGTGGAGTCCAGACCTGGTGGTGGTGGTGGTGGCTGATGAGGCCGATAGAATGATGAGTTGATGAAGCTGATGGATCAGCGAAGATTGGGCGGAGATGGGGAGGTGGCACGTAACAGCAACATGAACGTACTGAGATAGAGAGACGATCATATTTAAAAAGAGACAGCAGTTAGACGATAGGCTAACGATGTCATTGTTTTGTTGTGCTATTGGGTAGAAGAGACCAGCAGATCAGAACAGCTGATATCATGATTGACAGAACAATGACAGCAAGGAAATTCTGAGTGAGCGTGCGTGAGGAGTGAATGGCAGATGTATGAGAAATAAACTACAACCCTAAGCTTACAAGAGTATAGTCTTCCTGACTGAACTTACGCTAGAGCTTCATATAGCAACATCTGCCTGCTAGCACTTTTAAATTCACCAATCAACACATTATATCTCATTTGTAAAATCAGTTCCTGAGATTCCAGTCTTTGTGCTAAGCTAAGTTAACCAACTGCAAGCCGATGCTTCATATTTACCACACATGAGTGACATCGATCTTGACATATATTGGGTAAGAAAGCAAATAAGCATTATGGTTAGGTTTCACAGTATGCAAAGATGCAAACAGGAAAGTGATTTGTTGTTTTTTCTTTTCTCTCCAACTGATTAAGGAAGTTTAGGATTGGATTATTCAAATAAGACAATTAACGTCATACTGTAACTGATTTCTTAGAATCACTAATTGTCTTCTGTTAGTCCCAGAAGAATGTTAGCACCTCCCACGCAAATATTTATTAGAATAATGATAATGAAGTAGCGTTGCCCAGCAACAAATACCGCTCCAGACAAAAATGGCCTTTAGTTAATATTGCATTTGGAAAAATCATAATCACTGGATGTCTTACAAAGGCCCATTACTTATCATTGTTACGAGGCTAAACAGAATAACAGTAAAACAGAAGAATTCAGTATCATCAGCATTGTTCTTTGCTGAAATGCACATGTTCTCGCTTCCTTGATTGTGACTAATAGTATTTTGACAGAGCACACAGCTGGTGTATAGTCAGTGTGGGGTAGCACATCTGCTATCCCTCTCAACTTCAGCCTGACCTCTCTGAGGGAAGCTGACACACAAACACACTCGCACATACAATCACACATCGCAGGAGGCCGCCGTCCCACGCAGGGCAGCTGAATGAGCGAGCTAACAGCCTGTGACCGCGTTGTAATTATGAGCCTTTTCTCTAATTTCGAAGCTCTTCGATGGTTCTGCTCTTCTGTATTTTTATTTTACCCTCCCCAGATCAGTGACAAAAACTAATGATGAAGGAGGATGAAGGAAGTGAGAGTGCGAATAAAGTCAATGAAAAAACTTGAGAAAGAAAGGAAAAAGTACGAGTGGAAAGAAAGAAACAGCCGTCCCTCAGCCACAGTCTTCTCAGCAGGGTTTTCCATGGAGAAAAGTGCCAGCCAGCTGCCTGTAAAACAGAATCATTACACCGTTAACCCCCAATCCATCTTCATTTGACCACGCTGTAAGAAACTATATCAGTAAAGAAGCCATGGAGCTTCTCGAAGTTGACTGTGGAAATGGGGTGGAGCGAGGGCTAGGACCACTAAACACCCCCCCTGTCTGGGCAGGCCCACGAGTGAAGGCTCCCTCTCTCTCCTACCCTCTCTCTCCCCTCCTCTGTGGATCTGTGGTTGGGTACAGCAATGAGAGGTGACTTGTGGCCGATTGTGATTTATGTGGCACTGGGTTCGGGTGTGCGGGACGTGGGCCGGTGGAGGGGAGAAGATGGATCCGAGGTGTGACCGAAGGAGACAATCTGATTACAGCCTTCTACCTCCTTTCATCTTCATCTTCAACACTTGCTGGTTCACTCGCTCCTTCACCCACGTCATGTCGCTATGGTAACCTGAATCCTGGTAAGAAGCCGAGTGCCTGGAATGGCGACCCGATGGTCAAGGCAGAGATGGACACATGCTGATGATAATGCGTTTATGTAGAATCCTGACATCACAAGGGAAAAAAGAAGGCAAATGGATACAGAAGAAGGGATATATAGACAGGAAAGTTGTCATTAGAATTGCAATTGAATCAATGAGATGTCACATCACTAGTTTAAACCATAAACAATCCTTAAAAGATGAGCTTGTGACTATCCAATCGCCCAGTTGTCTCCCTTGAGAGACACCAGTAGCCATGTTCCCATTCAATTGGGAAGAGAACTTTACAAGAAAATGTTGAAATGTTGCAACAGCAAAAGAAATGCAAAATTGGGCGTATTTCCATTAACTGGTTTGGAGATAATAAACTAGCCTGCGTAGTTTCGTCATAAATTGGCTGTAATCTGCCAGGAAACACAATAGAAGAAGAACGCCTTGGCCGATCTACTTGAGAGGTCATGTAAGAGGGGTCTTTATGGAGTCTGTTCAAAGTAGGCCAGGCTTTCAACTAACTCCAATGGAAACCCACCCGCATCATTATTAGATGCTCAGAGAAAATGACGTAGTATTAAAATGTGCAACAGCCCACTTACGGTGGGCGGTAGGGGTAAAGCAAACACATAACTTTCATACAGGAGACAGTTGTTCCTGTCCCGTGTGAAACAAAAAGGCAATGTTGATATATATATAATATTTTGGCATGTTAGTCAATCATTAGTCACATGACTCAGTGAGTCATTATTCAAGTTAACGTCAACCACAATCATTTCCTAACCCTGACTGAGTGATTTTGTTGCCTTAACCCAAGTTCTTGAGAAGACAGGCTTTTATTTTGAAGGCCATGTTTCATGCTGTCCTGAGACAAAGATGAGCATTCGCACGTTATGGTACTGTCTGAGAAGACCCCCACAGCAGAAACAGCTTATCAGTTAGTTAAATATTTGCTTATTCAGAATTTATTCGACAAAGGTGTTTCCATAATCCAATTAGAACATTAACTCGTTTTCGACAAAGGCAAAAACCACATTGTGAGCTTAAAAACTTTGCACAATTGGACAAAACCTACAAGTGATACTTTCAGTTTTGAGCTCTCAGCTCCTCTCAGTCACAATTGCTTTTCAGTGCTTCCTCTTCAGTGATCTGTTGTTCAAGTTAAACACTTGACGTTGACATTTATGTCTTTTTGGATTTCCACTTCAACTGACCCTTCCAGCTCATTTATCACTGATATCTCAATTGACATTTCAACTCTTTTAATTGCTTGAACTTCAACTGAATCTGAAGCTTCTTTCGGCACTGTTGCTTCAACTTCACTCAACACTCAACTTAAATTGACACTTAAGCTCCATCCAGTGTTAAACTATTTCACGTTTTATTATCAGTAGCGAGCAAACATACACTTTATTTAGAAATTGATTTTCTGGATGTGGTCAGGTCAAAGTGAATCATTTTGAAACAGGCTTGATCACAGTTGTTACGGTGATGTCAGGTTATCATTTAGGTTCAACTACATTTTAAAATCACTGTTCTGCATTAGAGAGATTAGGAGATTTTTAAACAAGGAACTAACTGGGAGCTCCAACATGCCCAAAGTTGCGTATGTGCAGTCAGAAATGGCACATTTATCCCATTTTTATTCAGATAATTCTATAAATCCATGAGCCAGTTGACAGATCCCCTAGATCATTGTCTATTGCAAGGAGTATACTTGAAAACATACATCTATGCAGGTATGTACGCTCATGGTTGTCTTGTGCTGACCAAGCCCTGCTGTGTTCTAAGACTGCCACCAAGTGATGGGATGAGGTAATGTGAACGTAACTGTCCCTATTCCTGCACTGAGTTTTGAATTACAGAACGACAATATTAATTAAAGATAATGACAATTATACTGGAATTAAAATTATTGGCAGAATTCACAGTTTCATCATCTGAGGGGGATGTGAGAGGAGGAGGACGGATGAGAGGAAGACGAGGATGGACTTGACAATACTGACAATAAAGCACCTTTAACTCACACGCTAGCAGTGACTTCCTAATGTACATATTTACATTGGCGCAGACAAATGCTGACTATCAAACGCAACCATTATGATGAAGGTAAGCAGCTCACTGTTCTTCACTAAATCATGATACAGACATAAATATGAGGAGTTGATTGTCTCATCTGCCTCCCGGGGAAGAAGTGAAATGTTGGTCTTCTCTGGATTGGATCATTTATCACCGTCATCAGTATAGTGTGTATTACAGCGCTGCAGAGAGATGTAAAAAATAGCTGACAACAGTGTGCAATCTGCCCCTGACTAAGGCTTTGTGAGAGACACAAAAGAGCAAAAACCCTGCTTAAAAGGTGCTGGGTGTAGGAGTTTTAACGTCAATAAATCATTATCATTGTATTTCAGACATTACAAGCACTTTTGAAATGAAAGTTACAAAGTGTTTCACAATCCAAGGGCGGTAAACACTGAAAAAGTTGGAACGGAAACAGAATGAATGAAACAGCTTATCTGAAACATAATGCACGAGTTCAGGGGCCAAGCACATAAAAGTTGTACTATTTTCTTTTTTCACTAATGGGGAAAAAAGCGATATGCACACACATATCATGGTCCAGTCTCTTGGTTTGGTTAAAAGTCCTTTTATGAGGTGGAGAAGAATGATGAGAAAAGTTGTTTACGATGCTGATGTAAATTGAGGCTTGTGTCCGAAAGGACTTGTTAGTTATTAGAGGCAGGCAGCAGACAAAGGGCACGGTGAACTGCCTGGGAACACACTCAGAACTGTTCATTAATACATCACTTGCACAGACATGCACATCAAAATGACATGGCCTTGTGCCGTGCCATGTAATTACTCGACCCAGCGGAAAAATGGAAGCTCACTTGGTCTATACATAACGTTTGGCTTCAGAGCCCAACTGAAGCGAATTTCCAGAGGCAGCTTTCAAGACGAACATCATCCAGTCTTTTTCGGAATAGGAATAGAGTTTTGAGAGTAAAATTATAAATACTGTATTTCTCTTTTGTTGTAAGCCCTGAACACAGGTTTTGTTAAATAAAATATAGGAACGTTGGGGTATGTGAGCAGTAATCCTCTCTAGCAGATGAAAATATACTTCAGAAAGTAGAGCAATAAATCAGCATTTGACAGCATAGACACCACGGAGAGCAAGATTCAAGTTGGTCAGTGGTACTAAATAAGAATTACGGTGGCTGCATATTATTTTCCAATAATTATCAGCCCAGTTGCCATTAAAACAATGTTGGCATTGTTCGTTTTTGAAACCCCAGTGATTGTGGACATATTTGCACTCGGTCAGAGCAAGTGACGTAGTTGTTGAAAGTTACGTGGTGTTACAACCACAATAACATGAGAGACAGTCCACACAGGATGGGTGGGTGAATCACATGCCAGACTTTCATCCAGAAGACCATTGTTTGAGTCCCTTGTGAAAACAAATGTAAACATTGACTTTTTTTATTACGTTGCTACGCCTGTTAAGCAACGGTACATGAGAAAGTCTGCAAAGGGCGGTTGTTGTTCATTTACTGTAGTTCTGTTGCTACTGTTACGTTACGTTGTTATGTTACTTTTATTATGTTACTTTTATTATTTTAGGTTGTTACATTGGTATATTAACACAAACCAGAATGTTTTTTCTAGCCTTCGATTCACAACATTAATAAAACATATTCATGATGTTTTTTTGGATTCAGACACATCGACATTCATCGTATCCCCGTGGTTTGCGAAAAACGTAAAATGCTCACGTTTTATTTTCTTGTAATCATTAAAAGTTGTATAAGTCTTCAATCTTTAACTTCATTTGGACTGTCCATATTTCAGATTTGACTTATCAACATTATCTCCAAAACTGACAGTACATGTCTAATGTTAGCACTTAACTTACTATCATGAGACCAGCAGCTCTGGCCACGTTCATAACCATAGTACAGGATAGCATAGCTGCTAACAGTAGCTAGTGTGTATGATCCAGTGATGTTAAAGCACCTGTACGATACAACTACTTTTGTAGAAGCAATAACATCAATACTTTAAGACTTATTGGAGATTGATGGCCGAGGTTCAGGAGAAGCTATTGCCAGTGGACGGGGGTTCTTATTGATGTAGATGAAATATGAGTTAGGCCAGTTTCTGTAATTGAGTGACTGACTGTAAAGACCCTTTTTGTCTTCGACAGCTAAGAACTAAACTACAGTACATGTTCTATTAAATCTTGTCTTATTCAAGCAATCAAAAAATGAATTTGACAAATATTTACAGAACTTCAAGACACACTGAACACTGCACACCCACACAACTATGCCGCAACACTTCTGCTCATTACCCTCTGGCCTCAGTGAAGGAGTCGCTGATCTGCCGTGGACTCAATTATTTCCACCTTCCTTCTTTCTTTCCTTCCTTTCTTCCTTCCTTCCTTCTGTCCTTCCTTCCTTCCTTCCTTCCTTTTGGATGTGACATGAATGAATAACCACATTATGATTACCACCAGCTCCGTGGTGCAGCACAGCCCTCCAACTCAAAAGGACTTTGTGTAATTAAAAATCAAGACAGCGAAAAGCTTGGGAAATAACTTTGAGTGTCACGACGGAAGAGGGAAAATGAGAGAGAAGGGAAAGGAAGGAGGGAGGCAGGGTGTGAGGAGCCCCTGGTTTGATTACTGGGGGAGAAGAGGGACAAAACTTAGACAGACACACCAAGATGGAGACTAAAAGATGCAAGAAGTGTGCCGTTAACCCCAAATGGCCGCGAAAAGCAGTGACAAACCACACTGGAAAATCATGTTCATCATCTTTAACAAGAACTGACTATTTTCATAAAAACCTCTGTTGCTAGCTCGACGGCTCATCGGGATCATCATACAAGATGGCGTAGAGAGAGTACTGTATGTTTCTCTCAAAGCTTGACAAATGTACGTTGAAGAAGAATACTGCTACTGGCCTAACTTCTTCCTGGTTGTGAGCCACGATGCGGTGTACAAACGAAGAGTTATTTGGATGAGTGAAAATCCTTTTCCTTCTCAATTCTTACTTCAAAATCGGAATTTATTTTCATCCTTTCTTTTCTCATATGAATGAAGGCATTGTATGCTATGTATTTATTGGTGCTCATTATCACCTGATTGAAAGGGATTTATTGTGTGTCGAGATTTGTGTCATCCGCTGTAATTTGTTTTTCACTCTCAATCTGTTTCATCACCTGCTGTGCACAGAGTGGTTTTTCTGCCTGTGGCCAAAACCAATATTTGAAGTGAATTAAAGCAAATAGTCAAAGGACTCAATTAGTGGGAGTGAGATGTTCTTCTTTGTTGCGGCTTTGTGATTTGGGCGCGTAAGAATGTCAAAGAAATGTCTGGTGTAATGTGAATGGGGCACATTTATTAAAAAGGAAAATAAACAAATATGTCAATGAGCTTTGAATAAAAGACCTCAACACCAACTCTAAACATTAAGATGTCTGAAGATATATATTTCTTTCCTATCAAAAGAAGAAAAATCAAGAAAGATTTGAAAGCTTCATAAGTAAAGCAAAGAGTTAAAATGGCCCAACAGGCTGATAGAAACAGAGTTGCTGAATTGCTTTCCCTGAGAGACATTGAGAAGTGAAAGGTGGGATTTTTGTGATAATAAAAAGGTCATCCGACAGCTTCATTTGTTTGATCCTTTCAAACTAATTAAGTTGTTGCAATGACACATCTGCATTTTTATGTGAAGGCTTATTCAAAGACCAGCAGTGAGTCTGAGTCTGATGGACACATGATCTAATGAGCAATCAGCAGAAAAACTGATTCACCTGTGAGAAAAAGAGAGACAATGAGATTTCACATCTGAAAAAGACTGTTAACTAAATGAATAGCATTACAAACGAATGCATTGGCTGACTGAAAATAGTAAAAATAAAAATGCTATATAATATGAAACTTAATATAACCAAAAACATAGAAAATAGAATATTTTTCCACCATCAGTACCACAACTATTATACAGCCTTTTAGACTCAATTAAGACTTTAAACCTAAACTTAAAGCAACAGTTCACCACAAAACCAAAAAATACATATTTTTACTCTTACCTGTTGTGCTATTTATCAATCTAGGTTGATTTGGTGTGAGTTGTCTAGTTTTGGAGATATCAGCCGTAGAGATGTCTGACTGCTTTCCAATATAATGGGACTATATGGCACTCGGCGTGTAGTGCTCAAAGCGAAAGGTCACAGCAATGTCTCTTTCCAGAAATCATGACCAGTTAGTAAAGATAATCCATAGACATAAACTATCAGCTGACATTATCAACGTTACAGATCCGCCGAGGAGGACACCATCAATGTTTACATCTCGTGCTGTCACGAGCCTCTCGTCCATGAGTAGAGTCACGCTTCCTCCTGAAAGTAGTTCCTACATGACACTGGAAGCCGAGTACTATTGTCCCATTATATTGGAGAGAAGGCAATATCTCCAAAACTAGGCAACTCACACCAAATAAACCTAGATTGATAAATAGCACTGCAGGTAAGAGGGAAAATATGTATTTTGGGATTTTGCGGTGAACTGTCCCTTTAAGTAGGTAACACACCTGCAAACACCTGAATATGGTGTTAACATGCCACAGTGTCCCAGTTTCTATTGGAGTGCTCTAGATAGAACACTCAGGTTAGTTTAAACCAGAATACAGTGTTTACAGGTACAACTCATACTCCTAAAAATTAAGAGGACATGAACATACTCACTGTTGAAAGTGGTCAGACTGAACTGTAAAAACAAAAGGACAGCAAAGAAATACCAAAACAATGAGCTGAAAGATACTAAAATGCCCCCTTAGGGCTGAGAGGGGGGGGGGGGGGGCTACAGAGTCAGGGGGTAATGCTCTGTGGGCTTGTCAATGCGACCGACCCCTTCACATAGTCTACTCTAGAGCACGTGGCCGTCGTCTGTTGCATCGGGGGAAAGATAACCCAGCGGAGTGACATGTGTCGACACCAGCCATCTATATCGTGTCACACACAAACAACACACACACACACACACACACACACACACACACACACACACACACACACACAACCTCCATCCCGCGTCGTCCTTCTGTAGGACAGCCGAAATGAAGGTGCCAGCGACCGGCAGCTCCCGTCAGCTTTCCCCCCTCCATGTTTTTCTGGTGACAATCGGTGTCACACTTTATTACAAACACACACACGAACACACCGCACACAGAGATTCCCCCGTCAGATAACCGTGACCTTAGATGTAATGTGCAGACAGATGCTGTTCCCTCCAAAGCATCCGCTGTTCCTTCAGAGGCTGTGAGCGCAAACACGTTGGACTGTGAAGTCATCCAATTATTAAGCAAATAAGGAGTGACGCCTGGTATGCTGATTTACCATACACACGCCAATATGGTGGTTAATGAAGCTCTTTGTCACATTATCACTCAAAGACAAACGTTCACTGTGTATTGGCAAATATTCAAGGTGTTTGTGTTCGCTTCGTTAACAGCTGACATCAACTGAAAATCGTTCCTCCTCAAAGGGAATTGATGAAAACCTTTCAAAATGAAGTACTGAGCCCTCGTCTTTGCCAAGGACGCGCAGGTTATTAACCGTCCGGACAGTCCATTCCCTAGACAACCGGCCGACCTCTTCTATTCAAACACAACTCCCTTCTTATTCATCGAGCAGATTTTATTCATGTCTGAAAAAAAGAAATTCCAGGCCTCTAATTATCTTCAGGTGTGTTTTTTCTTTTCCAAAACATTAATGCGAGTTAAAGCCCGCCCTTTGATGGCTCGACAAATCTGTCTCCGTTCAAAGGAGGCAAAACATGCTTCGATAGTCAGCAAGACAAGAGAATAACAATTAGAACATGCCATTTAAATACTCAAACAGCAGAGACGCAAGGATGCCGGTCGTGTTCCTTCATTCGTCGAACGCTGGGTCGTGACACCGCTCAGTTATCTGCAGGAGTCATCTCTTGATGTGTTCCCTCCCTCATCTTAAACATCTGCCAGTCAGTCACACACACGCACACACGCACACATGCACACACGCACACACACGTTAGCTCCTCAGACGTGTGCCAAATAAACATCATTAAAAGCAGGCGGCGGCTGCCCCCATGCGACACCCACCATGCGTGTCGGGTAAACACCACAACAGCTCATTAGCATCAAAAGTCATCAAATCACAGTGTGTGTGTGTGTGTGTGTGTGTGTGTGTGGTGGATGTGTGCATAAATGAGTACTCGTACGGTTCAGGGGTACAGTAAGAGCATATACATGTTAATGTGTGTGTGTGTGTGTGTGTGTGTGTGTGTGTGTGTGTGTCTGTGTGTCTGTGTGTGTGTGTGTGTACTCATCGTCTCCACGCGTGAGCGCCTGCATGTATGTGGCTTCGAGCGATGGGGAAAACAGTTCATTGTGCAATGAGCAAACTTCTGCTAAAATATTCATGAGCGGCCTCCTCTGCGGGGTGCAGCAGGTTGAGTCAGGTCGAGCTCATTTAAACAGCAGAGTGAGCTAAAACGGGAGAGCACGCTCCGCAGAGACGGCGGTTTGTTGAGGTCAGTGGTTTGAAAACCTTTGCAGCAGCGACACAAATGTTGAAATAACAACAATCTAAAAGTTTGCTTGATGATTGGAAAATGTTCCAAGAAGGCTTGAAAAGAGAGATTTCAATATATGGATGGTGTTATGCACAAAATATAACTGGTGTCTGTAGCACCCATTCGTTTCCATTGAAGATCTTTAATAACGAGACACAAATATACACTTTTCTTTTTCTTTTTCTTTTTTTTAAAGGCTCAGTAATTTCCTGGGCACTGTAGTTTTTAGCAAACATTACTCAGATAGTTGTAAATACTGTAGTGTATTTGTCAAGGACTACTTTTAGTGGCGGATTAATACACATTTTGTTTGCTTTAGTTACGTTAGCAGGACAGGGTTGTCTCGTCCGTGTCTCTGGCACAGAGGTAGAATTCTTTTTAGGCTTTGGGTGCACAGGCCACACAAGTTTTATGGTATTTGTAGACAACAAGAAAAATATAGAATATTGCCAGCCTTATCCTTCAACTGGGTCTGGCTAACTTGAAAAGGGGGCTATTTCTAAGCTCACATTAGATTTCCCATCAGACTCCTAGATTTGCTCGAGACATAATCTGCTTTAAAGTGAATGGAGCAGCAAGTTTCCTTCTACAACGGTTCATGTGACGTCTTGCAAAAAGTCACTCTTCGTTTTCCGTGCGTTTTCCTATGAAAGCCAGCAACACGTGCCAATTTCCGCTCGTATCAACGATGATTTCTCACATCTTAGTACCAGAATTTGTCACGTTGGTTGGAATGCAAACTGAAAAAGTCTTGAAAAGCTGTTTCAGAATATAATGCAGGAAGTCAGCCGGTTCTACCAGAGACATATCCGAATATGGACCCAAAAACAAAGAAGCCTGATAAACATTCTCTTTGTATTTGGCAGATGAGTAAGTTTAATTCATTTTATTTATTTATTTATTCTTTGAAAAATGGCATTCGATTAATGAACACAAAATATTTAGCTAGGTCAAGTGAGGAAAGTCTTCGGATATGCAATAGTAATGTTGCTAAAGGCCCACATGGAGATTTAAAACAAAAAAGATAGATGTATTTCCATAAAGTGTCAGCAGTGTCAGCCTGATGAGTGTGAGACAAGATTTAGCAGACAAAAGCCAAACAGTTTAACACAACAGACGAGCAGAGCAAACACAAAGTGCCTCATTAAAGCAAATTCAAAAATGGGTTGCAGCAAGAACTCAAAAGTGCAAACAAACCATTGCATAACTTTTTTTCTTTTCTTTTCTTTTTTTTTCAAACATTAAGGGTTGATTGATCCTAAATACATATAAAATGCAGTTGTACCACTGTTAGATCAGATGCTTAAAAGCTTCTGCGGGGCTCCACGTAGCAGCACAGCTCAGAGACTTTCTCTTCTCCACTTTCACCGTCTTCATTATACAGCAAACAGCTGGAGGCCTCGGGGAAGGTTGTGAATGCGCAAGTGTGTGCTTTTATGTGTGTGTGCGCGTGCCTGTGCGTGTGTGTGTGTGCGTGTATGTGTGTGTGTGTGTGTGAATCCTGAGGGAAGGTTTTGGACCTAATTGGCACCGGCGTGTCAAATGTTTCCGTGAACCAAGCTGGCACCCCTGTACGTCAAATCTCCCCGTTCCCAACAAACGGAGCGGCGCGTGAATGCGAATAAGTCTGACGACCCCTGAGTGACTTTTAGCATCCCAGCGCTGCAGGCAATGAGGATGGAGACAGGACTGCTGGAGGGATATGAAATCAGTTTATTAAAATGGACATACAAAAAGAAATGAGGCTGGTACATCACCTAAAATGACTGCTCGGAGGTCGTAAAGATATAAATCCCAAGTGAGGATTTTCTGGTGAAAGTGAGGCCGCATTTATCCATCTCAATCATTTATCAGATAAAAGCTGCCTCGTCATGACGTGTCTATGTTTGTACAGTACAAACTCTACTGGAACAATACTATGAAGGATCGTCCCTTCATTACGCGCTCCACAGAGTCGATGATCTGATTAGACTTTGAAACACCTCGCTGGATAAATTTAGATATTAATGAGGAGAAAAACGATTTTCTCAAAACTGCTATAACTCCTTAATGAGTTAAGATGCCGAGCTCCCATTAATACTGGCCATTATGTGGAGAAGAGTATGCTGACATAGAATTATTTGCTAATGAATGTGAATTAGCTTAATTAATGACCTCATTAGCATAACTACTTGTGTTCAATATATCATAGAGATATGGTTTATGGACATTAAGCAGCTCAAGTGGCTCCCATTTATTATGGTCCCTCCGAAATTATATTGCATATTTTAATATCGTATGTCCTACTGTCACGTATAAGATATTTATTTCATATTCTTAGGATGTTTTATCACACATATTCCGCACTTGTGGTTAATCTTCACAGACTAATGTTAGTGTTTCTATTATTAGGGACTGTATGAAAATTGTTAGGGAGGGAGGGGGTTGGAAAAGGGGGAGGTTCTTTCTTTTTTTGCCTTGACATACTTTATTTCAATTTTCCCTCAGCAGATTAATTACTTCTTTATGCATTGCTTCTTTTAGTTAATAATGGTGAAATGAGTTTTACGGGTTAATTTTCACATATGTGGGGAAGGGAATTTTCTGTTTTTTTCTAAATCAAGAGGAAAGTAGAAATAAATATTTAGTGGAGGGTCTTGATTTTTTTTTAATACCCCACTCCCCACCAAAAACGTTTTCGTGCAGAAAATAATTTCTCAAACCAATCTTTTATGAATTATCTTAATTTTGTGAAATACTGGGCTGCTTGTGCAACACACGATCAGGGTGAGGGCATGTAAAACAAATGCATGAGCAGGGCTCTCCCTACCACTGAGGACACTGAGGTCATTTTGATATTTCTTCTGGGAATGTGGGGTGTTTCAGCAATCTGGGGGGAGTTATTTATTAACTGCATTTACTTGCAAATTGTTTATGCTGATTCCAATTCATGTATTTTGCATCAGGATCCGTACTCCTGACAGCTTGAAGAGGGCTTTAATAACGCTTTATTTTGTAATTTGCTTTATTCTGTAATTTCCAAATATGTTTTTCTTGTATGATGCCTTGAAACTCTGTAATCTGGCATTGGTTGAATGGTAAATGGAGATAAAGTTTTAGTTATATTATAGTTATGTAGTTGTTGCGTAAACAGTAGTTGATATTTTAGGGAATTTCTCAGCTCTGACGATCCATATGCTAAAATCCCAAAACCCAATAGCAGGAGTGTAAAGTTTGGGATTTTATTTCACATGTTGATGAGCAGAAGAACTTGGAGGTCGGTTTCTTTTTTTAAATCACTTTTCCAAAACCAACAGAAAAAAGCAAAAGTGTAAAGAGTGGATTAAAATGTGTTTATGTGCTCCAACGTCAGCAGCAAGCGTTAGCATGCCAGGCTAGCTAGCATGCTAGGCTACCTGCAGTGGTAACTGAGTGGAAGTCAAGGGTCATGTCAGTAGCTAACTAGAGGATTTTGTTTGGGTCGCTGGTTACGTATCTTAGCTCAGTTTTCAACCAAGTCACAACGTTTTAGCTTTAGCTTTAGCTTCCGCAAGTTGGCTAAAGCTAATAAAATCCCCGGTTGTCGCCTAGAAATGAGAAACCTGTGTTTATTTACTTCTAAATGAAATCAGTTGTTTCAGCAAATGAATAAGACTTTCACTTGACAAGCGTAGCAGCAGTAACTGAGGGCTGGTCGGTCTGTGTTTTTTTGCATTTCCGGCTCCGGCCCTGCACCTGAGAAGAAGAGGCTGGCTAACTTCTAATCACATGTAGTTATGGGCAATACTTCCATCAACCATTATCACCAGCCAGAGGCTTTTATAGTTTTTCTATGGCTGGTGTGTTTGTCTCGCGCAGTAAAAACAGCAAGCGGCGTGTTTTGTGAATTCACAGACAATGTGGCCCCACAGACAGAAATAGCTGCTTCCTCTCAGCGTGGGCGTACCTCTCGACGCAGCTTTGTAGTCTTCATCGTGGAACGAGCGGAAAGGTTCACTGGGAGGGTAAAGCCGACACCGGATCTGCATAGCAGACATATCATCCATAAAGACAAAGAGCTGTTGCTGTTGCTCCTCGGCGCTGTTTCGTGTGAGAATCCAATTACGGGAGCGTTATTGAACAGCGCGCTCACTAAACGTTGATCTGTGTCCTGATCCAGATCAAATTTAATAGCTGATATGTAGTGTGTGAGAGGGAAGGACAATAAAAAAAATACATTAGGAAGAGAAGGCCAAGCATGTTGACCATAAGAAATTTTCATATTATGTTTTTTTTTTACTTTGCTCTTCCGTAATCTTTATTACACACATGCACTGTATGAACGTGGTTTTATTTCTGCACACATAATAATTGTCGAACATCCATGATGAGTGCCTGGGTAAGACGAGCAGATGTGTCATGCTAAGAGGGAGAGACTGTGCTGGGCGCTGACAGCTGCTAGAGGGGGAGAGCTCCGGCCAGAACGGCCTGCTATCCTTTAGGGGAAGCAACATTTCAACATTTAACTAATGACTGATGGCTGGGCGTCCAAGTGCCTGTCCTCTCATCTCCACTCCAGCGCGTGCGTGCGTGCGTGCACACACACATCTCAGCCCCCGGATGTGTGGAGCTAAGTGCGTCTCCTGCTGTATCAGAGACATTAAAAACATAATCTGCTGGCTCAAAAGTTGCACTTTGAGTCCTGCAATTTGTCAAGTAGAAGCTTTGCTGACATGTTTGATCGTTAACCTTTTTATTCTTTTTTCATTATTTATGAGATAAAGAGCAACTTCTGTATCTCCCGTACCTCCCCATGTGTCAGGCACATGATGACTCAAAGATGGAATGTAACATTTAAGTATGTTTTCTGTAGTGTATAATTACCGGAAAAGAAGAATTGTTGTGTTTTCATCACCTTAGAATGAACGGTTATTGCCGCCTGATTTGAAGGACAAAAGTTGCATCGCATTGAAATTAATTAATTTGAGTTAGCCGTTCTATATTTTGATATGCCCAAGTTGAGCAGTTTAAGCTTAATGAGAACAGCGTGCTGCTTCATACCACAGCTAAAGCGTGCAGATATAATGCCAGTAGGTAAAGAACGAAGGTTTTGATAGTGGCGTGTACAGGACACGGACAAGGACACTGAGCTGCTCTGTCGAACCGTGCCACCATTTAGTCGTGGTGGTAAAAAAAGAAAATGGTAAATGGTGCCACTATTGGCGATGTCTCCTTTGGGTTGACTAAAAATACACCGAATCCATCACGCGAAGCCAGACAGACGCCTCTGAATGACTGAGGTGTCACTTATACACGGCCTTTAACTGGTTGGAAGTTTGTGACACTCTTCCTCTTGCTCCGTCTCAAAATAGAACGTTTATGAACAAAAAAAGGGGGGGGGGGGGGAGTCAGAGCTCCTTGTGTGTTACAAAGGGAATATATTCACTTTCACAAGTCAACACAGATCAGTGAAAAAAATATATCACTTTCGGTTCAGGAACAGTATGCGTTTAACGCGGTGGCAGGAAATCTGTTCAGGATGAAATGTTGCTTTTTCTCGTATCTGAGCCAGGATGGCTTTTTGTTCTTTTGAAGGTAAACCGTGTTGTCTTGATTTTTGTTGTGGTTCTCCGAGTGAGTTCTCAGGTCTGGAATGAAATCAAGTGTACAATAAATTATGCATTTTAGCCTTTAGTATGCTCCGTTCATAGATTTCTCTGCTGAAATAGAATATTAAATACTTTCATATGGACATGGAAGCGACAGTTCAGTGCTTGTGTATCTGCAAGTGTATAGTTGGAATAATCACACAATCAAAATGCAACTCTGAAGTAAAGAGCATCTTTAGGACAGCATTGACTGGTGACTCATTTACACACGGTTTGCGCATTTCTTTTGCCATATATACAGTATCTATAGATGTACATATCTATAGATATATATATCTATCTATATCTATATATATATATAGATAGATAGATATAGATCTATATCTATAGATAGATATAGATCTATATCTATAGATAGATATAGATCTATATCTATATCTATATCTATATATATATAGCTATATATATCTATATATATATATATCTATCTATATCTATATATATATATAGATAGATAGATATAGATCTATATCTATAGATAGATATAGATCTATATCTATAGATAGATATAGATCTATATCTATATCTATATCTATATATATATAGCTATATATATATATATATATAGATATATCTATCTATATCTATATATATAGATATCTACCTATCGATAGATAGATAGATAGATAGATAGATAATTATATAAGCTATATTCTTCTCCTGCACAGTACTCAGACAAATGTACATTTGCACAGCTGGAGTCAGCCCTTTCATTTGCAGCATAAAAGGAACCTGTCAGCCGCTACCTGAAATTAGAGCTGAAATTGCTAGTATTCAGGCTTAATTGCGCTAGACGTCTATAGTTGAGAAACACCCCAGACACATTATCCGATTGTTACATGTATTTCCACATGCAACTGGAAAAAATATCTGATTCTTAAAATGTTCTCATCTGGGTCCCTTGCCAGGACAAACAGCCAAACAAATGTTGCTGCCTGAACTCACAGGAGCAAAACAGAACAAACAGTTCTTTATCCGCTTCCTTATTGATTCTTCGGCCATCCAATCACCATAGAATTCAGTATTTAGACGGGTAACATGCCAAACCACACACTTTGTTATCCCTACACTGGGAACAAAGCACTGAAATATCCTTGAACAGCTATCTTTGAGCAGCGATCCCTGACCTTTGACCTTCCTGTGGAAGAGGGACAGTAAAAGACTATTCTCCCAGAGTACTGATCTGGACACAAGGTCTCATAGTGACCTCATGTGGCCGTCCAGACACACTGCAGTTTGTAGCCAAAGAATCCCCTTTAAATAATGTGTCCCACTGTTTGAACAAAAGAAGACAGACACGAGAGCAAAAGTACCTTAAATTCATTTACTTAAATTAAAAAATGTACATCACATTATCCTTTACAATAGACATGTCTTTTAAAAACTCTGTGGTTTTTGTTTTCTTCACTGTACATTTCAATAATTTGTATACAAATTCCTCTGACAAAAAATAATAGGAGAAATAAATGAGGAAGTCGATTGTCACAGGTGACAAATTAAATCAGTCGTTGCGATGACAGCAGTGTTCCCCCGGTAACATTTGAATTAGCAATTCACCGACTGTACCAAGTGTGATGATGCCGACTCCGTCCATAAAACAGGACGGAGTCCTTGAGATTCTTAACATTTATTCAGTTCAGCTTTTAAAAATTCTCTTCAGTCATAACGTGGGGCTGTTTGCAGCCTCGAGACAGTTCACGTGTCTCCGGTGGTTTGCTGTGCGCTTAAATGCTTTTTTGGAAAACCCTTCACTCACAGTAACAGTTAGAGGAACTACATATTTAATACGACAGCGAGGATACCAGCTTCGGCGCGGGGTGAACTGGAGAGGACAACGCCGACGTTTTTGACAACAGTTTGATACTCAGTGTGTTGTGTGAGGAGCACAGCATGGCAGTCAATATATGCAGCTCACAGCTCAGAACATCAAAGGAATATGTGGCCATTTTGGGAAATATGTTTGTTAGCTTCCTAGTAGCGTTAAGTTCACGTAGACAGAATCTTGTCACTTAACTGATGATACTGAATCGCACTGAATCAGTAGCTTACTGGTGACTGAACTAAACTGTTAAAGCCACGAAAAACAATCATGTGAAAGTTTTTTTTGAAGGGGAGTTGGAGGGGGGGGGGGGGGGGGTTCTGTTCCTGGGACAGAGGATGTCGTCTGTGTACAGATTGTAAAGCCCTCTGAGGCTAATTTGTAATTTGTGATTTTGGGCTATACAAAATAAATTAAATGAAAAAAAATAAATGTCGTAAAATATTTGGCGGGTGAGCCGTTAGCTACATTGACATTTCTTGTACAGGCCTAATTTTGTACTGAACCGAATGAAACGGGTTGCTATAGTAACCCTACTGAACTGACGACCGACTAAAACAGGGCTGAACGGAATAATGAAAATGACTAAAAATCAGCAGTGGTTCAATCCGCATGTCCATATAAGGACAGTAATCTTTTAAAGAACAATCTAATATTGTACTCTATTGATTATGTCCGTTTAAGTGGGCTTTAACAAATAGACCAGTGTATGTTAGAAAATGTGTGCGTTTATTTTGAGCGCATTAAAACGATGATGCAATCCCTTAATTAGCTTAGATTCATTAAAAAAAAAAAGTACGGATTGACTACAATTATTTTAACTGAACAACAAAAGTAGACTCGAAATCAGCAAAGTCCATAATTTCCAACTCCATGGTAAATATCTAGCTGCAGCATGAAGAATGGAAACGGCTCGCGTGGCTCTATCCAAAGGTTAGGTTAAACTAAGCTAAGCTAACGGGCTGCTGGCATTTTGTATACAGACAAAGTGGTATCAAACTTCTCAACCAGTTTCCCAAAATGTCGCACTATTCCTTTGACATTTCCTGAACGCTTTTCTCCAAAAGTGCAAAAGTTTTATTTTCATTTAAAAAAAAAAAAAAAAAACTTCTCTTTTCCTGCCTCTCTCTCACAACGGTCAAACATGTCAAAAACACAGATGTTGCCATTTCAGTCCACCATGACCATCTCTGCTCTCAGCCACGTTTTACTGCAACTACACGACACTGTAAAGAAGCACTGAGATGTTGGATAGGACCGTTTACATGCTGTTTAAAATACGGCTCTTGTTGTCGCCAGGATTTCAGTTTCCAATTGGTCAAAAGCTGAGCAGAAATAGTCATGTGAGCGGCGCAGAGCCAATGAGAGCCGAGACATTAATTCAAGAACAGCAGTCCAGTCTTCATAACTCCGGAGTCAAAGGAATTCAAACTGGGTTAAGAGAAGAAAAAAAAAAGAAAAACGAGAAACAACACAACAATTTTTTTTACAACCTTCTGTAAACATGAGCGTAGGCAGAATATGGCAGACAGAAAACTTTAAGATTTGGCAAAAAAGAAAAAAAAATAATATATATATATTTGAGACATTTAGAACGCGATACATTCTGTGCTCTGAGTGCAGCCTTGTCGGGGTCTCCAAGACCCCCAGAGAACTGGTTTTCAGACTTAACAGATTACAAAAGGCTTCAGGTAAAAGCTTTAAGGACGACAACGAGCCATCAAATCACACAGTGAGACAGCGTTAATTACTTTACTGGTTTCACCGGCTCCAACATCCCACAGGCGTCCCCCGTTCATGGATCCAATTTATTCCTAAACAAAAATAGAAAATCCATGTCTGGGAAGGCAGCCGATTAATGACAAGCCAAATCATACAAATGAATGTTAGAGAAGAAAAAAAAATCTCCATCCTTAATTAGTTTGAACAAAAAAAATAATTTTCTTTTCTTTGAGCTGGTCCGTTGCCTCTCTGGCAATTTCATATCCAGCTCACTTGATTCTAATGATGATAAGAGGACTTGTTTTGGACTTTAAGGGAAACCTTGACATTTGAAGTGTGAAGTGCAGATAAAAGAAAAATAATCTAGATTTGTAGAGGACCAGGTTCATGAGTGTGATCTAGGATAGTTAAAACATAATGAGGTTACCAGTGAGTAAAAATAACTTGAATAAAAGTAAATATAAATGTCAAGGTATCCATTTTTAACAGTGTTCTGTAAGATTTACACATTAGAAACTAAAGCTTGTGCTGCTGGGCTTACGGTAAATGGGAGCTGGGAAAGTGGAATAGCTACCGTCTCTCGTACTAAAATCGGAAGAGAAATGACCCCCAGTCCCAAATCCCGTCTCCACTCCTCTCCCGAAACACGGCGACGTGTCGGATGTAGTTTGGCATCACATTTCTACATATCCAACCGTTCTGCAAGAGTAAAGGCCGGCTTTAATCTCGCGAACGGCGTCTTTAAAATAAAGTGACGTTGAAATATTCTGTTCAGTCTAGACTTGTATCCATATACTTCATATACTACCGTTTACAAACGCTTACATAACAAGTGGAAGAGCACCTGGATGTCTCAACTCACTGTGGCATTACAGATAAGAGACAAAAGGAGCAAACTAAAAAGAAGAAAAAAAAAAAGGAAGTAATTAGGCATGTCTTCATAGCTCATACATAGTCCTGGTTTTCCAGTTTGACAAAAAATAAATGGATCTAAACAAATAACTCCAGAATGTATATTACTGCTTATGTGACCTCAAACAGCCTGAGCTGCACATTTTCGCAAGTCAGAATCAGCCAATCAGAAAGCGGCACGTGTAACAGATGTCTGGATTGGTCTCGCTCAATGAAGGTTTAGATTTAGGATTCAAAAAGGCGGGAATACCGCAACACTATAACGCGCGAGGGGCCTTCGCGGGAGGTCATTCTGCCATCGGTTTGGTTTCCGAGGTCAAAGTACCTCCTTCTTTTACGGTCAGTTTGAAGAAAGACATCAATCCGTTATCAACACAAGGTGCTCCGACCGCACAAGAGGAATACCACGGGACGCAAGTGGTCGCTTTGAGACTATTTGCCAACACTGACCATGGATTCCAGCTCAAGTAGTGAATATTTAAAGTCGATTCACCGCAAACCTAAATGTCAGGAATTCCAGTTGACGTTCTACTAAAGTGCAGGGAGAATACCGTAGATGGAGTCATAGAAAACCTCTCTATATGTACAGATTGTGCCTTGAAAAGAGAAGCGTGGACATGGGGAGGGTATGTTCTCCGCTGGGCCGTAGCTCTAAATGGCAGTCAGTGTTTGAACCATGTAACAGTGGTTGTGCTCTCGTCTCGCACGCAGCCAGCAGCTCCGGGACCACCAGTTACTCGTCCCAAAGGCTGTTCGTTAAAAAGAGACATTTTGCAGAAAAAAAGAAAAGGAAAAAAAAAGAAAAGAAAAAAAAAAGGCATTTTTGAAAAGGAAAAAAAAGAAAAATCACTACACGTTTCACATACGCACACTTACAAAACACTGAAGCAGATGCTGAACTCAGCGTACATTTTCTGTTGGGTCGACAAAGAAGACTAAAACATACCGTTGCTGCTGAAATGTGTCTAGCAAGAAGAGGAAAAAAATAAATAAAAATCAGACAGCAGCAATGTAAACTAACAGAAAGGCTCTGTGTCAGTCAAACAGTGATCTGACATTTTCACAGCTAATTTATTTATTTAAAAAAAAAAAAATGGACCACTCACACGTGTACACTCATAATTCTGTTGGGCTATGCCACGAGGCACCGATCAGCCAGTTAAATGCCTAAATGCTTTTGCACTGATGTATAAAGCGAAAACTCACATATTTGTTCCTACAGATGTCTGGCAGTTAAAAGAACCTCCTGCTTATCTTCTACTTGTTGTATGATATTCATATGACTTCTCGACATCTTCCTACCACAGTAGAAGTCACTCCACCGACGGAGAGAAATATAGAGCCACTTGACGCACTTTAAGACCATCGTTTTTGCGCACACACCCACTCACACATGCAAACACAGAAACAAGTAAGTCAGGAAACCAGTCAGTTGGTCAGTCAGGTGGGAGAGGAGAACCAGCCCCCCCCGCCAGCCTTCTACTGCTTGATAAAAATCACACCGATCCTCACTCCTCTCCTCAGGAACAGTTAGCGGATTTTGTTAATTATCCAACACCCACCAAAAGTGTGTGATGTAACTAAATCCCAACTACATGTAGCCGACACGCCACAGATGTTCCCGCCGACGAGGGTGGACCACCGATGAGGAAGCTGATGCCCGTCACAAGAGGAGGATGAGGCTCACACAGAGCAGAGGAGTGCGGTGGGGTTTTCTAAGTATCTTCCAGTCCAGTTGAGTCTCAGGAGGCTACCTGCCCCCAGACCTTAGCCCTGGTGTGGAGGTCTGTTGCCGGGATACAGGCTGTCTAGAGCTCCGCGCTGGCCGGTGGTTTGGTGGTGGTCATGATCTTCATGTACTGGGTGAAGATGGCCTCGAAAGCCTCGTCTCTGTGGATCATGGCACCAAACACCAGTGGCTGGAGGGCACAGAAATGCTTGGTAATGAATATCTACAGCTGCTGTGTTGCAAAGACGTTAAGCAATGCAGCAAGAGGAAGTCTAAAGTCTAAAGTCTAAATCACACTCCAGATGAATGAATTATGACACAAAGAAGAACACATTTCCTCAACCAGACATGAAAAGGAGGAAAAATAACTTCTTAAATTGTGAAACTATGGTGGTCCTCAAAAACAAATCTCAAGTGTCATATGCAACATTGCCAAGTCCAGCTTGAAACTATTCAAATCGATCTAAAATGACATAAATACAATATGTACTGTTCATGTCATGCACTATTTTACTTAGAAATCCAGCCTATGGAGGTTTCTATTGTGGAATCCAGTGGAAAAAAAACCCAAAACAATAAATACAGGTCGGCGTTAACTTAAAAGGTGTAACGTGTAAGATCTGTCCAGAATTTTTGTTGAAAAGATAAAAAATATTACTAACTTTATCAAAAGTGTAAAGAAGCGACAGTTTTGACTACATGCCAAATAAGTTTTGAATGCATTGTGTTGCAGAGATATCTACTGCAAGCCAGCATGGTCTGGCCCGTGCTGTCCTATAAAACCACTTAGGCAAAAACTTTAAGATATTAGTGGTATTTTCAGCGGCTCGCATAGTTTTGGCAGTTTGGTTACATTTTGCGTATTCTTTCTGCTGTTAGTTAGTAGTTCTCTTTTCTTATATAACTGATGATTGTATATTTAGATTGTATTGACCCAGCAGGAGAGGTGAAATGCTGCCCCCTATTTCTTGGCCAGATACTACACTTTGCAACTTTAAAGTTAAGGAAATAATGAACAAACTTGCAATCATACATTAATAAAAAAATGCCATGGGTGAGTACAGCAGTTCAGAATGAGAGACTGTCCAACATGTGAAACAACTATTTCAGGTTGTTTCTCCAAAGAAAAAAAGACAATGCTCAAGTCTCGCTTCTATTCAGCTATTCAAATCCAAAACCACCATATGAATGCAAGTAGGAAACGATGTCCCTCCATTCTGTACCTTCTGAGTGGAAGGCGTTGCTATTGAGATGCCCATCCCACTTCCTGGTAGGACTGACAGCACTTTGTACTAGGGAGGAAAAACAAAGAGGGTTATTATTACTTTTAATAACACATAATTAAACAAGGAGACTTTTTTTTTTTTTTTTAAATCCCAATTCCTACATCATGTACAATGAGGGGGTTTTCTTGTACACTTTTGGAAGTATTTACCTTTTGTATATCAGTGATGTCCACCAGCTTGATAACTTTATTCTTCTTGGAGGAGCTGGATCTGGAGCTGGAGCTCTCAAAGCACAGGTAGCTGACGGAGAGGAAGAGAGAGAAAGAAGCCCGCTTAAAGGGGTCAGGAGGAAAAACAAGTAGGCAAGCCAAACAGACGACAAACCGAATGGACTTCATGTCAGTTCCATATCCGAAGAGGTGGAGACGTTTAACGTTCAGAGATATTCCCAGGAGGAGGGCTGTCCTACTTGATCCACTGTTGACTGACTGACACATAGAGGGAGGTTTTTTGTAGCTCTGTTACGAACCTTCTCAGGTACTTGGTACCACAAACACACTGGCCTAACTTGTTACCTGCTCCTCCTCTCTGTTTCAGCTTAAGGAGTAACCATTTCCCAGGGGTTTATTCAAATACAAAAGTTCAAATAGACATCTGCAAAACATGATATTAGTTAATCACAATAGCCTACATCGGAGAACATGACTGCCACATAAACTACTGCTAAAGGCAAATTAAATTAGAAAATAAAATAATCCAAAGAAATAAATAAGCTAGTCTGACTTATAAAAGGGTGTTATAAAAATGGGAGAGGGGTTTACTTAAAACACAATTATTATTATTTTATTTTTTTAAAACAACAGTTTTAGTATTTGTGGTCATGATAAGATACACACTTTTTCCTGAATATTAAATGTTCATTTGCAATTTTCTGTAGCCTAAAGACACCACTGACTATCATGTAACAATTGTTAATTTCTTCAATCTCCGCCTCATTTTGAGCCCCAAAAATAAATGCAGTCAGACATTTAATGATAAAATAGGATTCCCTGAGAGATGCGTGTGCTTACTTCTCTGTGACGTAGAGCACTCCGTTCCTGATGTAGTCTGTGGGCATCTTCCTGTCCCTGTTTATGAGGCAACACCTCCAGCCGTTCTCACACACTGAAAACACACACGGGGCAGAGAACAGTGAGAAGGCTGTTTGCAATCATCATCATCATCAAGCTAAAAGCTAAACATGTGCACAACCTTGTTTTACCACTATGAGAAAAAAATAGTTGTTGCTTATTCTCGGCTGCTTCCGCCTTCTCAAACTTGTTTCTCCAACTTCCAACCACAGAGGTGGATAAAGCATTTAGAACGTTAAATTGAGACTTGATATTTGGTACACTCAAAGGAACACAGGTACATGATGGGTTTATTTTCTGCTGCAGTAAGTCCCCTCACCCGCCAGAGGGCGCTCTGTCTCCAGCAGGTTGAAGATCTCATGAAACACTCCCTTCTTGGTGCTGTGGGAGCGCCCCGTCTCCTCCTCCCTGCTCACCCCGCAAGGGATGGTGGCGGCGCTGCTCCTAGAAACCACCGGCTGAACCTGCAGAGAGACGGAGGAAGAGGAAGAGGAGGAGGAGGGAAAGGAAGAGGAAGACAGGATGGCAGGACAACGGAAGCAAAAAGAGAAGAATGCCATGAAGGAGACGAAAAGGGCATGTGGGAGAGGAGGGAGACGGATAGGAGGGGGAAGAGTGAAAGTGATGATGAGGGAAAGTAGGAAGGACAGGGATAAATATTTATAATCGAGTCTCTCCACACAATACATGTTCCCAGAGCTATGGGAGCTATGCTCACAGCTCAACTTTCAGTATTGCATTATGTGCGTCTATGCATGTGCACTTCTTTGCAGCAGGCTCAGGTGTGGGCGTGCAAAGCAGAGAGTGAGGCCACCATTCACTCAGCGTACATAGCAACAGTTTCTAGGCCAAAAAGATTTGATAGTTTGTGGAAAGAAATATAATTAGACTAAATATGTACATGTTTAGTTCAGAGGGATCCTTTTAGCCGTTCAGTCCCCTCTATAGGAGTGTTTCACTTAGAGTAAAAGTGTTGATCAACTAACGAAAAAACAACAACAACAACAACAACAATGCATTTCAGGGTTAATAACCATGTGTAATGGAGAAAGGGAAGGATTTACTGAGCTAATATGAAATTACAGCGGTCAAGGGGCTACTCTATGTGCATTTTAACTAAACACATTGCTACTCCTCACAGAGCATCTATGTCAATGGATCAAAAATGTAGTTTTTTTTATTATTATTTAATAACTTGCAAATGGATGACATAATTCAATGTAATGTTAAAAAATAGAAAAAAGAAAATATGAAATAACAGACTATAAGTTATCGTGACTTTTTGATCCATTCCGTCCACAAACACTGTGTGTGTGTCACACACATCTTGGCCACACACACACAAACACACACACACAGACACGCTTTTAGGTGCGCTTGCGTCACACCCGTGCGCAGCAGAGGAACCAAAGGGAGACACACCAGAGTCCCTACCTTCTCAGTGCCAGAGAGCTGAGAGAGAAACGACAGAGCACACCTGTGACTGATGCCACAGCAGAAGGCACCAACACATGCTCACACACTCAATCCTACGTAAGAGAGAGATGCATACACGCCAGGGGCGGAGCTGAAAATGATTATTGACAGGAGTGATGCTATTTTGATACTTTATTGATGTCTCTGGTTGTCTTTGCCCACCACAGGGGGGTCAGTGGTGGTGGGGGGGGCAGATTTAAACTTTAGTAGGTGGATTCTTGCCAACATGAAAGATTCAACATTACCTACTGGACGATCTCTAACTTTCTTTAAAACATGAAGTCTTTACAGAATTTACATGTTATTTGCAGAACACCAGTTTTTCTACACTGGGAATTATATAATTCTTTGGCAACTTTAACACGTTGCGATTAGCTTCCTTGCTATATTAGCTCATTGGCTACTTATATGGCAATAACCAGATACATGCTGGTACATTCATATTTTGTCTAAAGACAGGGTTCAACCCAGATGTGTTGGATGGTTTGTGCGCGTTTCTGTACAAGTAATTCAAGAGTTAGTTTCCGATAAAACAAGAACTCGCAAGAGGAGGCCATGACGGAGGGGGGACAGCAAAGAGCTGATACAGATGTGGATTTGTATGCGTTTCCGCCCCCTTACCCGCCGCGACACAGTGGCGTTGGTCCTCTCTTTGAGCTGAGGGTCTGTGGGAAGGCTGTTCCACACGATGAAGGGTGTGTCGTACTTGTCCCGCAGCTTCGGACAGCTCTTGAACAGGAAGTCTATGATGAAGAACTTGATGCCGGCATACAGACCTGGAGAGGAGAGAGAGCGCGGAAAGGAGACAACAAAGAGGTTATTGTAAAAAATGGAAAAGAAAGTTGTGAAAAATTGGCAGATCCTCCTTAGCTAGTCACCAAATAACCTTTTTAAGGCCCTCCATTTTTCAGTTCAAAGCCTTTTGTCATTCATCTCAGTACCACTGTTCAGTATTCTTCACATCATTCAATTCTTTCACGACATTTTCTTTTAGTAAGGATATTTCAATATCTCCACATTGAAAAGAAGTGTTTGTGACTGGCAGCCGTCTTTTACTAACAAAAACAAGCCTTGGTTTATGTTGAACATGTCACAGGAGAGCAGGATAAAACGGAAATAGCCAGGAACAACACACGAATAACCGTCAAAGTTACTGAACACCGAAATTGCGGACAATGCCTTTAAAGCTTTTCTTACTGCAGACTGCCGCCTCACAACAAACATGTTGAAACAGTATTGATCCTCATCAGATCTTTGATTAAACGAGGGACTAGTGTAATAATGTGCAATATACTTCATGTCTTGGTAAATTAGTTGTCCAACAGTAGACAAATAGAGAATTCCATAACAAGAGTCTACAGCTATGTTATCGGCCAAATGAGGCATATGCTAATCACATATGGGATGTATGGCCGACATGGGAAAGACCCCAACGTTGACGACTTGCGAGCATTTGCATCATCAAGGCGGTAGTATGATTCGCTCTGTGAGCAACAAGAATGTCTGTCAAAAACATCCATCGCAATCCATCCAAAGGACGTTGGGATAAGTGGACCGACCAAAGTTCACTCTCAAATGTGGTGACCAGCCAATTTTAGTTACGGAACATTGTTGTTTCACACTATGAATAAATGTATTTCACATGCAAAGCGACAACTGTACTCAGCGGGCTGAATGAACATAACCATTGTTTCAACACTTATTTTGACTCTAAGCATCCTCTAATGATATATGAGCCAGCAGCACTTTGGAAAGACTTTGTTTACGAGAAATAGCAGTAACTAATATTGTCAGACAGACATGCCAATAGCCTGCAGCTGCCCCTTACACACACAGAGAGAGAGAGACAGACAACAGTAACACAAGTGCTGCATGAATGCATTGGTTTGTGTGCACTTGATTGTGTATAAGCATGCAGAGAGCTAATATGCAGTATGCACAGTATGTGACAGGGATTAAGAAGCTTTTCTCTGTGCGCGTCTCTCACCCATCATGAAGCCCATTAGCTTATATGGCAGGACGCAGGAGGTGATGAAAGCCACCCACAGGCAGATGTAAAGTTTCCGGGTGCTCTCCGGCTGCACCCACATGAACAAGCTGACAGGTAAATGGACACAGACAGACAAGAAAGAAGAGACATGAAATATAAGATTATTTAAAAGTTTAACCACACACTGTTTGACTTTACCTCAGCATTTAGGAAAATACAACATCTTTTTAAACTTACTTCTTTATCTTCTCCAAAACATCTGCCATTTTTCCAAACAGGTTCTGTAAGGAGAGTTTAAGCACTGAATTAACCGGTACTGTTCACCAACTACGTCAACCGAGTCGAGAAGTAACAAGAGTTGTGCTGTACCTGTGCTTTTTGTGCAACGTCAAGTACGAGCTGGAACTTCTCAGATACAGTCAAGTCTTCCTTCGGAGGCTCCTGCATAGAGCAAAGACGACAGTTGACACGACTAAACATTCGCCTCCACTGACGCAAATGATTTCCTCCTGACACAGACACAAGGAGCAGTTAGGAAGGAAGTGATGAGAAGTCGGCTTACCGTGGGTTCAGAGACCTCAGGCACAATGCTCCACTGGATCCTCCAACCTCTGGATGATAATGGAAGAAGAGGTGAATAATGTGCAGTTTTATTAAGCGTTTCATTTTGAGGAAATTAGACCACCTAACTACACTTCAACCTCTAAAGCCTGTGTCTCCAACATCTCACTTTTTGGCGACCAGGTGTCCCAGTTTGGAAGTCCAAGACCAGACAGATGTCTGATTACTACTAATGTGCCCTCATTTCCTAGTGATCACCAAAATGCCCCACTTAAAATTAATTTGTTGATGTTTTTAGAACTTAATTTATTGGGCTGTCTGCACAAACAGGAGTTAACCTTGTTTGATATGATGCATTAGTCCCCTGTCACAACAATAATAATCATCATAAATACAGGCATGTTTTAAAAATCTGCCCATTATCATCCACACACGTTCGCTCCAGTAGAGTCGTGCAGTATGTGGCTCACATGGTGACAAGGGGTCAGCAGTGTGCATCTGTTCACCAATAGCACAGCTCTGGCCTCAGGCGGTAAGTTTGACAGGCTTTTATTTCACAAAGCAGACAGTAAATCTCCTCAAAGCTGGAAACATTTTCAAACTGGCCACAGCAGCAGTAATAATGAACACAGAGTAAAACACTGACTGCTTAAAAAAAAAAAAAAAAGAGGGCTGCTTCTCTAACATCTGGCTTTCCGCTAGAGAGAAAATGTTTTTTACCTGGCGATGAGGTAATTTAAGGACAAGCGCAGGATAGCCAGGAACAGTAACATGGGAATGGCCCAGCCATGCCAAGCAGCATTCATGTAGATCTGCAGGGGAAAGGTCAGAATATGACCATCAACATTACTACGGCTGATATGACCTCTGAGTGGCCAAGAAAAACCCAAATTGATGACAAGATGAACATAAAGCCTCCCTTTAAAGATTATTTAAGATGATGAAGTACTTAATAACTTAAGACTTAAAGTATTTCATTTTGGGCAATACAATGCTGGAGGAAGACTCTATTAAAGCCACCTGTCAACACTAGAGAGGGATCATCTAGATACTGAGAGGGCCCTGGCGTGCATGGCCACAATCTTTGGGTTGAAAATGATTTGGCATAATCAGACTATGGACATTAATGAAGATTTGATTAGACCTCTGCGGTCCTTGGCAGAACGACTGTAAACTATCACTGAGGAGCAGCAATTACTTAACCATTCATTTCATTTCACTGTCATGTACAAACCAAATGGGCTCAGTCAATTTATAGAGCCCACTTTCTTTTGTCTGTTAAAGCTTAGAACTTGCTCAACACAGTACAAAAGTCAACATATGAGAGTAATGTGTTGGCAGTTCTGAATAAGAACGGTGCACACTCACAATGAAGGCAATAGCTGAGGTGTAGACGGAGTGCCAATTAGATAAGGCGGAGAGGTTCCTTAAGAAGTTGGTGACAGGTCTGGCTCCTCGCTCTAAAAAAATAAGAGT
This sequence comes from Ophiodon elongatus, assembly GCA_016806645.1. NCBI lineage: Eukaryota > Metazoa > Chordata > Actinopteri > Perciformes > Hexagrammidae > Ophiodon > Ophiodon elongatus. The sequence continues at coordinate 732,950 of JACSYO010000383.1, read as the reverse complement.
ACAGTGATGTTTTCAGTGTGCACAGAGAGGCATTTTATTTTCTAGATGAGGGACATTTCTTACTTTAAAAACAGCAATGGGTGGTCAAAGTTGACTTCACATTGAAAGTGTGTAATGGAAAATGATGTGCAAAAGCCAGTTTCTTGAACTTGTGTGGCTACTTAGGGGCGAACAACTGCTTCATAAAGAAGTCAGTATTCTTACTGCTCTTCTTTAAAATGTTTGCATTTGTTTCTGTGTGTTTTGAGTACTCACTGAGTCGCCTCATATTTTCTGTTAACCTGGAATGAAAACACACAACACTGGAGGTCAGAACACGCAGATGCTCTAAACACATGCGCACAGCAAGAAAAAAAAGAAAAAAAGAGCTGCTTTATGTGCTAGAGGACACACACAAAGAGAACACTTTGGCCTTCACCGGCCTGGCATGACTCACTTGCCTTTCTAAAGCAGGAGAGAAAGAGGGAGCAGAGGAAAATTAATTTGAAAAGTGCTTCCAACTTCCGTCGTCCTCTAAAGCCTGATTTGAAAACATCTCCTCGAGCAACCAACAACAGTTCAAGTGAACAGTTCAAAGAGCAGTGAGTCAGCTGCAGTGCATTGGTATTAAAAAAGGTACATACACCAGTATATGAATTGGATTACCTGAAGTGCACGTCCAAGGTATTTAAAAAAAGAAAAAAGCAATACAAAATCCTGATTAATGTGACACAATATCAGACAACTACTGTTTGGCTGCACACCTTGAGTACTCCCCAGCTGTCTGACTAACGTCTCTTTGAACAAATGCAGAATCGATACCCGAGGACAGGCACTTCATGTTCTATCCCAAAGCAGCTCTCACCCACCTTTTAGCACTTAGCGGTTCCTCGGCCTCCACGGTGCTTTCCTCCGGCTGGAAGCGGAAGTCTTCGATGTAAACCCCGAAGCGCTCGTACACCCACTTCTGAAGGCGCGAGCTCCAGACCTCCTTCTGCTGTTTATCTGCTGGAAACAGCGACTTGGATCAGGTTTGGGAAGTTCACCGAATTGTAGCAATTTCCTACAGCTTGTGCTGTTGCACCAAAGGGCAGACGTTGTTGGATTCCCTTCCCCTCAACTGCTCTGGTGTGACTGATAAGTGGACACTAATTGACTGTGACGAGCAGCTACCGTAGGTGACTTTGAGTGGCCGTGTGAATGTGAAGCTTTGCCACTGAGAGAATAAACGCACACCGTTTGAAAAAGATAATAAAATTATGGCAAAGTGAAAGCTCTCCTGTTTTTTGCTGCTACAGATTGATTGTAAACTATTTCTGTGCCATTTTAGTGTGTAGTTTACACAGTCAGCAGTCCCATCAGCCCAAATTACTCTGTTCATCCCCTCTTCTTACCTAACACATTATACTCACTCTCGCGCTGTCCTTTTACACACACACACACACACACACACACACACACACACACACACACACACACGCACACACACACACACACTGACACTTACACACACACCTCCGACACTAGATAGAGCACAGGCCCGTCTGCCCTAGATGAAGTGATCTACAATCATAACCCACTTTCCAAAATTAGCCACTGTCTCACTGGGTTGTTGGAACTCAAACTACGAATGTTATCGTCGCGGCTGTTAGACAAAACACACGCCGAGACACCCAGACACCCAGACACACACACACACACACACATTTCAGAAACACCATCTGACTGCTTCTGCATTAATGAGCTCCCCTCTCCCCTCGCTGACGCATTTTAAAAAAAATACAGCAAACATCCTTATGGCACGGAGATTGCCGATCTGTAGTAATGACGTCAATTAACGTCCCTAGTTGAATTGCTTTCTATTAATGCAATTTGTTGCTTGCTTGCTCTTGATACCACCAACTGTGCACCAGGAAGCACCAAGGAAGTGTGTATTTCGGTTGCTGAGCACACACCACGATATGTCCTACAATAACCCGACAGCACTTCCGACAGCGATGCACCGCTCACATCCTACATCCCCGCCTCCCCTGCACGCACGCACGCGCACAAACAGTGCTCTTGATTTACTCCTACGCGCTTGGAAGACGTCAACATCTTCTTTCCCAACTTGTTTCCTGGACTCCCACTCACCCTGTCCTCCCTCTCCCTCTCCCTCTCCTTCTCCTTCTCTATCTCCATCTCTTCCTCCAGGGGCTTACCTGTCCCATTGTTTGACGGTGACTGCTGTTTCCGGGGAGGCTGTGGCGGAGAGTCCTCCAGCCTGGGAAAGATTTGTCAAGTGTTAGACTCGCTTCTCTATTGTCATACCTGCAGTCCCACTGCAGGCATGTCTCAGGCAGTTTAACAAGTTAACATGTGGCGAGTTGTTGCATTGTATAAATCTGCTGTTGGAAGAGTTAGATAGACACATAGGGGGGTAGAGACAGAATGAGGAGAAACTATTTCAAGTAAAAAATCTCACCGGTACAATCACTGGTGCCAACAAAAACAACATTTCTTGGATGATCAAAAACAAAGTGAGAAAAAGAGCCTCCTCTGAGACGAAGAAAACACACACTTGAGTCCGAACACACATTACTTTTACTCTATTTGATCGGAACCAAGCCAAGTCTACGCATGTAGCAAAAAAAAAAAAAAGGATGTGAATGATCAGTTGTATTGCCAATAATAAATAGGCGTAAAGGCAGAAAATTAAAAAAAATCAATCAAAAGATGGAACAGCATTCCAAGAGGTTATTGGCTTTGGCAAGCCCGTTGCCCATTCATCTTTAACAGATTAATGGTAGTCATATGTCATGCTAATGGTCAATAAATGCTTGCTCGAAAAAGAAATACTGGGTTGATTAAAAAACAAAAAATACTGTGTTGATTAAAAAACAAAGCAATCCGTTGTCCCTAGGAGTTGGGACTTCGAGAAATAATTTGGTAATGTTTCATATTAGAGGGTTTATTCATTTCCTAATAATTTCCTGGTAGGAATGAAGTAACATTATCTTCATACAAAAGTATGTTGAACGATGCTTGTCGTCTGTAGAGACAAATTACACATTTTTGCATGTACAGTTAACTTGCTTGCCTGATATCAGAAGAATTCAGTCCGACATTGCCTCCACTAAAACCAATTTCCAGGGCAGGGCGGTTTGATTTTCCCTAACCAATCACTAGAGACCAACAGATATTGCACAGACAACGTTTAACACCACTGTATATTCAGACCTGATGCTTCCTAGTGAAACCAGAGTGTTTTAAACTACTGCCTTGCTCAAGAGCACCTGGATGCTAGCCACAGAAAGAGTGCCTACTTCTCTCCAGTGGATAAAACTGATAAAAGGATTAACTGGAGAAATCTCCCAGGTTACGGTGCAGTAGTTTACCTCTTTCTGTGCTGATAATCACAGACAGAGACAGACAGACAGACAGACAGACAGACATAACCAGTGGAATTTCCCATTGGCAGGCACAGAAGCATCATCTGATCACACACTCAAGAGCCGTACATACACACCCAGAGTTTAAGGGTGGCTCGCTCGGTGCCAAGAGGCGCAGGCTTTCCCTGACACCAGCAGGGCTACTGTGTCACAGTGTGCACTTGGCGACACAGAGAGGCGCATGACTCGTGTTTCTGTTTTTCTTTTTTCTCTTACCATCTCCCTCGAAACACAAACACCCCCCTCCTTATGGAATTCCCCACCTACAAAGCTGCTAAGGCCTCTATTTATAATCAACACCCTGGGTAGCACTGGGACTGACGCACGCACGCACACGGCATAAAACTTGACCTGTGATAAACCCTGCTGAGCTTAAATGGGACAAAGTGCAGTGTCACCATTTCCTGTCGTTCCCTTATTACTCCCCCCCCCTCCTCCTCCTCATCTCCTGACGCCCATGACATGCACTTGACTGCTCGCTGTCCTTTCAGCTTACCTGGTCTTGAGCACCTCGTTCATCTTCTGCTCCAGGTCTATCCTCTTGCTTCGCTCTCTGTCCAGCTCCTGCCGCAGAGAGTCCACATTGGTCTCTTCCCGCAGCTTCCTCAGCTCCTCCTCTGCAAAACAGCACAAAAAACACTGGAGATCAGTATCACACATTTTTCAAATGTAAATAATTCGACCTGAAGAGCTCCACACGCATATTCAAGGTCAATACAAAAGGCATCTTCATGAGTATGAAAGTAGGTAATAATTCAAACGTTATGTGGAACATGTCATGCAGCATGTCAGATGCACTACAGACAGATAAGATAATGTATAAAACAATATAGTTGAATTATGAACTGTTTAAAAAAAAAAAGTGGAATCAAATTTGAAGTCATATAACTGGAGAGATTAAAAACAAATGCCTCCACTCCGTCGTCTCCTTCACCTTCACATCCACCCCACTCTTCCTCCTTGTCTATCAGCTCCCATCATTAAGTGGTTTCAGGTATCAGGACTTTCTAAGCCTGGGGTGCAACATCAGCGGTGTTTCCTCTCAGACTATTGTCCCTGACTAAAGGGACACATGAATATTGGAGGAGATGAAGCAATAAAAAAAAAAGAAAAAAAAGTGTGTGCCCATGCAGATGTACAAATGAATTAATATCTGCATACATTTATGTACCCAAAGAATGAGGAGCAACACAAAAGCACCGACTAAATCCTTGTCAAAACACACAGAATGACATCCACACATAAAAATACAGACCTCTTGATTTCCATACAAAAAGAACTTTGTGATCACTCTGCTGTGGTACCACTTTAAACAGACCCATTTTCACAGTAGACATTTTGAGGTGTAAATAATAACGGTAACAATTGCTCCATTCTAATTAGTGTTTGAGTGAGCATGCACACGACCAGAGTCCTTGAACTGGCTCACCTGAATGGAATGGAGCCATCACTTATGTTATTATTTACAACTGTGCTTTTGCGGTTTTCGTCTGCTGTGAAAAGGGTCTATTGCAAACACCATCACACTGAGGATTTATGGGAAATTCTGCCACGTGACAACACCATATGGTATTGATAAAGGAAGTACAAGCGGTGTGGCAGTACACTTAGATCAATACCTGAAACACAAGAAGCATTACCTAAACCAGCAGTACCCTCATTCTTCGAAGGGACCAAACTGACAGTGAGGAAAGTGATAAAAGCAGGGTTATGCACCCCCTGCAAAGGAAAATGTTTATCACCTGTCCCCCTGACCCCATTCCTCCTGAGATCATTTCATCACACAGACAGTAGGGGATTGATATCTCAAGAATGTAGCTGCCAGTTTCTCTTTCTCATCACCGAATCTCATAACTCAATCATCCTTTATCTCCCCGTTAACGCTAATAAAACATTCATTGCCAGCACCTCCTGCAGCTAAAGCATCGGCAACAACACGGTGTGCTCTTACTAAGAAAACATTCACTGGATTTCCCCCACGCCAGCTCAGTTTGCCTGTGTCCCCATCTGCTAACATAGGAATGTGTTTATGGTACAGTATGCGTGTGTGTAAACAAGACACAAGAGAGCGGCTGCATAAGAGTAAGCAAGGGGCCGGCCAAAGGTTGTTAAGCAGCTTAGCACTGGCTATGTTGCCCCGTGCCAGGTTCTCCACTGTCGACTGTAAACCTCTTAGACAAATGACTAACGGGGCAGCAGCAATGCACCCTGGGTAGTGTAGGCAGAATTAGATCAGGGGTTTATTCTGCACTGAAACGCAAATGCAAAGGATTGTGGCAAAAATTACTCTTGCTCCTGCTGAGAAATGACAGTGAAGAGTGACAGGAACATAGTCTGTCTGCAATATTCTCAGACATTCTTTGTCAAATGTATGGCCACATTGGCAGCACAATAAGCTGTAAACATTAGACATATTATCACCTTATACAGTCTATATGGCAAACATGTTTGCAAACAACTGACTGTTTATACATCCGGCAGACACCGAGCAACGTACATCTCTGGTCACCTGAAGTGAGCATTTCTGATATTCACTTGTCTTTTAGTTGTGCTTTGGTCTCCACCAACTCTTGAGGGAAATATCTGACTCTTCAGCAGCTAAACGCTCCACCATATTCAACAGCTGGCTGCTAACTTTCATTTGGTGCTGGGCAGATTGTGTAGAGCGGATCTATCACAGCTGAAAACATCTGCCTCGGCAGATGGGAACAAGGCGGATGAAAGTGGCTGAACCGAAACAGTAAAGTTGTGGGCCATGAAACCAAAACAAAGATCTTGATGACGCTGTAACTCTCGTGAGGCGGAAACTAACTGCAGAGTCGGGGGATGATTCCCGATGGGTCCGTCATTACAAGCGGCCCCTTTCACATTGCATATCATCATTCTGTCCATTGTTAATATACAAATATTGATTGGTGCAGCTTCAGCTTCAAAGATTAATCCCGCTACAAAATCTCATTCATTTTAAATGTCGGCGATTCCAAAATGCAGCATTATAATAATTGCTTGTAATTTAAGAACAATGCTGTCAGTAAACCATACACAGCATAATGTAATTTCAGTGCAGATGTGGTTTCAATGGATGCAACGGGATTTTCTATTGTAGTCCCATTTTGTGATTTACAGTCACTGTATTTTTACACGTTGATGCTCTAAATGGTGAATACTAGATGCGCTATACTCATACGCCACTATCCCTCATTTGCAGTTGTCCATACCATAAAGAGCCTAATCGTATTCACCTTTTACCCTCACCCCAGTCACTGCCTTTCTTTCGCCCAATTTCCTGCCCCCATTCAGTATGTCACTCCTTCCCATCACCTTGTGCAATTACTTCTATTTATACACATCTCTACAACTCCTTCATCCTCCCCTTTCCCCTCCATAGTTTCCTTCCTTCCAGACTGACCAGTTCCTTCCGAACATCAGAGACAGAGGTGCCTCATTCCGAGAGTCCACACGGCCGTGTCTAGGTGTGTGACACGGCACAACATGACACAATATGCTTTGTGTGTGTCAGACGCCGACAGATAGAGCACAAATCACTTTCCTGTTCCACAGAGGCCCTCTCCATCAGATAGCATATTAATAATACTGTCAACATGCCCGCTCTGCTTCTAAAATTGGATTGCCAATATCTATATATAAATCTTTATCTTGGGTTACCATATCACATGGTCTCTTTAGCCATTATGAAGGCTAGTAACTAGGGCATTTATCAGTAACAGACACAGGATTAGCTAAAGGCCATGCCAGGAGAGACACGTAATAGCGCTGACCTTCTCTCCTATGTCGGTTTTCCATGAAACTGTAATATCGAAGAAAATGCCAAAAAAATAAAAATACATTTGAGATGAGTTACATATATTATCTGCAAATAAAGATTGGAATGCAGCAGAAAATACAAGATGTTGAGGGTAGTTAATTGCAATAGGAGGCGACTGAAGCAAAGTCTTATTTGGTTTGTGTGGTACAGTACATTCAGGACCAGATAAAGTTAAAGCCAGAAGACGAAGATGGTCACGGTGTACTCAAGACAAAATGTCAGAGCTTTTAGATACCATTCGTCAAGTCGAGTTTGCTTGAATAAATCTAGACAGTCAAGCACAGACTGAGTAAGTTATTCCATTCTATCTTACAAAAGTAGAAGGTGATCAGTCAAGTGGATGGTTTTAGTGAGATGTTTGGAAAACTTGAAAGAGTACATTTTGTGAAAAATGTAAGATGCATTGATTATATTCTGCCATTATCTTTGTCACTGGAACCAAAAACTCAATTAAAAAAGGTTGGGGAATGTGATGGAGCTTTGGTGCGCATGAGGTGCCACGAGCGTACAGCAACCAACATGGCTGAGTGTCATGTGAGAGAGTTCCTCCATTCTGTTCATGAGCCGACAGAAGTTTACGTTGACTTATATTTCAATAAACCCGAAGTTATCAAATATCTAGATTGATCAAATGAAAAACAGAAGTCTACTGTACCACCTCTGTATACTCTGTCGTATTTGCAGTGCAGTGCATTTGCCAAACACGGCTGGCTAATGTACAGAGGTTTTAGCATTTTATTCGAGTTTGCAGTACAATATAGTTGAAATTCCGGATTTTGAAGCAGACACACTTACTGAGGTTGAGGTTACTTTTGTGGCTTTTGATCTTATCGACGGCTCCACTGTAAAGCAGCTCAAAGCTGTCAATGCTGAAGTCCTCCAGCTTGCACAAACCCATCCGTCTCTGCAGGCGGCCTGTCCCTGGGACGCTCGAGCAGGAACGGGATGGCAGAGTGGCCGCCTTGGCCATTTCTTGAAATCCAGCCATGGCTACAGGTTCTCCTGGTCCGGTCCAGCTTGTTTAGCACCCTCTGCCACCCAATGACCTCAAACCTCTTTGAAGCCCACCAAACCTGAGCACTCGGGTACATGCTCCATGTTTACTTCCAAAGAAGAGATCGATGACACGTTCCTCTGTGCTAATCGGTCACCAGCAACGCAAGAGACTGTTCTGAGAGTGATGGTCAGCGATCGGTGCTGGTCTGAGTGTGTTAGGCAACCGGTAAAAAGAGAAGCGGGGCAGCTGAGGTAGAGAGAGGTGGGGCTGTGCAGGGTGGCCAGCAGACTAAGAGGGCCTGGAATCTGAGAATTCTGAACCCACTGGGGCTGTCAGACACACACACATCACGCATGTTCAAGTGTCCGCACGGTTTGATTGGAGTGGTTGTATACATGCGTGTGGCCGCGTGTTACGTGTTTGTTTGCGATTTGGTCCGTGCACGTTCATATCCGTTGTGTAAGTGTGTGCACGAGTACTGTAAATACGCAAGCGGAGCGAATCGCTTTACATCCAAGCAGGCAAAAGTTTTTAAGACCTCAAAGGAAAAGTACTGAGAGTCGTTCAATCCAGGCCAGAGACAATGGCTCCTTTCATTAAAAGGAAGGTGGGGGCACGGAGGGTGGGGGGGTTCGTGAAAGAGAGAGAGACAGAGAGAGGGAGAATCAGCTGCTCTGCGTCGGCCTCTCATTGTTCCCATTCTCTACAGTGTTTGCCACAACACTGGTTGATTTGAGCAGAAAGGAAGGTTGAACTTTGGAGCCGCCAGCCGATCGGCAGATGTTAACACAATATTCAAGACACCAAGTGGAAAAGAGAGAGGAAAGATAAGTTAAAGAAAACAGGAGTAAGTTTGAGAAAGGCTAACATGTAATTGGCAATATGGATACATGATTCACCAAACCATTATTCTCTCTGTATAACACAGACAACATCATTTTTGGTGAGACATCATGTTCTTTCAGTGTTGGGGCTCTCTAAAAGTCAATTAAGTGAATTATAGTGTCACGTTAGCAAATATCAGGCACGGATGTTCATAATTCATGAAAAGAGTTTCTCTTTTCTCCCACATTTTGCTTTTTATTTTTTATATTTAGTACTACACTGTAGTTCAGGTTGTACTTGGAGCGAAAAAAAGAGCATGTTCTGTATTTTATCTTATTTCCTCTCTGTGGCCTCCTTCCACTCCGGCCCCAATATTTACCCCCCCCACCCCCCCTACAACATTCTGTCGACTTAATGGCTAGATCTCAAAACTTCAGTCCTCCCCGATACAATATCTTTTTTTTTTTTGTGGCGTACCGTCTTACAGGAAAAGTGTAGTGTAATTTGCCTGCAAGTCTATAGGATACTGTGTGAGTGTTTCCGTGCACGCTCACATATTTAATAAATAAATAATCTAGATAAACAATGTTCTGTAATCCAATGTTGTGTCAGCGGGGAGGATAGCATGTGCTTATTTGGAGAACGGTAATGCGATAATAGATTCTGTTACATCATAGATATCTGGTCGAGATTGCAGGCGCCTCGAAGCTCTGGGAACCAAGTCCTTCAGGGAAACAGCAAGCAAACAAATGACATAGCCACAGCTCAACGCTGCAATTTTGCGCAACGATATTACATTCGCCGTTATAGATAGTCATTAAGCTAAAAAAAACTGAGCACAAACTCTCCTTTACACATATGCCCAATTGTCACACACACACACACACACACACACACACACACACACACACACATAAGTACAGTGAAAGGAATTAAAAAAAAAAAAATCTGCACCGGCAGTGTGTAGACACCGAGGTTACATGAATTACAGGTCCATTGAACGTGACCTTTTTCTTCGCCAACGCAAACATCTAAATTACAGAAACCTCTGCTTCGGAGCTGTCAAGGCCCGTTCTGCCTCAAAAGGCTTAATTTCCTTTTGTACAGAGCTCACCTATGACAGAAAAGACTGCCTCCTTAGCAGGCACTGAGCAAGAGTTATTCATTACCCTGCAGCATGTCCCGCAGCTGTCTTGGAGAGAGAATGAATCATCACCAGTGTGTACAAGTAATCAGTAATGAGGCCCGCAGAACACTCAATCACTTGCATAATTATCTCCAAGAATATAAAACCAAGACTTTTTAATTACTTCCATTTTTCTGTCGTATACCACCTCATCGGATACTAAAAAAAGGCACACAATATGCCCATCAATTACTGGAATCCATGTCTATGTTATTTTACTTCTAAATGAATATCTTAAGTGTGCTTGTTCTGTTTTGCCTTCAAAGTCAAAATACAGCACTATCATCTAAATGTATTTTACACAAGAACTCAAAAGGAACATCTATTAGCAGTGTAATTTGCAATTTCTAGGCCATATTTGGTGTTTGGTACGTCTTATTGCAGACAATTAAAAAAAGAAAACTGCAGTTAATATTGCATTATAGAACTATATTTCCAGGGCTGCTACAATTCAGTGCAACAGCAGAAATAATTGAGTTAAGTATGCATCAGATTCTGGTATCAACGGTCATTTCTACAATTTAACAAACACACATTACAAAAAGCAATATCAATTTCTTTCCCCCAAAAGACTTTTAAGTGTCTTTTAGTATGGCAACGATGACTCTGTTGCCATAGTACCCGCATAATATTCAGTGTGTCATATTTACTGTAAATTTAAACACTTGTTGGTGAGTTTGAGTGTTTTTTGGTGCATGTTTGTTTGTTAAACTACTGGTTCCAAGGTCAGGAATGAACTTTCAAGCTCAAATTTAAAGCTACAGTTACTTCGCCGAGACTCGAGGACCGACTACAGAAACAGTGAGAGCTTGTTTTTTTAGCAAGGCAGTTATTCCAGTAGCTAAAAGGCCAGGTGTTTTCAGTTAGTCTGACTAATTGCTCTTAGCACAGGTGTGAATTATACAATTAATGATGGCTGAATTCCATTTAGTGGTTTCAGGGCTGCAGTCAAATATAAAAAAAAAAATTCCATGTGTTTTCCTAACCACTTTTTCTTGACTTCGATGAAAAACATCATGGAGGTCAAAGAAAGATGTGGAGGAGAATTCACAAGGACTCACTCTCTTACTGCTTTTGACGTGGTTGTGCCGTGTCGCTTTAAATGTTGCTACAAGGAATTGTGGGACAGAATTATCTCCATCCCTTCCATAAAGGATGGTCCATGCTAAAGGAAATGACAAAAGGAAGCATTGAAGCTCTTTTCCTTAGCATTTAGAGAATTCAACCGGCTTTTATAATGGCTGACATTTTGATATTTCCTGGTTATTTCACTCAGTTAGGAACCTTCCTAAGCAAAAAAAAAAAGAAAAGACTATTCAACAGCCCTGGTATGATGGCTCGCTGTCATGCTTTCTGGCAGTTGGCAGCTGAAGAGATCTGAGCCATTGTTAATATTATAAGTAACACCTGTGCTTTTCCTGCTATGACAAGACAAACTGTCAAATTAACTATGAAAGGAATTACGTGACATTTCTAAACTCAATGAACTAATAACAATGATGGCGGTTACAATGATGTACTCTAAGAGGTCTAATAAGGCAACATGAGAGAAAACACATGTGGGTGGACTGTGGGAATTAAAAACTGACACTATATCTCTGGATTTTTAAAGATCCGTCAGTGGGGGATAAGACACTTCTGTTTGATGTACGCAGCTGGGACGTCCTCGTTATTCCGGTTGGGTTCCCCAATACCTGTGAGTAGCAGATGGTATTGTGAAGAACGCCATGCATTACAGGCCTATTGCAATTCATCATCGCCATGCTGCTGCTGCTGCATTGTGCATGTCTGTGTCGCCTTTATGTGGTGCCTCTCTGCCCAATGAAGTAGGACAGCAGCTAGGACACTGTATTGATCAGCGAGTCACTGTAGTGCACAAAGCCCGGCCTGTTCCCCCGCAGTGACCTTCAATACGCGACCTCAAACAGGATAGCTCTTACGAGCGCACACACACACACACACACACACACACACACACACACGCACAAACACACACACACACCTAGTTCTCTCAAATGCTATGGAACGAGTAGCAGTAAAACCAATACACCCAAGGACGGCATATTACATACAAAGTGCAATAGGAGAATATTGAAAGACCACAAACACTTACACACGTTAACCTGCCAGGTCCAGGATGGACATCGAGCTTGCACATATTCCATTAGCTTAGACTAAAAAGCATGGATTTTGCAATGCAGAAAACAGCGATGTAAAAAGCTTGAGATATCAACAAGCCATGGATAAAAAGAAAAAAGTAGGCAGGAGAGAAAAGCACAAAGAGGACAGAAGGGCAAAGAAAGATAGTGACGTTTGGAGGTTGGAGTGAAAGGGGAAACGAATAAAAGCAAGAGAGAACTAAGCAGAGATGGAGAAAGGGAGCAATAAAAGCTTAGCACATTAGGCCCGTCTACATAATTACACAAGTTGATTTCCACTGGCACGAGCCTCTGCCATTTTATCGCCAGTAGGAGGGTCGGTTCAGCTCAGCTTCATCACCCCCGGGACATATTCTAGTTGATGTATGCCTCTGTTTTTACATCCATTACTGTAATGATCATAGAACTATCACAAGGTTGTCATTCAAGGCAACTGTGTGCTCAGAGTGCTTACTGGAAGTATGCGGAGAAACATAGAAATACACACAGAAACACACATTCATATATTCCAACATTGGTAATTTTAGACACACACTCACTTGGAGCGCGGTTTTATGCTGAAACATTTGCATAATTTATATCCCCATTGTGTTTGTTGCTGTTATAAATCTTCAATCTTTCAGTGCTGTGCAGAATAGCAGATGAAGCTGCAGGTTTGAGGATAATGAAGGAATGGTTGACCAACTAATTATCTGATTACTGAGAACTTGGATGATTGGAATTTGAGCCTGTCAGTGAGACTGGCTGTATCAGCCGTGAACTTTCATATAAATCAACAAAAAGTGCTTGCAAAATAAGGAAGTGATTCGAAGCACGGTTAAAAGCAGCCAGCACCGAATAATTCTTAGGGAGGATAATCCGCAGACCTCACTGTAGACAGTTTATCAGGAGCTGCAGTCCTTTCTAGGTCTGTGGATTATCCTGCACATGTAACCACCACAACGTCTTTGAAACACACCGTTACGTTGATACAAATGTATTTTTCCAATTCTATGCACCACAAAAAAAAATAAAAAGCACATTAATTGTAAGGTTGACCCGGATGCTTCCTTGCTTCGACTTTTGCCATGGTAATGGACATCCAAAACAGAATTTGCATGCTTTGTTTTTTGTCTATTTTATTTTTAGGCTATGCATTAACCCAGAATGATTTTTGCTATTTGGGATTTAAAAAAGTCTGATTTCTGTCATCATCTCTCATTAGACACAGCAAAGTACAGTATAAATAAACAAATAATGGCCGCAAGAATGAGGAAAGTATTGCGTTGTTGCCTTGACTGCCTCCCACTGCCGTTTAAATGCACTGGCTTACCGGATCTCACAACCTGGGCAAATTAAATAAAAACTATCCTCATAGCTAGTGGTATGTGTAAATATGTTTTTTCTGGGTTTTTTTTTCTCTTACTTGAATTATTGAAGCTTACCCACACAGACAGACTTAAGAGACCACTGCACCACTTTACTTGGTCAATGTAGAATGAGGTGAATACACACATTTATTAAACGATTGAGAGCAAGCTGCTGGCCCTTTAAACTAATCAGATTAGTCCATTGTGGGCTGTGTGTACATACACGCAAACATAGGGAGAAGGGAATAGATGAGAGGAAGGAATTACATGAGGACCTGGAGAGGAGAGAGAAAGGAGGAAAACTGAAGGAAACACAAGTGTGATACAACGGAAGGCCATCATGACCTCCACTGCATGTGTGTGTGTGCACGTGCGTGCGTGCGTGCGTGCGCGCGCCTCCTTCTATGTGATCTCGCGTTCGGAAACATTGTTACAAATTAACCAATTAAGTGCCCTAAGAATAGCACTGGTAAATCACAATAAATGCCATGGGGAAAAGGCATGGGTCATTGTATCCACACACATATACACCATCTGGAATGGAAACTCATGCCTCCTGTGAAGGAAAGGAGACAATATATTTAAGCAGTGTGTTTGTTTTAGCATACAGCGTGGGCCCCGGATTTATTTTAAGCAGCAGGGAGGGAAACGCGTCAGCATGAGAGAGAAAGAGAGAGAGAATGGGGGCGGGGGGAAGATACGCCTATGCTCAGTTCACTCCGACTGTGAAAGAGATCCAAGAAACCCAAATTATTTCTTGGGTTAGATGCTGATGCATCATTAGAGAGAAAAAAAAAACAACAAAAAAAGCACAAACCAACACAAACTTCAAGGTTTTGAATGAGTTTGTTACGGTTTCCTATCATGCCATTATAGTGCTTTTTTCCTTTGGGAAATGTTCTTATCTTCTCAGTGGAAAAAACAGCAAAACACCGTGAACTTTAAACTGAAAGATAAAACTAGCCCTGGGGAGACGAGAAGATTTGTGGAACTAATTCACATTATGGGGTGTTGAGCTAATGATCTCATCCAGAGCAACTTTAAATTAACAAGCAAAATGTGCTGGCTGTTAACAGTGACATTCAGTAATGAAATTGTCTTTATATGAAGTATGAATGATTGAGTTCAACAAATAATTGTTTTCAATTTCAAATTTCAACAAAGCAAATTCTAATGTTATTTGTTTAGTCTATAGAATCCCACGGTGATGTCTTTACATTCTCCGTCTTGTTTAACGGTAAAGCCACTTCCTGTTCTTGCATTGTGAGCCACGCCTTCCTGCAGTATGTATGTTACATGAGAAAGATTTAATTTCACGTTTTCACTATTTATGGTCGGCATCTTTTCTGCAACAGCCATTCAATGTATTTACATTCAGTCAATACCTCTCTATATATTAGCCTTCATTGTTAGTGGAGGGGTCCGCCATTCCCGCTCATGCTGTAGTTTAACTTGCCTACCTACACACTAGGGATTTACAGGAAATAATGCATGCATGTTATCCAGCATTATGGTTTTTCATACTGCTGCTGCTTCACATTAATTGCTTTACAACTGGCAAAACACCAGATGGCTTTTACTGTGACGCAGTCATAGGAAACGCAATGCATTCGACACAGACGTTAGGGGTAGTGATCCTTCAAACGACTACAAAACAAGATTTTAAGCATTTATTGACAACTGGTCACTTTAATGGAACAACGACAGGCAGCCACCGTGAGCTGTCAACCGACTGCACACCAACAACCAACTCTTCAGCAAGGAAACAGATTTTACTATGACGTCGTGTGGAAAAAATACTTGTGGCGTGTAAAGCATCAAAAGCCGATTGTACATGTTCATGGCGAGAGGGGAAAAAGGCCACTTATTGACCGTCTTCGTATTGTAAAAAATTTGAGTTTGCCTGACTGTGTTGCAAACAGATAAAGAAGTTGTTCTTTTGTAGTATTTTTGACAAAGTAGTAAAGGAGTGAGAATTCTGGGAGCTGTAGTATCAAACTGTGCTAAGTATTACCATCAGTGTTGCCAAATCAATCAGGGCACAAATCTTACGGATTATAACTTTAAGTCATTGCATTTCTAAAATAAAAATCCTTTCATTGTGCAACCAATAGCCAGTCTTCTGACAGTATGTTATGTTGTTTACCTATATTATGCCCCAGAAAAGCAATTACACAACACATAAACCCATAATGTCTTGCGACAAGGAGTCTTTTGTTTCACCCCCACTAATCTCATTGGCTTTAACTCCCGACAAACTGTATATAAGCATACGAGTCTGTAATCGTCGGTTCTCACCATGTAACTGAGAATATGATGAATGCACACTTACGTAGGTCTTTCTATAGCAGCCTATTGTGCGAGGAATCACACACATACACACTCAACAGTCCATTGTTTAGCATACGATGACTATATAAAGCACAGGAAAGCAGAGTAGAGTGCAAAGGAATATAGGAGAAATGGAATACACAATAACTAGAGTACATGGCAAAGAGCTCTGCTAATGGATTGTCTCGGTTCCGTGTTTCCCGCCATACGATTACACCGTCCAGAGATGGGATAAGAGGTTAAGAGGCATGAGAGCAATGGATAACCAAAAAGTGAGAGGATAAGGGAGAAGCAGCAAAATTCTGCAGGAAAACAGAGGGAATAAAAACACAAAACACTTGAGATACACTTGAAGAAAAAAACATTTCCATGGGGTGCTATCGCCATTTCTAATCAATGAAACCACAAGGCAACATGTATGAAGGTTCCTCCCCTTCGGAGTTCCCTTACAAAAAGACCAAGTGGCTGCCATCTTAAGTAGAGCTACGATTACAGTTCTGTATTTAAATCTTTGAGCTCATGACAGTATCACAGCTTTTTTACCTGCTTGAGTGTTTATGTGCAAACTTGTGGGTTTGTAAGGGCTCAGAAGAATCTCAGAACATCACGCTGCTGTGTCTGACACAGAGAGAGCATGAAGGGAAAGGGATATCAAAATCCAAAATAAAAGATGCCATAAAATCTGAAAGAGCAGCTCAGCGGATTGGAGGGAAAAAGGCAAAGAGAGCTCTAAGGAAAGGAAAACGCAGGAAAGGAAAACGCAAACAGGAAGGTAGAAAGGTCCGGGAAGGGTGAGCTAATCTAGCTAGCATCGTGACAATAAATCGAGCCAGTTTAGCTCAGGCAAAGGCATTATGAGAGAGGACATAGCCTGAGGTATTCTCTTTCACACTCCCTCTCTCTCCCTGTCTCTCACTCTCACTCTAATAGACACACATAGTCGAAAGTCAAAGAAGGGGGGGGAACTTCACAGTCCACTGCATACCACAGGACTATCAACGTGCTGCACGGTACAGGACAACCTGTACCCCTCATCAGATACCAGGTTAGACAAGCTTGTAAATGTGTGCGAGTTGAGTGGGTGGACCCAACTCATACAGTTTGTAGCGCATTGGGCTACCTCCCCCTCTTTCTCCCTGCAGTTGCCCAGCCCTAGTTCTTTGGAACTACAGCATACAGATAAACAGCACATCCATAACTGCAAACTGCTACGCATACGGCAAAGAATTACTATTTTTATCTCAACCTAAAACTCAATCAGTCAATCAGCATTTCACCAGGGGACGCTGAACCATGAGAGCAAAATTTTGTGTAACTACATCTACAACAAACTGTACAATAAGCTATGTGCATTGTTGTTAGTTAAAAAAGTGACAGCCCTCAACGGTTGCAGGTTTAGAAAAACATATTCATTACATATTGTTGGTATTTGGAGTCCTGTTTGTGTCCACCTAATAAAGTTCAACAATCACTCTTCTCTTAGCTCCGTTTTGGTCGCCACCATAGACTGTAAATAAGAAGTGGACAAAGTCCCTGTGCCATCACCCATTGGTTTGTGGACTACGATTTTGAGGCCTCAAGTTCAGCATTTTGGCCGTCTCCATCTTAGCTTTTTTTCCAACGAGAAGTTCCAACCTGTCAATCACTGGGTAGTCATGCCCTAAAGAATACCCTTCTTTGTCATCTATTTCACTCTAAATGGGACAATGGTTTACTCAATTAACATCATGAAGTGAGCGGCAATAAAAATAGTTAATTTGCAGACTGTAAAACAAAAAATTGCAGGGAAGCTGCAGAGTTGGGATAGTATAGCAGATTGTTTTTTGTTTTGTTTTTGGTGTTTCATAATGTGGCCTGCAACTTGATAAAATAACAGTTAAAGCCCTCTGCACACTGTAGGTTGCAAGGTTACGGCTGGTATAAACAAGAAATGAATGAATGAATAGAAGGATTTATATAGTAACTGAGGATACGCTGCCTGGTTCATGGATGCTTCACCTCACAGTGCCTCTTTGGTGTAGCATGGTAAATGGATTAGCATTAGCTCAGCAGCTGCTTGCTTCCATTATGCTTCAAGTGTAATTTCAGGGCGGCATACAGACACATAGTTAGAAAAACATGATGCAACTGTGGCAACTGTATGATAATTATCATAAGTCGATTTAACTTTGTGAGTCGATTTGTTTCCCCGTCATCATTCGAAGTTCACTTGCTTCTGTGAAACTAGAGAAAGGTTTGCTATTACAGAGAGCCGGCTGCTCAGCTCATTGAAAATAATAATAATCATTATAGGAAGCAGTGGAACCAAATACTGCTTTCAGATACAATTGGGAATTACTTTAGCTTTCAAGTTGAGTTGAGCAACCCATTACTGCTTCATGTAATAAGCATAACACATCAGGGTTATGCTGGACTGCCAGTCTTTAAGAGTGCAGTTGCACAGGGCAACTGAGTGCAATGCCCAAGACCAACCTCCTGCGAGACTGTGAAACTACAGCAGCAGGCTGGCATCACAAGACGCTCACAGTTTAAAAGCTAACGCACACAAGATTTACTGTAAGAGATACATTACATTACACCCGTTTGCCAAACAGACCTAACAGAGCGACCTACGATGAATGCATTCAACCTCCGTAGGCACATGAGATAGATGTCATTAAAAGCTGTAAGTGCATCCCTCTCAAAGAGTCAACTAAGAGCGTGTTCATTGTTACAGTAAATTGATGAGACAGCAGTAAGTGCAAGCATTGCCAACGGTGTTGAGGAGAGATGTTAGCTACAGCTCAGCTAAACCAGAGCCTCTCATCAAAACAGAGGATGCTTCCTGCTAAAGTCACCATTTATTTGGTAAACAACTGTAGGAGAGGCAGTATCTCCACAACACAAAGTCACCACTGCAAGACGGTGAACTCACACATTTTCTTCAATCTGTTGTTTCTCTGCTCTTGATGCTGCAGACAATCTCACCGCCCACTTACACTCTATAAGCATGAGCTGAATGCCACAAATACAGGACTTTTCTCTGGGAAGTGACAAGAGGGATTCTGTGTAATGTAGGAAATATACAATTACATACACACCCATTCCTTCCCCCCACATACTCGTGTACACAATAGTCTTGTCTATTTGTTCTTGATCCAAGCCGTTATGTCTTTGAACACTGAATAACACAGAGAGTTATTAAAACTTTTGCCTGTGCAAATATGAACCCATGAACTGCCAGCAAAATATTTTGTCTATATACCCAACAACATTGCCTGTTTAGACTGTCTTTGTGTGATGACTAAGAAGACAAATTCTTACATTATAATATTTTCAGAAAAGCTCTGTAAAAAAAAAAGATAAGAAAGTGTAGTCTGGTCCAGGCCTGGTGATGTGTACTCACGTAGGAAATGTTTCTCCAATAAGGCAATTTCCAGGTGACCTTTGACTTCATTGAGTCGGTCTGACTCCGACCTCTGGAAGTCCTGGATGGCCACTGCCATGGTGGGAGACCCCGAACCTGCCTGAAAACAAACACACACACACACACACACACACACACACACACACACACACACACATTAGAATGACTTTACAACAAAAGACATACAAGCAGGGATTTCCCATATGATCTAACACACATGCACACAGATTAGCATGGCGTCATGACTCACGCTAACGTTTCCTCTCCCGGTTTAAGTCCAGCTGGAGCGGGATAGGATGAGGAAGGCGAAAAAGAGGAGAATCCCCCCCACCCCTCTTCTGTCTAGAGCAACAATGATGACTCACACACCCTTATGACTAAGGGCTTCAACACTGACACACACACACACACACACACACCATGTGTGTAGGAGGACCGAGTGAATGACAACGATTGAGAGGTGATGACAGTGTGAGAGGAGAAGAAGAATGAGGGACAGTGTGAGGGGAAAAAAGGAGGCGAGTGGTTGATAGAGGGAGAGGAAAGGAGAGAGCAAGAGGAGGGGAGAGATGGCTGAGCTTGCGGATGACGAGCACTGCAGGTGGAGAATCGCTGCTAGACTACAGCAAAGGTCCTTTAAAAAGACTCCTGCCACACACACACACACACACACACACACACACATACATACACACCCACTCTGCAGCAGCTTCCCCCCCGACAGCAACCAGCATGGTATTGTGTGTGCCTGCATAGACACACCGCAATGTCTTTAGCTGATGTGCTCTCTGCAAAGACAGAGCGAGAGCGAGAGAGCGAGAGAGAGAGAGAGAGAAATGGAGGGATGGAGGGAGAGAGGGAGGGACGGAGGGAGGGAGGGAGGTAGCACAAAACTGACATTGACCTGAAAAAATGTGCTTTGGAAAAGAGCCAAAGCCTAACAAGATAAGCTGGTGGGGAGACATCGAGACAGAGATGGAGAGTGTGTCCCGGAATGAAGAAGCACCTCAAAGAAAACAAATGAAAGCCTCTCCTGGAAGTGTGTCGTGGAGAGGAAAAAGGTTGTTGACCAAAGGAGAGAAACAGAAAGAGGAGGAGGAGGAGGGTGTGAGAATGAAATGGAGACAGGAGGATAAAGGAGGGAAAGCAGCCGAGAGAGAGAGGCAGAAAGACAAAGACGTGGGGGACGTGGAGGAGATGAAAGGAGCGGATGGTGGGAGTGCTTTACGAGCGCTCAGCTGCAATGCTCTTTGATTTGAATTTAGTCCACTTTTTTTTCTAAATGCTAAATCGCTAATGGTTTGGTCCAAGGATGGTACAGAACACAGGCACGCCTTCATGTAGTTTAAAGCGGTTGTCAATTCTCAGTCAGTACCTCCTGGTTATCAAAAGTAGGTCAAGCCCTGACGTCACCCTGGACGATTATGGGCTGATTAATTATTGTGTTCCCCATCTCGCTCTTCCATGTCTGTGGCTGATGTGCGCAGAGGAATCTCACTGTGTCCTGCTGTAAAACTCTAAATTATCTTTCTTTCTATTTAAACATGTTGTTACTAAATGCCCGTTAAAGCATTATTCATAGCTTCCCGTCCACTTCCAGCCTTTCGATCATGTAGCAGTTACTTCTGTTCAAGGTGAACAGAAGCGTAACTGATTCTACATGTGAGGTTACTCTCCTCCGTCTGTCAGAGGATAGAGGTGAACAGATGACGCCAACGCACATTTTCTGCATTGTATTATGAATCTAAATTGCAAATGATGCCACAATCAACAACCCTGTTTTCTTTGTCATTTTTAACCAGATGAACTGCAATCTATTGCTCACACCTAAACTAACAAACAGACCATGACATCTCACTGCATTTGACAAATTCTACATTAACACATACAGCAATGTGTATGAAAAAGACAAAAATCTGTACTCGTCCTCACTTTTTACATTCATGAATTCATTTTGAAACTTTGAACAAACCCCGACTATTCTAACATTGACAACACCCCCGGAGACATCCAGACACTCATTGACATAGGCTATGATACGACAAGATTAGCGTTCAACACAAAATTGGTTGGCCAGGATAATGGACCTCACATGGCCACAATATTTAATTACGCAACGTCTTATGAACATTGCGCTAAATTCAGTCCTCTCTTTTTCTCTATGCTTTACTGCATTGTATAAAAGGGTCATGCGTTTGACTGCAGTGACAATGCAATTTTTGAGAGGCAAAACGCCCCCCAAAAAATGGACTGAAGCAAAAATATTTTGAAACATAAAAACATCTTGGAAATGATCACGTCTATCTTTTAAAATAAATTTTGACTTTTGGACAAAGGACTGAGACAATTAGAGAGACAAGAACACAGCGTCGCTCGCTTTGTGTGTGTTTGAGAAAGAAGGGGGGAAGTCGGTGGATTATTGCACACAGTCTGCAAGTTATTCATGATAATAATAATAATAATAATAATAATAATAATAATATGAATGTCAACGTTATTAATGAAGTTTCTAACTATTCGGCACAGCGCTAGTAATAACCCATGAAGCCCCAACTACAGCAGGAAAGATGTCCTCTCTCGTTAGCAAAAAGAATGCAAGTGTGTCCTTGTCTAAAACAGCACAGGGTGCATTTTACAAATTGGTTTTGCAACATATGCATCTCAGGTCCATAGATAACTATATCTACGTGCGTCTCTCTCTCTTTCTTGGACAATAGTTTTCTACATCGTTTTTCTTAAAACAATACGGTCAGTAGGGAAATTCAATATTGCCCAACCCTACATTGACAGATTATCATTAAACTGAACCTCATGGTAGAATTTCATCAATCCATCAGTCAGGAATCTCTCGGTTTCTTCGGGTCTCCATGATTCACACTTTAACCGTCTCTGACCGGATAAGTTTGGGATGTGCTGCGTCGGGTCCAGACTTCAAATCATCACGCATCCTTACCCCTGACTAGAGCTGATGCTCAACTAGACAAGGTGCAGTCTCCACACTTTGACCACTGCAGACCCAGATCTGTGCCTCTCTTCTCTAGGTCAGCACTTTCCTGCTGTAGCTCTATTATACAGCTTTTATTGTCTTCTCATTTCTGCTTCTTTCCAATGAGCTCCGTGAACCTGGCCTCTCTGTGTGGAGAAAGTGAAGTGAGACATTCGTCCTCTCCCTCTGCGCGCAGCCTCTAGAAAGACACTGTCCATGGTTTATGTGGTTGCCTTAGGACAGCACTGACACAGAAATGTCTGGTTCATCCAAGAGAACTTCTCCAGGGATCTCAGATTGTTGGTCGAGCAGGCTGGTGGTGGTTTTTAATCACAAATGTCCAATAATTAACAAGGATATCTGGGCTTCTTACACAATGGACACTGACAGACCACATAGGTTTACCAGTATTTGTTCTTATAAAATGTGTGTCTGTAAAGCCGTCCAGATAATAGAGCATGGTAACAGCTGAGGGCACAAAGGAATTTGTGACATCATCTCTTTATATTAGGCATTTATGGCAAATCATGCTACATTACAAGAGTTTAATTGTTGAGCTAGCAGAGGTAATGATACATCCTCTGCTGATGGTAAAAAAAAAAAATACTGACATGGTAAAGGATACGGTGGTTGTACCCTACTTAGAAGACATATTATCTTAACTGCCTGATCTACTTTCACTGCTACCCAACCCCATTTCCTGTCAACCCTGTGAGTTTCTGAGGCTTTCGTAATTGGTGAACATACACAAGCTGTCTGAGAAGAGTCAAAGTCTGTTGCCGACAGTGGACCAGGAGAGCAATTCTGCAACGTTTGCACACACAAACATTGTCTCTTTAAGTCAAAATGAAACATCTTAACAAGACGCGAACAACAAAAACAGGACTACCGCAGTGGTATAGGGAGCAGTCTTTGGTAAAGACAACCACAATCCTACACAGCAGCATCAGCCACGAGGATGTAATCCACAGCTCCTCATACAGCTTGTACACCTCATGGATTCTGTGGTGGATGGACGTCAAAACCATAGAAAACCACTTGCGGTTTGATTTACGCCTACATTCCAATGGATTATTATTCAGAACGACGGATTCTTTTAGGGATTTTTCTGGCATAATAGAGTTGATCTTTGGCCTTTACTATGAAACCGCAAGAGATAAGAGACTAGATTTTAAATCCTGAGGATGTGATTACAGGCTCAAGCATTCATGACCCTCGACAGAGTACTGACATGGAGCGGCAGATTGAAGAGCTGTTGAGCACTGATTGTTGATTAAGGGGTTTCTAATCATAATATTAAATACATATTATAGTTTTTTGAGAGACTCTGAATGCATCTAATGATATCTAAAACGATATTTGTTTCGGGTTATATAGAGGGTCGGCCATCTTTTACATTTGAACCGAACAATACCTAAAGGTACCTTTATGGTAATTTAATCTCTGTAATAATTTCAGTTGTAAAAAAGTGAGTCAACTTTGTTATTTACTTAACACATTGCATTATGTATTTTGAAACACCATACCAAAAGCCTCCATCTTCCCTTTCCAAACTCATCCCTTCACATTGATTTAACAGGAATCCCATACTCTGCACTGTTAAGGAATTACTTCGGCAATACAGAGCTCGGTACCCGGTAAAAATCTAGTCATTGATGTGAGGGATTATTCCTGTGTCTTGACCTGCATGATGTCATCTTACCTGCCTGATTTAAAAACGTGCTTTAGATGTAATGAATAAGATGACACAAAGTATGACAAATGCAATGAGGATGCCACCTGATCTAGCAGGAAAAGTAAGGAGAGGCCAGTGAGGTTGTGTGTGCAGTGACTGAACACCATCTGCCCAGCGACATTCTGCCTGTTTAGTATGGACGACACCGGCTAGTTTGTCATAAAGTCTCAGTGCATGCAGCCCAAGGGCACACCGTCTTCTTTTCAACAAATGACGTAATAAAGGTGAGGTTTTGAGGCCGGTCATCATGTGATCTTTGTCTGGAGTGTGTTTACGTGGGCTCCAACGTGCCAGCAGGCACCTTTAAAAGCTCTGCAGGGAGGATGAGATTTCCAACACGCGGGAGAGAGAACACATGCCTCATATGTGTGTGTGTGTGTGTGTGTGGTGTGTCCTAGCAGGGATGGGAGCTAGCTTGGTCTATTTTGGGGCTACGGTGTGTGACTCATCAGTGCCATGATGCGGGCGATGCCGTCCCAGTGGGCTGGTGTTCACGCAGACAAACACCAGTACACATACAGACATGCAAACACCAGCTCAGACACATTTGTGCACAAAGGAAGGCACAGGTGCACACATGCAAATACAGGCACGTGTTGCACATGCCCACAGAGTATGCTAAAAAAGGGCCCAATTTACCCACTCAGATCAATGACTAAAAAAATGTATTGCTCCAGAACCGATGTCATGGTTTAATGACGGAAGTATCATTTACCATCAAGCCTTGTGCAGCTTTCAGTGAGTTGCAGGAAAACCCACACAAACTGTGAAAAGAAGCCTGTGCAACAGTCGCATCACATTCTATTTGGAGGAGGAACAAAGAGAGAAAGTGTAAAAAAACATCTGACATCCCCAGGGCCGTCATTCAGGAAATGATACAATCAAGTGACTAATCTGGTGTTTTCAATCCGGAATGATAATGAAAACAGAACTGCCGTTTTAGAGACTAACAACGAGAGAGTTGAAGATTTGCAGATTGTGAACAGTGTCTGATGTCGGAGGAAGAAATATCAGAAAACATTATATTTTTATTTTTTGTGTCAAGGCCGGTGAGTGTCCTTTCTCAGCATTTCCTCTTCATCCTGTCCATCTCCACCCCACTAGACATCTTGGAGTCCAATCTTCTGAGGGCTCAATTCCTGTCCTCTAGCCTCCTTTATCACTTTCCCCCGCTTTAATCTTTTATCTCCTTCCATTTTTCATTCCCTTCCTGCAATTCAATATCTGTTCATCTCGCCGCTGCTTTCACTATTTCTGCTCGTCTGCTGTTGATCTCTATTCCACGTCTCCCACTGAACTTTATCACGACAACCCCTCCCTCCATCAACCTTCCTTTCACTTCAGAATAACCAAAATCAAGTGAGATAAACACAACAACATGGTCTTGTTTTTTTTATCCCCAAGCATTAAGATAGCTAATGATTCAAAAGAACATCAGAGAGGTGAAACAGCAGCTGCATATCTCTCTCCCCTCTGCTTTTTTCTTTTTTGTTATTCTGGAATTGATGCTAGAGCCACACTGAGGTCAGAGCATCCTTTTCAAACGAAATAATTCATGGATAGATGTAAAAAAAAGAAAAACGCTGCTATGCGAATTCGTCCGAGCCAGTCAAGGCTAAATGTGTGTGTGTGTATATATATATATATATATATATACACACACACACACACACACGATAATCATTTACTCAGTAATAAAGAGAGATATAAAGAGAGCGAGTGACAGAAAGAGAGAGAAACTGAAAGAAAGAGAGAAAAAAAGAAATTTGCAAAAAAAGTTTGAAAAAGCAAACGAAAGAAGAAGACGTGAAAGAAATGGCTTCCTGCTTCCCCTATGAAACTGGATCAATTGCAAATGCGGCCACGATGAGTCAAAAGTCCAGCAAAAAACACACAAATTATACATGTTTATGTATGGCGAGCACTCACAGGGTCTCGCAGGCTCTCATCGATGTCTCGCGGAGCTGCTCGCGGCTTCAGCTGCATGTCGTCGCTACATTCGTTGTCGGAGGCGGGTGGCGACTCGTTCAGATCCGTGAAGTCGTCTCTCGTCCTGGGGCCTCGGAAGCGGATCTTGTCCAGGCGCTTTAGCATGGTCAACACCGCGCACCTGGGCTTTACCTTAACATGGCGGACGGTAACCCTGTGGGGACACAAAACACAGGGGCTACTGTTGGTACGGCCAGCGTGGTACATTTTTCCTTCCTCTGGCCATATTGAAACCGGTGGTTTATAGGTTATAGTGGCTATGCAGGTTTATATCTCTTTATAATTGGTAAAGTAATAAAGAAAGGTATAATGTTTACCATGTTCATCATCTTAGTTTTACTTGTTAGCATGCCAACATTTGCTTGTCATTACAATTCATCCTACATTCCACCTATAAAAAGGAATCTTTTTATCATATCAACCTCTGACCTTTAATGCTATTAAGCGCCAACCTTGTCAGTGATTGCGTTTTTTTTTTTTCCCTCTCCCCTTTGGCCTACACAGGAAGATGGAACCAGTAACAGTGTTAGAGCCATAACAACCACTTCCTATCACTCCTCTGGCAAGCAGTTGACAGCAGCAGATCTGCTGACCTAATTTATTGATTTTATTTCTGTAGCAGAGCAGTGGCAGTGGCTGTGAGGGGTTGTGAAAGGCTTAATGCTTGTGTTTTGGTATCGAGGGTCGAGGTGTAATGATGACAGATAGAACTGGGGGGGGCGTTTGTGTCATCTTACGGAGCCACAGGAGTCGAGCGACTGCAGCGTTTTCCTCTGCATTCAGAAGCAATAGTCTGATGCTGCAGTAAAATTAATCCCAAAATACAGACAGGATTTATGACCTCATTAATGCTCACCAAAAGTAAGCCAATACGAGCCAACTACAGTACAAGTTAGCTCTAGATCTCGATAAGCATTCAAATGGGGGCCATTTTTATACCGCAACAGGTGCTAAACTGTTACTGGCGATGTGTATTGCTAGTAACAGCTGATGTCCTATTAAACTCTGACTGCACCCAAAGTGTTGACTTCCTAGACACTCGTCTCCATTAAGTCCTTTCTTTGAATGAGAAATGACGACTGAATAAAACAGTAAAATTCAAATGAAGTATTACTCTATCAGGTCATTCATCCTCCTGGAGTCAATAAGACTGAATGCGGTATGTCAACAAATTGTCACAACAATCCGTCATCTGGCAGCTGAGCACGAAGCCACGGAAATCCCAACATGAATGTGTTGATTTTTGACTGCTGTGATTTGTCATTTGGGAAGGGATCAAGTGTGGCTCTTCTTGATGTAATCCTTGGAGATTACTTAATCTGTTTGACTGGATGACTGCGGTGTAGCTGTCACACTACAAAGATGGTTATCTGACCGATAGGCTATCGGACTGTTTTTTTTCCTTTTTGTGCAGATTGGCGAACTGATAAACTGACTGGCTTGTTGTCGGATTTACCGCTAGTCTGACTTGCTTACTCATTCTATTTCTAAAAACTCGGGAGACTGTTGACTGGCAATCTAGACCTACCGGCATGGGTTTGTCAATGACTACGCATTCATCTCGGTGTCCAAGCTGAATGAATCATTTTTTTTAAAGTAAGAAATTCGTCAACCCAATCGCTTTCATTTCATGTGATTAGAGACGAAAGCGGCTACATCCCAAATCCCTTATTAGATCAATCCTCACTCCTCGATTCTCGCGGGACCCAGACACCATTCTGGTTTTTCCGTCGTGAAAGATACTTCCAATGCTCTTATTCTGCTTCTCAACTTCCTGTACGTGACCATATCTACAGTTGGTAGAGTTTCTGTGCCTGCAGGGCTTGTTTGACTGCACACATTAGATGAAGCCACAAACCTCACAATGGTAAAGTCCTAAGATCCTCACTGATGATCGCTGATGACTGACAATTAGAATATCAACAAATGATTATGTGATGAGCTAAAACACACAGACTTATATTTCGCATTCCATTTTTCCATGTGGGAGGACCTTGATTATCAAATAAATAAATACAAAATAGCACTGCCAGTAACTGTTAAGTCTTTATATCACTATCTGTGTAGGAGGGACTAAAACTTATTTCCTCATGAAGACAACGCACCCACATGGGCACATACAAGTGGAAATTGCAGAGGTGATTGGTGGGTTGACCTTTCCTCCCTGAGAGGCGAGTGGAAACATGGCGAGTAGCGGCTTGATGAACACTTCCATGCACTCGTCAAGACACCTGACACAATAATATTCGTTCCCACAGTATCCACTCGAAGCGGATGGCACTGTGCTGCAGCACAGCGAGCCACAAGTCAGCTCACACTACCAACGGTTAGTTAGCGAACATAAAATTAAGCCAGAGCAATAGTGACTGATGGAAACATCAGTTGCACATTTCCCAATAAAAAAAAAATATCCCAGAAATTCACATTTTCATTCAGGGCTCAATTGAAAACGCAATCAACAAATCACACTCCATTCATTCAGTCTGTAAGTAAGAGCTAATATGCATTGAACACGGCCAATAATACTAATAAACTAAGCTCTTATTCAACAGCACATTACTCGTTCCCGGGCTAATCCTTGTCTCCTTACACTGCGGTGTTCTTCAGTCTACATTTATTTATTTTTTTTCCTTTCATTCGGATTTCTTTCTCCAGTCCAGAGGCAGTTTAAACCACAACATCGTCTTAAATAGGAGGATGAAAAGATGAAAAGAGAGGACGGGAGGAGGCAGACGAGGAGGAAGGGGCTTTGGCTCAAGGTCTGATGTGAACGCTGCCGTGGGAATACACACAAACAGCCCTCACGATGCATTTGCTCAGTAATGTACAAAACACAAGGACACCTCCATCCACCTTAATCATAAGTCGCTGCTAACGCACCAGCTTGGGGAGATGCCGGTGCAGCCATAAGACAACAGAGAGGCAAAGATATGCGCATACACACAAGAAAATGACAATGTAGCAACACACACACACGCAGACGGATGGTGTTTGTTTATTACTGCATACATTAGTTATGGGTGAGACGCTTGACAAGCCCGTTGTGTGTTTGCTGTGCAAGCCTAAAGACTGTTTCTGAGTGTGCGTGCGCTTATGTCTGTCTGAGTAATCTTCTGCTAATGACCTGTAGTAGCTTGAGGTTACTCTTGGTCACTATTGACTGTGACTACAATAGCCAATCACAGTCATTCGTGGCTATCAGGCCGTAAGAGGCAGTCCAATGCCCTTTGCCCTACATTTCTCAATTTTAGCACAGAAACGGAATCTACTGCAACTGTAGTTTCTACCACAGCTGAAATGGTAAATTGATCGACCGAAGTTCAATCAGCAACTACTTTGATAAACATTGAAATGTGATGATTTGCCACGTTGATGTTATGTTTTATAGCTCTGTAAATGGACCATATTTTGATTTGGGACCGTCATCCCTACTTTCTACACTCAAAACGCAATACAAAACTGGCATTAAAGGAACATGCATTTATAAATGTCCATTGCTGGTGAATAATATTCAAGATAAAATATGTAAAGGGATTCTTTTTTTTTTTTTAAATGGATTAAGAACAACACAGAATGTTTGATCACAGTAGGGCTTATTTTTGTTATCGATTCATCGAGCAATTAGTTTCTTCATTAATTAATTGATCCTTTGGTCAATATCAGCAAATAGCTTCATCACAAGTTACCAGAGCCCACGGTGAAATCTAAAAAGAATTAACCAACCAACCGCCCAAAACCCAAAGACATTCAGTTCACCTCAAAAAACAAGAAAATAAATCACATTATAGAAGCTGATACTTTCAACATTGTGCTTAAAAATAGTTGTTGATTAATTTTGTCTTTGCTCATAGCATTGTGTAAAGTCGTTCTAGCTGAGCATCCCTAATGTATTCACCACGCTACGCTAAATCACAAGACAAGATTGCAAGTAGAGCCTGCAGTGTTTTCAGATGTACATCCTTGTTGGTAACCATAATGTATTGTTTATGAGCGCTATGTATTAGTGTCAGGGCACGGATACTTTCATCTGAGGATCAATTTGTTTGGCTCATAATGTACACTGAAACGGTAGGCTAATAAACCTTTATGTGCTCAGCTGTACACCCATCTTACTTTAATAACTACCCAGGTGCATGGCCTTCCTATCACCCCTGGCTATCTGCATCTATAAAGAGGATACTGGCATGGTATAGTCACATGAGACGCGAGTGGCTCTTTCTACAGTTGCGTCCTGTATAACTGTTGCCCATCAACCATGCATGAAAAGGGAGGGTGGGGCCGTGGAAACACTCAAACATATGGTTGAGTACAATACAGGGTCCTGCACAAGTAGGCCACTTTCTGTATTTTCTGGGACATTAGGCCGTCAGGTTTTGTTTCTGAAATAACAGAACATTTGACAATAACTGCCTATTAGCTGGAAATGCCACAGTGTAGCGTTTTCTGCTTGGTGACTGACACAAACCTCATTTCCTTTTACAGGTGCTCTAACTCGGCTGCACCGCATGAAACCATCTAAGGTCACCCTGTCGACATGCGTTTCCTGTTTCTGTAGAAACGATGCCCAGTATGGCAAAGAGGCTCACCCGTAGAGCTAATGTCAACTTCTACGAGTTTCATGAGACACTGTGAGACACAGAGAGAGATTAACGTGGCCTTTAGATTCATCCGCTTTCATTTGCCAACATTATCCAGAATGTTCCAAGGAGTAGCTTCAACTTTCATTTAGCTCACTTTCCTACATTTATAGTGAAGGGACACCAGGCTACTGCCATGCTGAATGGTAACGGTCTGCAATGGAAAACGTACCCTGCCAGGTGCCTTTCCAACTAAGACAAAACATTCATATTTTCTAATCGGCCTACAGGCAACGATTGCATCACCTCTCCACCCAAACTGCTCTAAAGCATTTTTATTTCTAAGTCTTTTCCCCCCAAGCCTCATATGTATTTGATGTCACCCCTGGGGATGGAGCAGGAGGAAGGGAGGAGGGCGCTGATATGATTAACTTTAATTAGACCGGTTACACACAGTCTGTTCCGTTTTGTAGTTGGAGGTTAAAAAAGGGTTCTCGTTCTCTCAAATTTGGAGACAAGAACAATAGAGACGTGGTAGAAACGAGAAGAATGCACAAACTTTTATCCAGCCCACTAATGCAACCCTGTGGGCAACGTGTAGTTGGCTGAACAAAAATAAGTCAGTCATGGCATGCATTTTTAGGAGCCAACGTCCCTTCCAGGTTCATTTTTTTCCCCGTCAGTGCAGATTTTGAATGGTTAGTTTGTGTTTTCACACAAGTCAGCAGCTTTTCCAAGCATTGATATTAGCTATCACACTATTAAGAGTGTTTTGAAAAGAGTCAGATCAGAATTTGCAAGGTGAGTTACTCACCCACCATGTGGACAGAGTAAAGATACTTTGTCGTTGCCCTCTAACCCTGCCCTTGCACTCACTGCCTCCAATGCAGCATCCCTCCATCTCAACTGCTATTATTTCACAATGCTGTTATATAAACAAGGATATAAATAAACAATCAATACTTCCTTAACAACATGTCAATCTGGTCCCCCCTCGCTCTCGAATTAGATGGACAGTGGGGACAAAGTGTCACTGTATTTGAACTCTGTGTGAAGCGGGATCAATCCCAGGCAGGAATCAATTGCTTGTCCCTGGACTAACCACTGATATAGCTAAGTGTTATATCTCTATAGATATATAGTGACATAATTTTGGTTTGACAGCACCTTTTGGAACAGTCCCCATGACACTTCAGATGTCAGAGCTTCCTACTGTCAGTGAACACACCACGCTAGCACTTGTCGAATAACTGTGCACGTTCAGGTACATTATGTAACGTGAACGTTGCACTTTGATGTCCGTTTGTGATATATTCCAGGTCAAGTTCTGAATGAATGAAACGTTGTCCAAACGGCTAACAAAAATGCATACAAATATAGCAATATTCAAAGTAGCTCGGCTGTATAATTTAGGGTTGTTAGGGGTGTTTTGACGGCTCAGTAACCGACATGGGAAACCCCGCAAACGGTCCTTTAGAAAACAGCGACGGACCGTTGACGTTGACGTTCACAGACGTTAGCTCGGCCGAACCGCCCTGTTGAATTCAAACGTGACCGTTACATTTTAACGCTCGACTGAATGGAACGCTGGAGTTTGAAGTTAGCTAACGTTAGGCCTCGAGTTAACTCTTTCAAATAAACCCCTCACACGGTCGGACATTTTCTCACATCTGTGACATTCACCATAATCCGCATTTTGGCTGACACCCGACGAAAAAACACTGAGACAGGCGGTTGACATTAACGTTCGTCAAATGGCTATTATTAGAAATATAATGTTTTATAAAGATGGAAGGGGTGGAGGAGGGGGAGAAAAAAACAGGTCTTCTTACCCAGCACGTAAATCGTAGCAAAGTTTCATGAACACTGAGATTGCCGTGAGTCCGCTTTATCCTTCAGTGCACCTGCTGCTCAGGACGTCTAAATTAGCGTCAGTCTGACGGCGAAATCTGCTCACTCGGTCCCTCCATCCCGACAATATCCGCTCGTTTCTGTCCTCCGACTAAATGTCGTCTCCTGCTGTGTGTCGAGCGGTGAGGCAGGCAAACACTGAGGGGAAGATAAAAAAAAAAAAAAGAAATACCAGTTGCGTCCCCCTCCTCCCGACTGTGTGTAGAGAGCCGCTCTGACCAGCACCGTCGGCTCGGAGCTTGCGGATACTAGCTTGCCTTCGCCTCTTGTTGATTTCGCATAAAACGGGCAGAGGGAGCGAAGGGCCCGCGAGACGTTTCGTCAGTGAGCGGCGCTGCTTTCTTAAAGGGGCCGTGAGGGAGACACAAGCACCGTGTCACCGCCGCCCCATGGCTGCCACTATCACGGAGGCATACATTATGGAACACGTGGGTAAACAATGGCCTCGTTAGAGTGACATTCGGCTGTACTGTAAAGAAACACCCCGAATCCGAGGAACAATATATAACTGTACACTTCCTTCTGACTTTTACTGTGGTGCATGGTGTTTTGAGTTATGGAGTTTTATATAGGCAATGCAAATATTTGAATGCATATGTGAAAATGCTCCATTTGTGTCACTTCACATAACATTTAAAAAAACAAAAACAATTATTCGATTATTCATGGTTGGATGTTGGGTTTTCTGCTGTTCTGGTTTAATTCAAATGGAGCCGTGTAAGAACACTCTTAACTACAATAACTGGACCTCGTTTCTTTTGCCTACCAAATGAAATACTTATTTTCAGGAAAACCCTCCAAGGGAATTAAAAGTAAATTGCAGACCAGTAAAATAAAGTTTTAATATTTTCTCACAAACAATTTGGCATGGTCATAATACAGTTTCAAAGCATTCTCCACTGGGAAAAAATAGTTTTTGACACGGCCTAATGTTGCAAAACCCAGAAATTCCCACAAAATATTCTGAGGGAATGACTCTGTTGTCCTCAGGGGTCGTTACAGCTCTGGCTCTATAACAGGCCTGTTTGAAAAGCAGTTTCTTTCCTGTTTGTACCAGATTATTTCAGTTTTACAAGAAAAAAAGAATCATTACTTACTATGACCTCTTAACCTATGACCTAACCCAACCATGAATAACATATATAAGTATACTATGTTTAAAAGGTGAGTTTCTCTGTGTTTGAACTCCTAAGGTCAATGTCTAAAATGAGTTCAAGTAGGCTGAATAGAGGAATGGACACTTGAGCTTGAGCAGCTTTATTCCTGCAAATAACGCATTCCACACATCCTAAGAATACAAATCTGAAACAAAATAGCATGTCAACTTTTAATACGCTAACCTTTGCATGTTGGCTTTGTCCATCTGTGAGCTTCTTCAGCCAGCCAGGAGTCTTCGCTGAAGTCTCAGTTATCCTTCTAAATCAGAAATTGTGTTTCCGAGAGACGATGCAGCCTTGAGGTAACTTCTGACAATCCTCCTGATGTTACACTGACAGTGCGAATAAATTTGGGCTCAAATGGCCAAAGAAGAAGAGGAGTGAAATGGGTAGAACGCGAGAGAAAAAGAAACAGGAGTCGACTGAGTCCTGACCCCTGAGATGAGACCATAGATTACCGGGAAGTAATCACAAGTACTTTCTATGTCTGCAGTCAGACTACCAATGAGGCCGGTGAGGATCAGTGTAGTCTTGTCCTCACTAGAGCTTTGCCCTGGTTGTCCTTGGGCTGCCGTGTTGTCGTCTCCTCCTCACCACCACAAACATACAGCCTGTGAGCAGTCTGCACATAAGAGTTCACCACGTCAGCACACAAAGAGGATCGGACTTTCCAGTGTTATCGTCATTTTTCCCCATCATTAGGTTTCTTGCTGTATTTGAAACAGTCATTTAAAAGTCAAAGCTGTGTCCTACCGTCCCGGGTGCAGCTTCTGTTGACGAGATGCCCATGTTTGTGTGGCTTTAGCTGCTTCCCCTGATGACTGAATCAAGAGAGAGTGCACGTTCATCATGCCTTCACATTTGTTTAGCCAAATGAGGCACTGACAGACGATTCCCAGCTGACATTAGGCAAAGGCCTTTAGATGATATGAAAAGCAGCAAGGAAACCGTGAAGAGAGAGTGACTCCAGCAGTAATAAAGGCAATCTGTTGTTGCCACACATTAGTATGCTATCTGAAGGACTTTATATGTTGCAGGTAGAGTTTGTGCCCTTAGAAAGCACCAGAGGCCTTTTCCACTGGCCTTTTGACATGGCATAGTAGGAAAAGCACAGGTTTTACTTGTAGTGCCACAGATGGCTCTGTTCTATTACAAGAGTAACATAGTGCAGGGCCCTAAAAATCAAAGCAGCTAAATGGAATTCAGCCATCATTAATTTTTATTATTTACACCTGCGCTTTCCCTATTATGACAAGTCAAAATGTCTTCTGAAAGAAAGGCCTACTGTAGGCTCACATTAACAGATCATATTCACAACGGACCTCGAGATTACTTTTATGGTAAAAGGGTTTGCTTGTAGTGAACAGTTCCTCTTAGCTCTGCAGACCTTTGTTGCGTCTTTCAGCTTATTTTCGTTTAGTTTTTTGAGGCCAGCACCTGTGCTGTTTTTGTTCACTCTCGTCAGCGTGGTTTTCCACCCTACGCTATCAGCCCAGCTCGAAACGGCATCCAGACGAAATTAGCATTTAGCTTGTGAACGCGGAGGGGCATGTCGCAGCTAAAGAGACAGATCTTTTTCTCAGGAGTTGGAGGAGACCAAAAACAGAGCAAAAAGGATGTAAAGTATGTAAACAGGACACTTTTTGCCAACAGGTTTTTGTATCTCTTGCAGGTTATTTCAGCAGCGGATGCTGTATCATTGGATCTGTAAATATTGTAAGCTCGAATGGGATACCACTCAGGGTTTGCGTAGTGATCAGAGATTGTGCAGCTAACAAGAGGACTAATGCTTTTAGATGGGATTCCCCTTAGTCATGTTGACACACACACGTACACACGTACACACGTACACACACATAGACACACACACACACACACACATAGACACACAATGGATTTCTGGTTTGTGATCCTATTCCGATGTCTTCTAGCAAAAGTACCGCTGTTGAGATTTCCCAAATCCTCCCTCTGCTCTCATTTAGAAAACCCTGTAATAAACCTCTTAATCCCAAATCAGTATTTTCTAGAGGGTTGCACAACCACGCGCGTCTTATGCAACTGGCAGAGCATCCAGAGTCAATTATAGAACAGTTGGGAGGAAGGGGAGGATGGATGACGAGGCTGCTGATGCAACATTTAGATAAAATGCTTGATTAAATACTAACATGTTATCATTTTGCTGCTATCAGAACAGTCTTTTTCAATGTATATTCCTAGAAATATTCCTTATGCAATACATTGCACGTTACTTCGCAGAGCTGTTTAAATTGTAGTAATTTGCATTGCTATCGCTTGAGAGGCTGTTTGGATTGCTATATTTCTGAGGACCTTCCATTGAACCTATTCTGTAATTTGACACTGCCTGTGCAATTTTGTATAGCACCATTATCTTCTCCTTCTCTCAACTAATCTCAGCTGTAACCTTCACCTCAAATCCCTCTCCTAACACTACACTATAGAGCCTGAAATGTGATATCCTAAACCAAAGCTATTGTCTTATTGCAATCATAGGAAACATACCTATGGTGCAGACATTTTTAAATGTGTGTTTCTACGACAAAAGATCACATTATTTTCTGATGTATTTGACACTTTGCAAGGCAAAGTACGTGCCTCATCATCACTGACTAGGGTGTGGCCACTGTTCAGTACCAACCCATTCAGACAGAGACGGTGAGCTAAAGCTCCAACAGTTCAAGCTAATTTCAAAAATTTGATTTTGTTTTTAAAACATAAATAAGTGCTTTTTTTCACTTCACATTTTTCACATGGGATACTTCTGTTTCTGTCTTTGCTTTTTTGAGAGAGGTGATGTCACAAAATGTACGTGCAGTGTTTAGCAACATCTGCACCAAAATGTGTTGGAGGGTTGCTCATATTGCCAGGCCAATATGAATCTAATCTGATCAAACCATACTCTCATGTTGAAGCTGATTGGTTTTCTGACATTCAAACTCTTAATAAATAATAATATGAAAAAATGTACTCCCCACATTTTACTTTGTTTATTTAGTGATTCATATTTAATACAAGATATTTTATTGATTATAAACGCGACTTCTTCTTTATTAAAGGAAGATTGTGGCATTCCTTCTTTTTAAAAGTCCCAATTTTTACAGAGTTCCACTTCAAGAGATTCCCCTCATCCTCGAATCCTTTCAGTAACTGCTCACAAATACAGAGATACCAGAAATCCCTCTTGCACACACTGTGCGGTAGATCTACATGTGACCATTTACATTCCTCACCAGTAGATGGCACAATTGGATCGGTCAACCTCTTCCCTTTCTGGCTGCTGTTCAGCACAGTGGTTTTCTTGAGGATGCCAACTGTGGCTCTCATGAGTCTGAATTATTTAGTCCTCCTGGCTGTGATGGAGCAGAGATAAAGAGGAGGGCAGAGCGTCACTCTGATAGACCTATGAGACCTATTTGCCTCTGCCTACTCAACTCCTCAAGTTTCAAGTCGAAGCTGTTATTCCAAAGTGAAACGCAGACCACCTGACAAAACGATACCTGTTTTGACAGACTCATCACTGGAAGTTAGTGTCATGTAATAGAGAAGATATGGAACGCAGACAGAGTGTATAGCTACTGCAAACTTTGCCACTAATCCCACCACCAGTCATATTTTGACACACTGCCTCTGTTTGGACGACTTATTTCATATTTGTACCTTATGTCACCCGAGGAGAGGACCGGCTTGAGTTGCCTTGACAACTAACCGCCCAATAGGCCTGTGAAACCCGATCATCCCATCTAACCTTTCTCTCCGCATGCTCACAATAATTTCCTTGGCAATACCCAGTGACAGCAGTATGTACAGTATGTGTGTACTTGTTTTGTGTGATGGACATGGTGCCGTTGTCCTTTCCGGGCCAATGACATGAGTACACCTATCTCAACTATACCAAGACATGAAGAGAAGAGGGAGATTTTACAGCCTGCAGTGAAATAATTCCCCTACATCTCCCCCAGTTAAAGCAGAAGGTGCTTTCACGGTCCTGTCCGACCTCCGCCACCTTTTACCTCTGCCCAGCTCTTTGATCCACTAATTCTAAGTGCATCTCCACTAATAGGGTACATGTGGCTGAAGACAAATTCCTACAGACGAACATTAAAGTGAAGGGCCGCGTATAGGCGGCTTACCTTGGAATGCAAGAGCAAAGTGCCCGGTCTTAAAGTGGGCTGAGCTGTGGAAAAGAAATGTCAATAATGTGGTGGGGCGGTGAGGCTCAGTGAAGGGCTTCTCTGTGAACCGTCGTCAATTAACACGAAGTATCTTCAGATGCAAGTTTTTCAGAATATTGACGCAAATGTCGGTTCCTCCAATGATACATTTGTTTTATGCCACATTAAAGAAGTATTTTTTTTGACAGTTAGGGAAAAGTGCTTGTTTGCTTTCTTGAAGCCACAGCCAGCAGTTGGTTAGTGTAGCTTAGCACAAAGACTGGAAACAGGTGTGTGTGTGTGGGGGGGGCAGCTACAGTAGATCTGTCCAAATGTAACAAAATCCGCCCACCTGAACCTCTAAAGCTCATTGATCAAGACATTATATCTACTCCACTTCCTGGAGTCTCCTCTAGCTGTTTCCCCGTTTCAAGTCTTTATGCTAAGCTACATTACGCTAAGAAAGTAAACAAGCGCACTTCCCAGAATGTCACACAAACAAACTGCTATAAGGTTAGATACCTCTCATGTTAATGACTTCTAAATAAATGCAATATATGATTTTTTTTTACCATTATGGGAAAAGGAAAAGGTAGGTAGGATGCTTCTTTTTAAGTCCTTTTGTGAATAACTTTGCCTGAAAAAAGCCTTTTGCTCAACAAATAAATGTGTAAAAACAAGAGTTTCTCTTGAACAAGGGTGTGTGTGTGTGTGTGTGTGTAAATGTGTGTGCCCCGCAAAGGTTTGCATCAAAGTGAGGGGTTAATAAGAAAGGCTGCCACCATTGTTCTACGAGGATTAACCCAGTCACTCAGACCTCTAACCACTTTGACACACACACACACACACACACACACACACACACACACGCTTCTCATGTTTCAGGTTCAACTCCACAGCAGAGCATTCAGCCTTTAACTTTACTTCCTCTCACACACCCTCGGTGAACTGTCCACTGATAGCCAGCGGGGCTCTGATCACTGGGCACGGGACAGATGGAGACAGTAAGACTGTTCTCCCCATACATTACCTTGTAAGGACAACATCTCCATACAGTATGCACAGCACTTCAGGGTGCACCTCTGTTTAAAATCTGTCATCCCTGCTGTATTCATTCCAAACCTCTGTCTATTTATCTGTCCCTCCATCCTTCTCTCTCACCCACAGTATTATTTTTTCCCTGATATGAAAACAGAGACTATTTTATCACGTAAATTATACGACATTAAAGCATTTCATGCTGACATCACCTTTTTCCAACTGGCTGTTGTACAATAATTGTCCTTATATTCTTAATGTATATACGAGGAAGACATAGTCAAATTTGTTGGATAAGTTTGAAATTTGTGCATTTCATGCCAGTCTCGATTGTCTCTCGTCTAAATATTTGCAAAGAGATTTCCAGTCCGGACAATTTGTAGCATTTGAACTGGAAAGTCTCTGGAAGGTCTTTGGCCAATCGAGACACAGCGTTTTGACTGATTT
The DNA here is from genome assembly GCA_016806645.1 of Ophiodon elongatus. NCBI lineage: Eukaryota > Metazoa > Chordata > Actinopteri > Perciformes > Hexagrammidae > Ophiodon > Ophiodon elongatus. The sequence goes on along the minus strand of JACSYO010000383.1, from coordinate 693,452 downwards.
ACGAAGAAGAATCATTTGTTGATGTAAAAATGCAGACAATGTGATATCCAGCATTCTTAAAGACAAAAAATACAAATATTGTGATATGGCATCGTTGTAGCAGGTTGCCACCAGTTTCCAGTGAGGACGCAGGACCTCTCTCGAACACTTTCCCCACATGTGATCGCCTACTCCATCGTAAAGCTGTGAAACAAAGCGAGTAACAATCTCTGTTGCTCGTCACCTCCCTTTTCCCGAGCTACGGGCTTCCTTCCGGGCAACAAACATGTAATAGGCTGCACAAGACGGGTAAAAATTCATCATGTCTTTAATTTTACAGTCGCAATCATCTTTTCTTTCCAGTGTCTCGAAACCATAAAAAATAAATATACATTATGTTACAAAACATTTCCAGTGTCTGGGATCGATAAAAAAAAAACGAACATTTTATCAACAGCATTGATTACAGGAGGGCAAGAAAACACCTGGGGCTGTACGAGTGGTTCGAAGGCATTTAGTGAGTGCTAAACAACACTTTAAGTTAGCTGCAAAATGCATAGAGTTGGCTTCATTTCCACTTTGAACTCAGATCCAGAAGTTCAGCGGTGAAGACAGACATTTATCTAGACTTTATCTTGACTATGAATATTAGTGAGTGCCTGAAAAGCAAAGCTCTTTTTATGCCACTAAAGAACAACAAATGTCTTGTCTTTCACCTATTTCCGGAATAAAAGTCGAGTTAAAAGTAAAACTGACTCCGACCCCAATGTGCACATTTACTGTAGTTCATGACTTTTGTAACCACGAGTGTGTTGTGTTGGACGAACGGGCGGGATGGACACTGGAAAAGAAGGCTTCAGGTTCATAGTGCTCGAACTGAAAAACTGAGTTTTCAACAGGAGAGGGGGAATCCCTCTCCATTCCACATCATTAATGTTCATTTATGCTCACAGCTCTGTGAGCGCATGTACTTGGGACATTCTAGGTCACTCTCACACGCAAGCATAACAGTCTTGCAGCCATTAGATGTGTGTGCGTGTGTCTGTATAGCAAAACATACTGTAAATCTCTGGAGAGCCCACGACAGGCCAATACAGTATGTTTGAGTAAGGCCTCAATTCAAGATTGTTCTCAGTCGAAGAAAACCACCATATCAAGTGATTTTCACAATTGGAGAGCTTTCCCAACTAAACACAGGCAGATGATTTTTAGTTTAAAAAACTCCTCGCTACAGCTGAAATACAAAATAGATCGTTTCTTCTTCACCTTAAACAATATCTACATGTTAATTACACTCTAAATGCACTGCATTGAGAGGCTGGGGAAGCCTTTCTTTGAGTAAAAAAAAAAAATAATGTAAAAAAAAAAAAGAGCACTTGGTGTGTGATCGCGCCGTCCGGTATCAGAGTCTGATGTGTCCAACAGAACAGGGGGCGTTATGTCTGACGCTTTAAGGGACTAGTAGTCCTTGAAATCCTTTTGGACTACAAATATACCAGCATGTATTTGAGTCTGGGTTCATGCGCAGTGCTTGTTCATCTGACTTTTCCAGCTTTCCTAACTTGACCCATTGAGAGGGCGACCTAACCACACGGAGGAACACCATTTCGCGGCTTCTTCATCTTCTGACTCAGTCCCCGTTTCCTGCAGTGGTTTTTGGCACACGTTGCTCCATTGCATCCTCTCCTGGTACAGTCCAGCATTCCCTTTTTTATTTCTCACATCTTTTTCATTACCTCTGCTTATTTTCTTGCCTCAGGCAGTCTTAAAAGTCTGCAATTAATACTGCTCTCCAGAGAGAGGGACCATGAGCGGAGGGACGGATGGACAGATCAGGCATGGAGAACACCTTTTCCCTCCTTTCACCCCATCTGCAGCAGTTCCTCTTCAATTGTTCTATTCTTTTATTCCAGTCCTCTCGGGTCTCCTCCTTTCCTCTCCTTGCCCAGCGGGTTCTTCGCTCCTCCTCTCACAAGGGCAGGCTGGTCTGAGTTTTCCTAACAGGTCAGATCGAAGTCTCGTTACTGCCACTGTTAATGGATAGGAACGGAGGGAGGGGAAGAAGAGGGACGGGGGATGCAGGGAGGAGGGGGAGGAGGGAGGAGGGAGGGAGGGAGGGAGAGAGGGAGGGAGGGTGCAAGGAGAAAGAAAGGAAGAACGTGCAATGTGAAAAAAAAAAAATCATGCAGCATCTCAGCAGGATGGTCCTATAATTCATGCTATAGTTGAAGGAAATGCGATTATTGGCTTTCTTGCTGAGAGCTACATAAGAAGATCAATACCACTCGTGTCTGAGAGCGGAATCAATCGTCTCGTCCAACTCTCGGCAAGAGAGTTCCCAAAATGTCTTACTTTTCCTTTAACTATTATGATGCGCGCATTATGCATCTGTTGACGAAACGGTCAACCGACACATATTGTTTACCCGTACGGTTGTTAGAACGTGTTTTTAAAAATCACTACCAAATTGATCTTGAATCCACTTGAAATTGATCCAAGGACGGGATTAAATGACAAGGATTCACTTTTGAGCTAGCATTCATTCATTTGTTTTTATGAGCACAAAGAATGATGCAAAAAAAAAAAAAAAAAAAGGGTCATTATCACATGCCAACACTACTCAGTGAGAACTACTTACTCTGAGTCAGACTCGTTGCCTCCGTTGACCGTCCCTGACTTCAAGTGCATTGCCACTCCCCCGTTGGTCTCCCGGTAGATGCCCGCAGGCGGGGGCCCTGCGGGAATCTGCGGCCGCGGGGCGACGGGGGGCTTGATGAGGGAGCTGTTTTCGTGGTTGCCCGGGCGACCTCCGTCGTTGGAGGCCAGCGAGGGCGGCCGGGACGAGGGGGTCATGATGTTGACGGACGGGAGGGGCGGGGTGGAGGTGTTGTGGTTGTTGGGGGTTGGGGAGGTGATGGTGGGGGTGTTGTAGTCGCTCAGCTTCTCCCTCAGACGGTTCTTCATGTTCTTGTCAGTCAGCGGAGGGGGGTAGCTAATCTTGTTCTTTAAGATACCTGGGACGGGCACAGAGATCATTCCAATTTAAATCCGATCAATCAACTTCATTCAATTTCATTTCTGAAGGATTCTCCTCTCTCACCTTTCCTCTGCTCTGGTTGGTGGTTGCTGTTGCCGTGGGGCTGGCTAGATGGAGCTGCGTCTCTTGCGTTACTAGCCGTTTGTTTGTCTCTCTCTGGGAGGGTCTCCCTCTCTCTCTCGCCTATGTGGTTGAGCTTATTTTCCTGATGGAGCTCCACGTTCACCTTGGTCTCCACCCTCAGCCTCTCTGCCCCGCCGGGATCCTCGCTGTCACTGGCTGTGGTGGCCTCTGCTGGCCAGTAAGGCTTCACGTGATTGGATACTGAATCCACTAGTGAGGGGGGGGAGACATATTGAAAGCAGCAGGTATTTGAACTGCTCTTCGATAGTTCATCGCATATTTTGTACATCAAATGTATCTGAAAAGTAACTATAGTTGTCAAATAAATGTATTGGAGTAGTATTTTCCAGTGTGAAGCACAAGTATAAAGTAGGATGTAATGTAAGTGCCTTAAATGTGTACTTAAGTGAGTAAATGTACTTAGTTACGTTCCTGCACTGATTATACCTCTGGTTTCGGCTCAATAGGACCAACGATATACCTTTAGGGGTGCTGTGAACGGGCTGCCTCTCGTTGTTCCACTTGGGCTTGACATCGATGTCGTCGTCCTCGCTGTCGGAGGAGTGGGAGGAGGCGTAGGAGGAGCTGTGTTCGTCGACTGACAGCTCACTGTCTGAGTCCGAGTCTGACGGGGACAAGGAGGGAAGGAGGACGGTACAAAGATTGACTTCTATGAATAAAATGCACCGAGGTATTCATTTTTCTATGCAGGCAAATAAATGAGAGGTTCTGATTCATTCATTCAGTAAAAACCCACCATCTCCCTTGGTGCCATTCCTGTGGAACAGAGTCCCATCCAGATCTGTGTGTCCTTTCGCTGTTCCTGAGGAGACACTGGGCTTCTGACCAGACTCCTCCCTACGTAGATAAAGTCAGAGGCAGGAAGAGGGAAGGGATGGGAAGAGTAGGAAGTAGGAGAGAGAGAGACATGTGAGTGGAAAAGAAGAGGTGGAGATCAAGAGGAGAGAGAGAGGGGGAGTACAGCGTCGAGGAAGTTAACTCAAGCCCATACTCGCGGTTTGTTCAACATGTTCAACAGCTGAAACACCAGACATCTCTCATTACAAAACATTTGCCTCTGCTGATGGCTTCAACAAAGACTAAAACACATATTAAATTGTGGTTTAGGTGTGCTTGCATCAGTTTAAAGTCAAACTGGCGGCTTGATCATCAACAGAAATGTTTTTAAAAACGTCTACCACAGAAGATTAATTGGAGGGTAATTCAATACTTATTGCTAAATTGCTACAATAACCTCCTTTGCTCTCCACCTGAAGCTGTTTATCCCAAGATGGGTTGAGACGTTGGCTGAAAGGCAAAAACGCTACTGGAGACTCTGACCTGTCTGATGGCTGATTTGAGAGACACTTCTGGAAGCAGCTGAAGACGTGCCAACAGCCGCAGGGATGGAGTATATGTCTGTATCACATTCCCACTTAAACAGGCACAGTCCCATCTCTCTTATTTACCAAGTTTATTTCCCTATCTTCTCTCTCTGCCCCCCCCCCCCTTTCTTCTTTTTCTCCCCCTATCTCTCCCCTTTTCCCTTTGCCTCTCGTACAGGCAGCACGCCATCCCACTTCCCCCTTCTGGTGTTTTTCGCTCTCATTGACCCCTCGTGTCAGCTCGCGTTACCCAGATGACAGCTTTACGAGCCGGGGCGTTCAATCACACCTCGCCTTCATTCTGTAAAACTCTTTTAAAACACCAGGTATATGTAACACCACTCCACTGCGATGAAAACATGTCTGTGTTATACGCGCAAACACACGGCGGTACAAGACGCGCAGGTGATTTTAGCCTGAGATGATATGCCCTGGGAAACGGCACTTTTTTAGAGATTAATCAGGGATACACTTGACCTGAGGCTGAATTGCTCCAAACTAATTCTTCAAAACGCAGACTGTTGAATTAAGAAAGCAATAAAGGCATGTCAAAATATATATATATATATATATGTATATATATATATATAATCTGAAAGTATATAGATTATAATAGATTCTTGACTGTCAGTTATAACATATATTTCCGTAAAAGCAGTTGCTCCTATGGATCACTGCCAGACTTAACTACATAACATATACAATTTTGCTGCACTGTACAACTACAACATCTGACATATTGCTAATAGTCAGCGGCGGTATTGCTCAAAGATATTGCCAGTAGTGAAGAGCTAGCTTGGAGCAGTGGACATAATGCTATAAATACCAGGCACACATGAATTTATGGTGAATTTATGGTGTGAATTATGGTGCATTGCAAGTTCATCTACCGTCTTAAACTGTAATAAGTAAAAGAACAAGTTATTTAAAAAAAGTAAGAATTCTTTGACACTGCAAGACTAAATATGCTGAGTTGCAAGTTAATAAGGTACACCTAGCTAAAACCACATTAGCTAAAATGGTATTGCTTTCAGCTAGCTTTTGTTGAAACAGTTTGGAGTGTATATTCCTGTCTGTTCCAGTGCAATCAAGCTACGTCACACGTTAAATTATTAAAACATATTCACAATGTTTCTCTGAAACCTCCAGCTGCACAAAATGTATCAAGTCAAATGAACAAGGTCAGCGACTTAATCTGTCAATACATAAACCACAGAACAACACGACAGTGTGTATGAATAGTGTGGCTGGATTTACAGTAGCTGCTGCGTTTGTTTACCTTCCTGCGTATTTCAATGAGAGTTGATATGTCTTCTGCTGTATGTGAGTGTTGGGTTTTGCAACAAAGCCGTGCGCCGTGCACTGGCAAATCTCAGCATGAGCTTTCATGCAAGCAGAGTTACTGCACAATGCAGGTGCCATGCTGTGGCAACATGCATGTGCGGAAGAAAGGAAAGCAATACCATCAAAATGTAGAGAAACTCAGCAACTTAACTTATCCTTGCTTTGGATAAAGCAGCAAATAAGAGCAGGGTGTGTGTGTACCTGTAAAGTATGTGTGTGAGTCTATATATACATATATATATATATATATATATATATATATGTATATATATATATATATATATATAAAAAATGAATTAGGGGCTGGGGATGTGTTAGTATGTGTGAGACATTTGATGCATCAGCAGTCATGCAGGGAGGAGAACAAAGAAAGACAACATAAAGAGAGTGGACAAACAGACTCGCGTGTGTAGACATACACACGCATGCAGACATACACATACATGCAGCAGTGTACAGCAGAAGCAGCCATGCAGTCAGTGAGCGTGTTGTACCTGAGTGTGTATGCCAGGTAGCTGCTGCGGCTCTTGGCTGACCTGAGCGTGCTGTCAAGGGAGACGGTGGACTCGCCGATGCCCGAGCGGTACAGCTGGCCGTCTTCTGTGTACGTGTTGTTGCAGTTGAGAGAGCGCTGACGGATGGACGGGCGTGAGGAAGGGAGGGGGGACAGAAAAAGAAAACATGACTTTGTTTTAACTGGCAGATTCCCCCCAAAAAACGAAACAAATATAAGATGATAAAAATGACATGTGGGGCCACACTAGTGTAGCTGTTCACTCACTGTGAGCAACGAGGCCCTCGTGGTGCTGGATTCGTCCGGCGCGCTCTTCTTTCCTGTGAAGACATTCTTGAGGTTTTTCCTCACCTCCTTGTTGAAGATCACATGGAAGAAGAAGATGAAGACCCCCTGTGAAGAAAGCGAAAAGAGACGCCGTTAAAAACAGTGGAGTGAGTAAGTGTCAATAGAAAAGGGTCTGTGAGGATCTAGTCTAGAGGTTGAACATGAACGCTGTGTTACCTGCAGACAGCTGAAGGCAGCGAACAGGTAGTGGAAGGTCATTACGTCGCTGTTGACCGCCAGCAGGCCGAGCATCCAGGTAGCGCTGATGAGTAGTAGCAGGAGGAAGGCCATTCGAAGTGCAGGACTGAGGAGGGAAAAGGCACATGGATCAGCTTCCACCCAGCACCAAAAGACTACACTGCTTATTAACTTTTATTTTATTGGATTATTAATGTGACTTACATTGCTCCTGACTTCTCCATAGCCTTCTGCCTGCGACCGCACGAAGCCTTCGCAGCCAGAATAAAGATCACGATGTTCACCTTTAAAGAGAAAGAGATGAGGGAAGGAAGAGGCTTTGTGAACAAAACACTTAGCTCTCTCTGGCGTATATTTGACATTTTACAGGACTTTTTTGGGGTAATTTATTTTGATATTCCATATCATTTAGATGATTTATGATGACATGAAAGCACTTTCAACTCCTTTGGTTTAATCTACAACACCTAAAGGTCTGAAAACATTCAAGGTCACATACCAGGACGACTACGAAGATGGGTCCTGCGAAGCTCCAGATGAGCGTGTCATGGACAGAAAGCCAGCAGAAATCCGGGTTCCCATAACCCTGAGGGTCAAGACCTACTGCCAAACCTATAAACACACAAAATACCAGTGTTACAGCTGTTTCTATGCCTTGTTTCTTTCATCCCCCCCACCCCCCCTCTCCTTTTGAGGGAGTGCCACAGTGCAAGCCGACACCAATTTAGTTTTGTGTTTCAGTCTTTTCCTTCTATCGTCTTAGTCACTCATGACTGTCATTTTTATACCTCATCTGTTAGTCCTTTTTTTAGATCTCTGTGAGTATCGCTCTGTAACTCTATATGTCTCTCACAATATGTCTCAATCAAAATTCCAATCAAGTAAGCTCTGCTGGCATTCGGTACTGCCAAAACATGTCAGCGCATTGCCAAACATTTACTATACTATGACTGCAATCGTAACAGACATCAAAGGGTCTGAAAGTCAAATATGCAGTAAATGACAGGCTTGAAAAAGTGGTACTAATTGGAGACACCAGATGATTGAAATTGAATGTTGCAGTTATATCAAGAGACAATACAAAGGGCCATAAAACAAATAAATCAACACATTTATTTATGTCACGATTATTTTTTATTATTTTATCAATTAGATGCTTTTTTTAATACATGAAATGTATGCGACCGTTCTTGTCTTCATTTGACACATTGTGGAAATCTAAATAACGCCCGTCTCACATTATGTGTTTCTCTTTCCTCCTCTGTGTTCAATAATTTTCCCACGGGCATTAGAGCCTGCTCAGGGGAGACGAGTCACAGCACGAATGCACCCTGACAATCAGCCATCATCCACTTTCCTTGTGTGTGTGTGTGTGTGTGTGTGTGTGTGTGTGTGTGTGTGTGTGTGTGTGTCTCACCTGTGATGATTGCCGGTATGCCCCAGCCCATGGCGTAGTAGAACCTCATGTGGCCGTGGTTGATGTTGCGCAGCTCTGTCAGCATGCGGTAGATGTGCAGCCCCTCCACGAAAGTCCAGGCAAAGGTGCACATGTAGAAGTAGTGGAGGAGGATGGCTATCACCATACACACGAACTGGAGGGAGATGAAAGAGTAATGAAGAGAATCCACACACAAAAAAAGCCATCCCCGCTCTGCTTTCCCTTTTCTATCAGTCGATCAAATGCTGTTGAAGCACAAGGAACCGCTGCATCAATTAGTCAATATTTTGATAATCATTCATTAGAAAACCGACGGACCAGCCTCTTTTTTGCTGTCTTTCTATGTTGTAAATCATTGTGAATAAAATACGTTTGGATTTTGGACTGTTGCAAGGAGAGAGAGAGAGAGAGAGAGATAGAGAGAGAGAGAGAGAGAGAGAGAGAGAGAGAGAGAGAGAGAGAGAGACTTTGACTGGGTTGTAAATCATCCTGCGGATGGCCCTGGGCACACACTGACAGCATTCCACAGTTGAAACACACACACCTCAACACTCGATAAAGGACGTGCATGCACACAAACATGCACATAAAACTTCTTCTTTCACTTTTTTTGGTCAAAGTCTCTGTGCACACTTGGCTTCTACTTTTCTATTTTAAAAAAAAAAAAATGTAATCGTACAGTTGCAGATAATACAATGCATTGTGTTGTGAGTCAGTGCTCGAGTCCCCCTCATCCCAGTCAAAACACCGTGAGTCAGAACATTTCTACAAGATACAAGACTCCTGCAACTTATCTGGAACTTGACCTTCTAATCTTTAATCCTGCTTAGTTGGTTCCTTTGCTTTCATATTTCACATTATGAGGACTGCTACTATATGTAAATGTAGAGGGGATGCTGAATTGTTAGGCAGATTTAGTTCTCAGGTGCATGAGTTGGTTTAGTTTTTTTTTCCTTCAACTTTTGATGTGATGAGGCAGAATGTAAGCCCCACCACATCTATTGTGTAGGCTTTGCAACCTGAATTGACTAGACTTTAATCTCTGATGTACATCTGGTTGGCGGCTAGTGGTTGGCAGTTACAGTGATTTGGGACTGACAGCTTGGCCTGATGATCTTGTGACGTCTTGTGTAAGACTGTCGACATCTGGTTTGGCCAGACTAGTCAGAGCTGATGCATTCATTTCAGAGCGGCATTACATTACTTTGTTCTGTAATTCACATTACTGAGCCAGTTTGTATGACATTTCTCTATTTCTGCTGTTGTTACACTATGTTTTATTATATATGATACCGGTAGTTACATAGTATTGGTTCAAACGTGTTAGTTTAATTCCTTGAACCTGGACATATAGGTAAGGATGTCTAAGGAGGCATCAAACAAAGTGCTTGCAAATACAAAGAGACAATGTTCAATTAATACCAATCAACGTGGCATTTCGTGTCACTATAAAATTTAAAGCTGCTTACATGACAATACATTTGCTTGCCGCACAAAGCAACTAAGAATGTCTGCATTTAACTGTGCGGGTTCAACCTCAAAAAATGCAAGAATTATGCAAGTATGTCGACGTTATCTGTCTTTGTGTCTCTGGTTTTCCAAGCCTCAATTCTTCTTAAAACAAAAAAAAAGTAGGATTACCCGTCAATTAACATTTTCATTATGTTTTCTGTACCACAGACATTTATCAAGTGAAAACTAAGAAGTTGTTATGGGAAACCTTTGCCAGTGCCTACCGCCCTGAGGCCTGCTTCTGGAGACAGGTACCAGTCACAGCATGTCTCCGCTACTGGCACACAGAGGTGTGTGTGTGTGTGTGTGTGTGTGTGTGTGTGTGTGTGTGTGTGTGTGTGTGTGTGTGTGTGTGTGTGTGTGTGTGTGTGTGTATGTGCGTGTGTGCGTGTGTGTGTGTGTGTGTGTGTGAGTCTGAATGTCTGTGTCAGCAGACTTCAAAGAATTTCCACACCTTTTGATCCTTTACATTATGTCTATATGTGTGTGTGTGTGTGTGTGTGTGTGTGTGTGTGTTCACATGCATGGCCATTACTGTGACCTACCCAACTCCAAACTGGATTATGAACTTAACATGATTAGCTGATTTGATTTCTGACTACAGACTGTACTAGCTCAGGATATATGTTTCACCTTTTTAATTATAGAGCTTTACAGCAACAAAGTCCCAACCAGCCGGCGCTGTCAGTTCAGGGAAATCAACTCATGGGAGGTTGTATTGGGAAAGGGCATTCCTCACCATTACAGTCATTAGCCGAGCACCAAAACACATAATATATGTCAAATAGAGAGCGCCTCAGGTAGGCCTTGGCTCGCCTGGTAAAGTCCATGTCAACACTACGTTTACCCGCAGGCCACAGGTCAAACAAATATCGCCTGACACTTTTTAATACAGTGAGCATCAGCGTAAGACAGATGCCCTTATCTCACTTCAAGTTCCACCATGCCACAAGCATAGGAAAAGTACAAACTAGTGGGATCCTGTATCACATGCATCTGTGTTGTTTCCCATCGAAAGGCCCAGAAAGTTAGCCTCCGATTTATGCACAGTGCAGCACAGGCCCAACTGGAACAGAGACCAGACAAAATCTCTGTAATCTAAAGAACTACTTGGCTGGGGGGGGACTTCCTGTCCAAATGTCACAGGCAGAGCAAGCTAAGGCAAAGGCTGTTTAATATCACCAAACCACTCCTTTAACAGCTGTAAAATCCCTTGAACCAGTGATACCCAACCAGGGTACCCCAGGCTTTACTGCCGTCACCAAGCAAAGGGTATATGGGAAAAATTGTTAAGTAGTGATGGATAAATGGTTGAGATGAAGCTCTAGCGTAAGTTCAGTCAAGAAGACTATACAAGAGCATGCTTAAGCTCTTTTTAAATATGACTGTCTCTCTGCCTTTCGTACGTTCCTGTTGCTACTGCACGCTCCCCTCCGCCTACATGCAGTCTATTCAATGTGGGCAGAGCACTCACCGGGTTGTCAGTCTGGTTGATGCCGAGCAGGAAGACGAGCTCGGAGAAGAAGAGCGCTGCCACCAGGTTCCTGTGGATGGCGTGGAGGTTGGAGCGGAGCCGGCGCAAGAGGCACAGCAAGATGAAGGTGAGGAGGAGGAGGAAGAGGGAGACCGACACCGTGGTGTAGGTGACAATCTTCATTGGGAGAACGTCCCCGTGCTGTGGCGCCAAAGTCAGGAGTCAGTAACGAGGCAACAGGCAGAAAATAGCAAGCTTGGTTGGGTGTTTTATAATTGTTTTCGTCAATACCTCTCTCTTGGAAATGTCCATGAGCACGGCGAAGCTGGTCATGTGGTTACACTGACAGCTAATGTGGCTGTTGTTCCTGTTGAGCACCTCACAGCCTTTAGCGGACCAGCCGCCTGTACCTCCGATCCTAAACGCACACAACAGAAGAAAGTGAAATTTAAAAATAAAAATAAAAAGTACTATAAATGCTGTTTTATCTGCAAGATTTATTCTCTGGGGTTCTGAACACCTTCTGCATGCAAGTGAAGGGAAGTGCAACTCACGCGATGGAGTGGTTCCAGAAGACACACACAGGTTTGGTCCTCTCCTCCGTCTCCAGCAGGGTGTACTCCAGGGTGATGGGGGGTTCCAGGATGGGAGGAAGAGGCGGACCCTCACTGTGCACCGTGGCGCTCACTATGGCTGTGTTGATCACTGGACGGTTTGGGAGCCTGGAAAGACGTGAAAAAGAAGAAGAAAAAAAACGCAAATAAGTTTGACCTGAAATGATTCACTTAAAGTTTCTAATCACTTCGCTACAGTAAGTTTAAATTTGCTTTTAATGGCTTTATTACACGGATGCACACTAACTAATCGGTCACCATAACAGACTGAAATCATATTCACTGTTATCCTTTTGTTAACTTCCTTATGTCATCTTTAAAAACATATTCTTCGGAACGTTTTCTCTTTTCCACACACGTGAAGAACACATAACCCTCACAGACTTTTATAGGCACTGATAAGGTGGTTCCCTTCAAACACACCTACAGTAAATATTATGACATGTACTGTATTAACATCAGATTAAAACATGTTCTTCCAAGATTTACAGAATATGATGAATTATACAGTATATACACTGTAAAGTACAGAGGAGAGTTAAGAGTTCAGATTACACGAGGGATGGCTCTCTTCCATTCTTTTAGGCCTCGTTTTAAACAATTTGACTGGATTACACTTCACACTTTAATCCTAGCAAAGTGCTTTTTTTGAAGGTAATGACGACGAACCCATCAGCAGGCCTAAACTTTAACTGTCAGTAGTCTACCTCAGACTCCTGCGGTCAGGGTCGTAACTTTCCGGGAGGAGCTTCCCCAGCGATTTGTACACTATCACCACGGCAACCGGCAGAGGAGCAGCTGGCTCAAGGTGGCGCCGTCTCCTATTGGACACTGTGTGCTCCTCCTCCTGTGGGGGATCGGTCTGACTTGGAGGTTCAGGGGTGGACTCTGCTGGGAGGGGATAGCAAGAGATAAATTGACAGACTATACGACTGGAGTTGTGTATGTTTTTTACACCTTCTAAAGCATCAGACGGGGTGATTCCACCAGCGCTCCTACCTCTGTGGCCCTGAGTGCGGAGCTTGAACTCGGGGAACTGGACGGACGACCCAAGCTCTTTGGAGTATTCCTCCTGGATGTCCTGGAACCGAGGCAGCGTCGCCCTCTCCGGGTCCGACACGTCCAAGTAGTCCACGGTCAGAACTGGGTTAGTGGTGGGAAGGGGAGGAGACAGAGGCAAAGGATGAGGACTGTGTGTCAGGTGGGATCGCATTACACAATGTGTGACCACAGCTCCTCCACTCACTCATGTTGTCAGTGACGATGGTGAAGGGCTTCAGGTAGGTTTTCCTGACGTTCTGTGCCAGGGTGTTGGCGTAGTCCTCGAAGTTGCGCAGCAGATGGGCGGTGCCACCTTCCGTCTTCTGGATCTGCTCCCAGTGCTCCTTGGTGTCGGGATCCAGGATGGCGCTTCCTGCTCGCACCAAGTTCTGGAAAAATCCAAAACGAAGCAAATGACATGAATGAAGCATTTTATCGCATGTAATCGTAGCTTATGTAAATGCATCACATAAATATCAGACAGTCGTAATAACACAATGATGGAAGTATTAAATAACTACAATGATGAATCTTGTTGCTCTCCCAGTGAGAATCAACCAGTGGAGGGCAGTGTGCCACCAGTGCTCCAAGTGCTACAGACTGGGCTTCACTAAATTAAAGCTTTCAGATATTTTGTATCCAATCCATCCATTATGTAGAAGCTGATCTGTGAATCCACTTCAGTTTGTTTTTTTCTACCTCGTTGAACTCTGCGTCCCTCATGGCGGTGAGTTCGAACCCCTCCTGCTGGCTCTCGTACTGCAGCACGTGATTCAGCAGCTCGGCGGCGGTCTTCACGTCGTTGCCGTAGTAATGCTGGGTGTTGTTGGTGGCGCTGTGGAGCAACCGCACGATGGTCTTGGAGCGCTCACTGTCCATCCTGGAGCTGTTGCGACGCAGGTCCTCGTTCTGGATAAAAGAGGAGAGTCGAGGGACGGAGAGAGAACGAGCAGGTCAAGGCAAAGGCAAGCTGAGTGGGTGCCATGAAACATAATAGAAATTGGTCAATCCCAGGATTAGCGGGGCTTTGAGAAGTTCCCGCCTCAAGTATCAGGTTCAGGTTCAAACACAATAGGTGCAATACTATAAACAGAAAGGCGATCCAGGCAGTCCAAAACATAATGACAAGTAACAACAAGGAAGAAAATAATAATAGGCCTTTATTATATTGGCTTAATCATTTAGTTTCTGAGACCAGCTGACACCTTTTTGACAAAACTCATCTGTGGTTGAGTGCACATAGTCATCTCTTTTTATAGATGCGATATAATGTTTGAATCTCCCACAGACTTCCTCCTATGAAATAGCACTGTTGATGACACATCAGCTCCCTTAAAATCCATAGTTCAATCATTATGATCATTATTAAGGGAGACCATTGCAGTGTACAGAGGCATAAAGAGTCTGATGACAACTTCATATTTAAACATGTTTGTACACTTTTTTTAGAAAAAGGAAGAATTTGAGTTCAGAGATAATACATTTTTTCTCTGTATTCAAAGGCTTCATGGACCTTGAAAACTGCCATCATTGCGTAAAAGATTTTCAGCTGAAAGCGACAGCATAGTGTTTTATTTTGTGTGTAGCGCTCACCAGTTTCTTCAGATGGGAGAAGGTGACGGTGGTGCAGTTGAAGAGCTCAGGCGACAACCAGCCCTTCTCATCGTTGCAGTGGCGAATGGCAGTTCCTTAAAGAAACAGAACAGATTTTAAATATGCTTCTGGCAAATGTTTCACAGACATCCATAAGGCAGCTAAGATAAACATCTAGTAATGGGAGTGCACACAATATATTCTCTAAACTATATAAACACACTGTTTTGAACTGATATCCGAAAGATACTTTGATTATTTTTCTTTCAGGCTTCATACAAGCTGCCCAACCTTATTAATGAAGGTTGTTGGGGCTGTATGTTATCAGAATGGAATACCTACAGACACTATTCATTGCTAAACAAACGGAAAAAAGGAATAGGCAACTACATTTTTGGGGGGTTTAAAAAGAAAATTCGATCTAGTTTTATTTACAGGTCATATTGTCCATAAAAATATCCCAATGGCTCAGAATATGTTAAGTAAAAAAAAAGAACTAAAACACTTCCTGTTTTAGTGGTTTAAGTATTTGAAACTCGCTCCAGTCAGATTCAGTTTGAGAAAAGGCTTCATCCAAATGCAAAGTCTCTTCTAATGCCATTGTTGCAAGGAAAAGAGATGGCTGAAGGACTTGCCAGTGGGTTGGAGCTAAGAGAAGGCGACGAGCAGTGTTGGCATATAAATGCCCCAATGAGTCTGGGGAGACGACAAAAGGGGTCGCCGTGGTGACGGCAGTATCTAAGGGTGTAACCAGGAAAGTGACGGGGCTTTACTGAGGAATAGGTCAGTGAACACAAGTCTTGAGTTCGACTGTCTTCCTCTCTCACACACACATACTGCTGGAGGAGGCTCTTGGTGTACCTGGTGTTTTTCCGAGAGTCTCTACAGACAAACATGTACATGATTGGCCGATGAGAAAGCTCTGGTGGATTAACGGACCAATCAGAGAGCCTTATCACTGTGTTGTTAAGCTTTAGATAGTTTGTGTGCCTTAAAATACATTAACTCACAAACATAAAGCCACTCATGCAGCTTAATCCAACTGCAGTGAATACGTCGGCACGGTGACCAGCGTGTTTTTTCCTTTTTATAAAGCGAGACTATGTGACTTTTGACAAAAGAAACAACACAATCTTAGTCTTAAGAATATAGAGTTGAATTCATAAGCAATAAAACAGGAGTCAGGAGTTTTGCCGCTACAGTGTTACTTGGTCTAATAGCTTTTGGGTGCTAATGTTAGCTAGCTTTAGGTAGATATTGTTTTGTAACTAACATTGCTAAGTCAGTTAGCTTACTTTATGGACTATTTCTACTTGTGTTGGTGTACACTATGTTTCAGCATAACATTATCCTGTAACTGTCACCTGTGGCTATGGGGTTGCTGTTAGCTAGCTAAACTCAGCTAAACTAACCAGTGGCCGGTTTAGCAAGTCATAAAAACTGGAAAAACTGGAAACAGCGAGTCTGGCTTTGTCTGAAAGTAATAAAATGTTGAATTATTCCTTTAAATTTCGCAGAAATGGGACGATAAAACTGGTTCATTGCCATCGACCTCTATATAAATGAGTGGCCTGAAACTCTTCTGCTCTCCATTCATTTCAAGTGGACCACACACTGTTATGACTCCATCCAGTGTGAAATAATTACACCTCATGTTGCTTTTGTCATCAGAGGGGTTTAAAAGCACTCACCGATTGATCCTTTGGGACAGTTCATGGCGGCGGGGCGTCCAAATTTGGTCTTGGGCCACCAGATGCCTGCATCAAACGCCTTGGGACAGCCCTCGTACACCACTGTGGAGGAAAAGGACAAACACAAAATTTGATGGTTATAATGTGAATATGGTTTGAAACTTAAGGCTCTCAGTAGGTAAACACACATACAGCTTCCATCACACTGATGTATCAGGCAAAAAAAATAGTTTGAGAGCATTACATGAATGGGCCTTTAAAGAGGTGCATCATAAACTGAAGCTGGACCTGAACTTGTACGACATAAATTACCCTTTAAAAGTTAAATGCCTGCTTTGGTCCCACCTCAGGACGCCACCTAGCCGAGCCACTTTATTAAACAGCCAGTCAGACCAGCACAGTGGCATTTGCCCCAAATTAAGCCCGCTGAGCAATTACACAAGCTGTGATACATAATTCATTTATCTGGGTTAATAAATCTCCAGGACAAACCAAGCTGGGACCTGCAGGCTTTATTGGCTTGTTTGTAGCTTTTTTCCCTGTAGTTGCACACAGCCTTTAATCCCTCAGTGTTTCATTAACTGTTAAGTGCTACTATCACATAACTTCATAACCGCAGTACATTTTTTACTTTAGATCAAATAAGCTCATCTTTTAAACGTTTTATTGGATCATACTTACCCTTTCTTTAAGGATAATTTCTACAATAACACAAGACATTCTGTCATTACTAAAGGCTGTGGTGACATTAACCGCTGTGTTTGGGTTCAGAGCTGACAGATCGGTATGAGGCCTGCCATGGTTGGTCACATCTCAGTGACCCGCGGGACATGACCAAAGAAACATCTCGCTTGTGTCATTCTTCCATCTCCACTCCCTCTCTCACTCCTTCCCTGCATCAGAATGTATTTGTCCCTTTAGATGTGAAATAATGTCTTAAATCCACTTGTTCAAAAATGAACAAAGCAAGATTTTGAAACAAAAAGAAACCATCTTGTCATATAGCTTTACATCCATTAACAGTCCAAACACGTCCTGAGACTGGAGAGCTTCATATCGGGTCAAACAGTCAGCACATTGACATTCAGTTTCTGGACTCTGTGGTTTTGTCTTCTATTCATCTCTACTGTATTGTGCGTGTGCGGTCCCTCTGCCAAGTCAGCTCACTGGCCAGACTTGCCTCTTCTGCTTGACTGGGTGGCGACAAAGACGTGCAGTTAGCTCAACTGAGGCACCCGCAGACGTGAGCGACAATATTTGTCTCCTTTTGACACTTCATCGATTCATCCGGGCTCACTCTGTGAACCGGAACATTTAAAGGAATAATACACCCAATTTCTGAAATAGTTTTTTCACCATTGTCCTTGTCATGACCACAATAAACCATTTTTTCTTTCAGAGAAATTTATCTGACTTTAACGTTTCTTTGACAGTATTTTACAATAGCTATGAACTTGTTAAGTTATACTTCCATGTTAGGATTTGGTTAATTTTATCCCTATTATAAATTCATTGTTTTGTCTTGCCTATTTAATGTGAGTAAAAATGTGCTCTTTCGCAAGGCTAATTTAATACTTTACTACTTTTTCCAACGTTCAGAGCAACTATTTAAGATTTCAGTCGCTCAAGTTCTTGTTTCCGTGCCTTAAAATTACAGTCAATCACTAGAAAACAAGTTCAAGGATATCAGTAAAGATCATATTTTAAACACACATACCCTCGCATCCAGTGGGAGTGACCTCGGCGAAGGGGTTATCACAGCGATTACACTGACGACCGATGACTCCTCCTTTACAGGCGCACTGCCCAGTGATGGCGTCGCATGTTCGAGACTCGGAGCCAAGAGGGAAACACTCACAGGGGTAGCAAGTGTCCTCGCCTTCTGGACGATAGTGGTTTTCCTGCAGGAAGGGAGAAGACACTAATGACTACTACCATATTTAAACTTTTCATCTACAAGAGGATTGTGTTATTTCTTCTTTCAAATATTGCATTGTCTCGCTTTTCGGTTTATCTGCTGTCCTGAGCAACTTTTGCTGGTAAATCACAAAAAGTAATAGTGAGTGTATCAATCCAGGTAATGTAAGTGTTGTTATGTATGATTTTACCTTGCAGCGACACTCTCCAGTGGTCTTGTTGCAGTCTTTATGAAATCCTCTATTAGTGTCACAGTTACAGGGGCCACACACGGGACTGCCCCACCAACCTTGAGCACATGGCTTCTCCACTCTGATATCAAACACAATTTCAGGTTAATTAAAGCGGCTTTAATACATATCTTTGTTATAACAATTCAACAAAAACATTGTGACCATGTGAAAGGTACAAAAATATCAGTTATTACAGGTTTCAGCACACTTGCATTGTAAATACCAATTTTTTCACCATACATGTGGAAAACTATCTGACCTGCAGTTTCAAAATAACCACAAACCTCAAAACTGTATTTTTCGAGCAATACTAGATTTCTTTCTCTTGCCTGTGCCCTCATGAAACTAAATTATAATTAACTAATAAGACAGAGGTGCTTCATTTCTGTCATTAAATTGTATTGTGAGATGACAAAAATGTTTTGGGAAAAAAAGAAGACAATAATCCGTTTTTTGGTTAACACACAGTAGGACCAGTGCACCTTTTGTAGTTCCGATTCTTTTGGAACAAAATAAAAAGAATGTGCCAAACAAGCAAAGTGATGGTTGATCGGGTTTTGCCATCTACTGACATGGTATTAACTTGAACAAAATACTCCAAATCTGATAGTTGACTATCTGTTGAGTTACTATTATACTGTTATCTATAACTAAACGCTCTTTGTAGCCCTGAATCTAGAATAAACTTCCTCCGCACTTTTAAGTCAGTGGTTCAGGTGTGATTCATTCATACAAACACACACAGACTCTCTTTCTCTCTCAATGGGAGAGAGAGAGACGCAAAGTCCGACTGAGCGATGTGATCTGATAGGGGACGAGTAGCAGTATGAGGGCGACGGTGACAAAACACCTATGGAGGATCAGTCAGGCGTGAAGGGGGAATCCCACATCCTGCTTAAGACAGGACGTGATGCGTGTCATAGGGGTCAGGGGGAAATGACTGCTTCTCAATCAGGGCCAGCTAATTCACGTGCCCTCTTAGACAATGCTGACAGTGCAGTACACTTACTGCGCATATATACAGACTTTCCAAATGTCGCCTAATAGTTTGATTATTTCTTTTTGAAGTCTGATATTTCCTCTCTCTCTCTCTCTCTCTCTCTCACTCTCACTCTATCACTCTCTCTCTCTCACTCTCTCTCTCTCTCTCTCTCTCTCTCTCTCTCTCTCTCTCCCTCCCTCCCTCACACAGGCACCCATACACCATCGAGCTCAGATTACTGACCAATAAAGCTGATAAGAAAGACTCAGGACTTTGGCAACATTACAAAAAAAGCAAGAGCCAAACATAACTAAAGGAGATTAGTGTGCTTTGTCTCTGTGGGAGCCTGCTTCATTGTATAACATCTGGATACAAATTATGGTCTTGGAGGGAGCTTTCAGCATGCAAAGCTAACTACTACTAAAAATGCAGTAAAAGATGCAATCTGTGTAAGTGTTTGTGATTTTTCTAAAGTAAAGATCTAAAAGGTACAACTTTAAGAGCCTAAACCAGCCTCTGAAGTGAATATTACACTAGATGCTACTGGCTCAACTTCTGCAGAATCTCTGCTGCTTTATGGCAAAATAAAGTGCAAAGAGTTTCTTCAAATGATAGAAGGTGAAAATCCAACATCTAACGTATCAAAAATGTGACCTTGTTTAAACACAAACACACACAGAGTGGGGAAGCTTACTTGTTTTCACAGTACTGGCCGTAGTGGTTCTGTCCACATTCACAGGTGTAGCCATGGGAGGAACTTGGTTTCCTAACGCAAGTGGAAACGTGCTCGCAAGGGTTGAGCTGGCAAGCATCCACACACTCCTTGCCAAAATAACCTGCAGGACAAAGAGGAAAGAGTAAGTGAGTGAATGACACTCAAACTTAACCGAGCAATATTAAGAGTTTAACTGGAGTGTATGCGACTGTATATTACCTGGGTCACAGACACAGGTGTGCGTGCTCCAGTCATCGCTGCAGTGGCTGTTCTCAGGGCAGATGTTGGAGTCGCAGGGGTCAGCCAGGTCGCAGCCATCTTCCACGCGGATCTTCAGGCCCTGAGCCATGTTCACGTTGGCCACGTTGGTGGACGTCTCACCCATACGCACTCCCTAATGGAGGGCACACATTGATGATGATGAAGAAGAAGAAGAAGAAGAAGAAGAAGAAGAAGAAGAAGAAGAAGAAGAAGAAGAAGAAGCATGACAAGAGGAAAAAAAAAACAGTTCAGAAAAAGAAGAAGTGGTCCAGGAAAATAGAAAACTACTGTTACATTTCTTTCGAAATTAAAAAATACGCGTACCTGTATGCAGCCAACAAATCCTTTTCTGACATGGTTTCCCTCTCCAGGCAAACCTCCGACATGAATAGTTTGCAGCTTCAATCCTGGGAGGTCATTACCGAGCTCCACTGACTTCTGCTTGAAAAAAGAAAAAAAATGAGAACTCTATTTTTTTTTGAAAACTTGTGTCCATCTTTTTCTAGTTGTGATGTAATTTGCCTGTACCTGATACATGCCGTAGTCCAGGGACACATAAGCTATGTATTTGATGTCCTTGCCGTCTTCGGCGCTTCTCAGCTGGACCAGCAAGTGATGCCACTCCCCGTCATTGACGCGAACTTGTGGGAAGCCCAGCGACGCCACCAGCTGCTGCCTCAGAAACACCTCCATACGAATATGCTGCTCACTCACCTGAATGGTGGGTAAGACAGTTATTTTACTTTCATTTCCATTCAGAAAGTATTCTCGACTTCAGAGAAATGAAGTCCAAAAAAAAAGATTGCACTATATGCTGATGACGATGACATTTTTGTTGACAAAGAGTTGCGGCCATGGTGCCGGGTATTGTATCTCACCATGAGGTTGATGGTGGAGTGGGCTCCAGCATTGGCTTGCATCAGGGTGCCAGCAGGCTGCCTGGTGCGGAACATGAGGCCCATGAACCAGGGAACAGCGACGGTAATGTCCGTCTCGCTCCAGGAGACCAGCGCTTGGCCGTCAAAGAACTGCGGAGATGACATCACTGGACAGGGACAAGCCGGGAGGAAGAGTAAGGGGAAAACATCATTAGTGTTTAGCATTTTAAGGACAGCTCTGTGCCACATTTTAGTGAAGCATTGGTGTTATTCTAATTAACATATTAGAACGCTGCTCAGAGAAGCAATGGTCTTCAGGTCAGGCTTCACAGAGATCTGCTGGATTGCTGCATAACACAAAAACAGGAAAAATGGATCTGTTCCTCTGCTGCACATGAAGCTAAAGGTTTCAGAGTTTCAGAGATCAATCATGTCCAACATAATTATCCTCTTCAGTAAAACAGAGAGTTCAAAAATGTGAAAACAAACAGCATCCATGCCTTTGGCCGTGGTCTTCACTTGTCTTCTAAATGTGACTTTTGTCATGCGATCATGCCAGGACACATTAAATGTCAAGTCTGTACGCTCCGAGATTGGAACTTGCTCACATTGGCATCTGATCAGCCTGATCACATGGCGAGGAGGCCAGGCCAGTGTCCAGTGTGGACACACAAAGTATGTGGACACAGCTGAGGTTCCAATCTGGTGCATCTGATTACGAACGTTGCACTGAAAAGACAAGTGTAACCACGGCCTTTGTGATATGAGGCAAAAAGGAAAAGTTGTCTTTATTTTGAGGAACACTTGTAGTAACAACACCACTCTTATGATATTGAGGCAGTTACATTTTAGTTTTACTGTAATTATACTTGTAAAAGTGTTAGATTTGAATAACTATGGCTTTAACAAAAGAAATGATAGAACTTCAAAGCATTGAGTGGCTTCAGAATTACCAGTTTGCTTACTGTGCTAAAACGTGATATTTTTTATATTGTTTTTAATTTTATGTGATATAATTACTCCTTAATGTCTCAGGATTACTACACAGCAATTCTTAGACAAACATTCAATGTCTAGAGACATTCTGTAATCCACAGAAAACCCTAAGGACATGACAAACTACAGTATATAAGCTCCTGATGCTGAAAGAGAGATCAAGAAACGCAAACACACTTAACACACACAGCAAGGGTTAACCTTTCAGCATGACATACAGTGAAGTGCTTCCTCCTGTACAATATACAGCATAAATCCTGTATGTGCTTGGTTCCCCAGGAGCTTTCAGAAATACACATATACGCAAGCTGTAATTATTAGACAAAGCACATATTTGTTTGTGGTAACCGGTTGCTACAGTGGCTTTAGTCCGACTACTTTACCAAAGGAGTAAAGAAAATACCCAAAAAACAGCCACTCCTCGTTTCTGATTTACTTTGACACAAAGGTGCTTTAAGACAAATGTGAGCAGGTTAGCATGCTCCATCAGTAGTTCAGCCTGTTAGCGTGCTGTAATTAAATAATATTTATTATGCTAAAGCTCATATTTTCTTACAGTAGTATTAAGAGATTAAGCAAAAATCTGGTATGCACTGTTAATCTCAGCCCTTTAATTGTGTTGGATCAGAGGGAGGTTCACATGGTTCTGTAAAAGCTACAATTTGCGGATGGGAGAGCAGGCACAGTGGCGCTTTGACCGGGTCGGAGGACTTTAGCAGATCCAGACATCCAAAAGTCTGCAGCCAAGTCCAACTGAAACTCATTATGTCTCACCTGAACAACTTTCACACTTTCCTCAAAAATATTAAAAGGTATTAACCAGGTACGTTGACTATAAACAAATCCTCAGTTACTGCAACAGCTTGTTTGACACCAATACAGAGATCCATATACTTGTCATAACAAGCTACTGCCACCCATGTAGATGCAAATGTTTTCCAGTATACAGCATGCCTATATTTAGCCTGACTGTAATCTGCTTTAAGTTAGCGTGACAGAATTCATTCCTTGTCTTTTTTTAAAAACAATGGTCTGTACAATTGAAATCTGATCTGATCTGGAATTCAGTCTTTTCATGTCCAGTCTGGATGATTTTGGCAGTTGACAAATCTCTTGTTTCTCGTGTGGCAGCTCGGTGTGCGAAGCCTCAAACCAAATGTGTCAACAAGCGGCAGTGCAGCCAAAACCTTTATCCCAGCTTGCTGTGATCCCGGCCCAGTTCAGATAGTGGATACTGGGGCCTGGCGCTGGCTAGGCGGCTACCTCATAGTCGAAGGGGAGCGAGGAGAGGAATTCACACCTTCACACATTGTTTGGAAGCTCGCCCTGAAGGAGCAAATCAAAGTTCTCTCCTTACCGTAGAAGAACATGAGATGGTGTTATGGAGTGTGAATAAAAACACTGTAGGAAAGATGTGATGCTTTTACGTTTCCTCGGCTAACAAGGAAACACTGCCATATATTTAATCCTCCCTATCTATCTGTCTATAAGTACTGTATATAGGTCAGCACCAGAGTAACACAGGGTGGTAACAGAGACACAGAAGGCAGCCATTGGGTCAGTGTGTGTGTACTTTGTTTCATCCTTTATCTGGGTTTTGATGAGTGAGTCAGAGTTTGTTCTTGTCCTTAAACTCCAAACCTGAGGCCATGTTTAATGTCTGTTCAGTAGGGAGCAGAGACTTCATTGTGAATCTCTATTGTGGCCGCTGCATGAGTCAGACTGACTCAGGGGAGGCGCTCCTTATCCCATTTGATCTCCCAAGCACAAACCATTTCCTGGAAGTCCTTGAGACACACACACACACACACACACACACACACACTCACACACACACACACACACACACACACACACACACACACACACACACACACACACACACACACACACACACTGTGCACTTACAGCAGGTAAACACAGAAGCTCACAGGAGGAGCATGTAGATGCAGGCACATTTGGCCAAAGACACACCTGTATATGAATGCATATGTTAATGTAAAGACGTAATTACAGACACTTTTTTTTTTTACTCTATCATGATTCTTCGTCTTACCTTGTTCACAATTCTTGCCTCCATAGCCGGTTGGGCAGTCGCAGCTGTAGGTGTCCCACTTGCTGACACACACTCCTCCGTTCTGGCAGAGGTCGTTCATGCAAAAGTTTTTCTTCGCCGGACAACCTTGACATCAAACACATCATAATCAATATGTTTGAGCGATGTATGCATTTGTTTAAGGGCTGCAAAAACACTGGGAAAAAATAATCAAAAAATGCTAACTTTAGCTCAATGCTAATGGTACGTGTAAAAGGAGCAAAAGCAAGGCATTAAGCTTTTCCTCTTGTCTATGTTTCTTCTTCGGCATTAACTTAGGCTGTTTCATTGACATGTCCAACCTGCTTCGGTGCCATTGTTAGCGACGTAGCTGGCCATGTCGATGGGTTTGCTGTCGATGCTGAGGTTTCTCATGCAGCCCACAAAGTCTCTGTTCCCGACTGGGAAGTCCTCGGGGAGGTTGGGAACACCGCCTAGCAGCAGCGGCCCTGTCAAGTCCAGAGACCTGCAGACGACACAAACAGAAAACGTATCAGAGCATCTGATCTACTGAGTGTGTGTCGATGTGAAATACTTTTAATTACGAGAAACCAGAAAATTAGAGCCGACACATTTATTCAGATCTCCAAAGATTCTACTCCATTCTACTTGTAAATCTGTGACAGCCCGCTGATGCTCCAGAGTTTAGACCAGAAAGGGTGACTGAGGTAAGGCACAAGCCCTTAGCATGACTGATAGTTCTGAAATACGTTTCCAAGGTTCAACCTGTCACAAGTCAGGTTCCACATAGTAGGTCATGTAGAAGCTGCTTACACCTCCAGCCTCTCAAACACTCAACATCAAACACCAAAGTGCTGTAGGAGACTTAATCTAATGCAATGCTAAACCGTTGCATGTCGTGTGCATACAGCACAAACACTGATGTGTAGTCAGGAGCATGGGAAGCTTATTGAAAGACTCTTTAAGGAGATAAATAACAAAAATAAATGGAAATTTGATGTGGTTTTAGAGCCATAAACTGCAATAGTTCTTCGGAGATATCTGTACTCTGTATTGCCTCAAAATAACCCATCAAGAATGTGTTTGTATATTAATAATGCAACGTGATGGATAGATTACTGTTGTTTTCAAGGTGAAGCATTTCAATTCCATTTATATCAATTAATTAATTTAAGATATTTTGCATCAGGGGATGTTTTTTATTAAGTCAAGCGTTTTTAATTTAAATTGTACATTTGAAATGATAACATTTCTAGTCTGGCAACATGAAAATCTATTAGAAGAATTCACATGAGAAATTGTGGGTGTGAGAAGTGAATCCAAACTTTACACGCTTTCCAAGTATGATAGAGAAATATGTCTTGAGGACATTAGTGCAGAGACATACATGTATAGCAGAGCATTGCAGTGTAAAAGTACAGTGTAAGACATAGTTAATACATGTGATGGGTCACTGTATGGACCTTCACAAAGGTTCTTAAAATACAGATTTGCACAAAAGATAATCTGGCCTTAAAAGCTGAGTGATTGTTTCTGTTTCAGTGGCCTTTCTCAGGTTTACCCTCCCTCTGAACAGTGCTGCTCTGTGCCTCAATCACACTCTGGATCGTGTCAGTTCTCCACAACAAATCTCCAGGCGTTTGCTTGTTTGCGTCACATTACACACCAGAGTAATGCATATCTGTATATTCCAGCCCAACACAGTTTAAGTATTCAAACGCCTCTCGGATTCTGTGACCTGTGCAACAAGTTCCTGAAGGAATGTAACCTCATTAAGTCCTCTTTGAAGCTCTCTCTGTCCCCACCCTCTGCAAACTAAATGTGTCTCAGCATGCTAGCTCTCCATTAGACTCATTAAAAAAAAGTCTCACGCTATAAGCATATAAATTCATTACTGTGCGGGAATCACAGAGTAAGTCGGATTAAGCCTGCGTTGAGGTGAGCTTTTGGGTCTCTAAGGCCATGTCTGACAGCAGAAAGGCCATGAGGATGAACACTCAGATTAAAATACGAAAGGTGGTGAGGGTTGTAGAATAAGAGTTGTGTAACCTGTTGTAATGAAGGCACTTTGACGGAGCTCCTAAGGTACAACATATTTACTTATTGGTCTGACTAGTTTGCGTGCATTGAATGGATTGGGGATAATGAGTGGTAAGACCCAAAGAGAGAAAGATGAGTGAAAGAGAAAGAAAGACTCCAGCTTACTTCTTCTGTCCGGTCTGGGTACCCTGGGCGGCACAGGAGTAGTTGCCAATCTGCTTTCCGAAGCGAATCGCCATGGAGATGTCACAGTCGTCTACGGCAACTACAGCCACCTTTTCTCCAGAGGGTCCATGAGGGATACCTAGACGCCCAATGTTTGGCTGAAAAATAAAACAAAATACAGTTATTCAACATAAACTGCATGTTAGGACCCAGGTATCTAAGGATTTGCTACATCAGTAATTCCACTTTTACTACAGGGGCTACTTGGAAAGATTGTGGAGCAGTTTAAGTAATTCGATTTAAAAAAAAAACGTGATATGTCAATATATTGAGTCAGCGATAACACATGATCACAACAATTTGGGACCAAGTGCGTGAAAAATAGCAGGCAAGCTAGCAAGCAGAGAAGCAAAGAGAAACAGTCGGCTAAAAGTATTGGATGAATTGTTGAAAAGGATAGCTGAGTTTAATGAATAAACAGTTGAAATAGTTATCTAAAGGTAATTGATAAATGTTTAAAATAGATAGCTAAAAGCTAAAGGCAGTGGATCAATAGTCCAAATAAATAGCAAAAACTAAGGTAAGTTGACAAATGGTTAAAATAGATAGCTAAACGCTAAAGTTTATGGATAAAAGGTTAAAATGGATAGCTAATAGCTAAATGTAATGGATAAATGGTTAAAATAGATAGCTAAAAGCTAAAGGTAATGGATAAATAGTTGAAATAGATAGATAAAAGCAATGGATAAACAGTTGAAATTGTTAATAGATAAATGGTTAAATAGCGAAACATAATGGATAAATTGTCCAGCTTATTGGCAGTAATGCAAATGCAAACTTAAACAAACCGACTTAAATTCTGACATTTCAATTTCATGAAAGAATATTGCAACATCCACTTTTATATCAATATGAGTTAAATAATATCCTGTTTAAAAACAGAACCATTGAACACATGTATAACATGACAGGCGGTCTCGATAAAGGGGTAGGATACTTAAATTTATACGACGACTAATAGTACAAGTATGCCTGCTAAAAAGTTTTGGGAACACCGCTCTACACTAAAATCTAGAATCTATTGTCTGCTTTTACCCAGCGAGTGTTATTTCTTGCAGTGTATTGTCATGGTAAATCTTAACTGACGGAATTTAGTTAAAACTTTTAATGCTTGATTTATTTCTTTATTTCTTTTTATTCAATGTAAGATCAGTGCAGGTCAGAGCAACACAAACAATGTCTGTCTGACTTTAGCCGACTTGGAGCAGAAGTGCACAGGCCTCTCTTGGCTTAAGATGACAAAAAGCCCATTGTGTGCATTAGCTGGCACCTAATGATTACAAAGTAGGCTAATTCCTCCATCAAGGCCTGTGGCCGACAAATGTTGATCTGAGAAAATGTGGATCAGCTTAGAAAATCAGGCCACCAAATCGCTTTAGTTTTTGTAATATATAACCTGAGACGGGAGTTCAATGGAGCTTTTTACATAACAATAGTGGCCTTGGAACAGGAAGCAGAAGGAATTTGAGGACTTCAATAAAAAAAATGTTTCCACCAATTAAATTACACCTCTTTTCATAGCTAAAGACATGAGTCAAGTTCAGACATAAAAGGAATAAGTCTTTAAACCAATAAAGTTGATATGGACAGTGTTTACATTTCATATTCTTGCTGTGAGTGGGTTACAAAAGATACAAAATGATTAGTTACCTCTCTCTGCTATCTCTCCCGGCAGAGTGGCAACGCTCATGACTATAACAACACACAACAAAGGGACTACAGATCCCAGATCTGATCGCAGTGCACTGTTTACATAAGGCACGCAGGCTGTTTAGAGGTATGGCAGTTTGATTGGTAGCGGGAGAGACTTTCAAACCACTGCAGCGACACATCAACAGCACACAGCTCAAAATGAGGGACGGAGTTCTTGAATGAATTGTTTCATTTCAGTCCTTTTGATTTTTTTGAATTTCAGAGAAACGATGACGAAAGAAACGGAAGCGACGTCGAAAAGAGAAAGAGAGTCGTGCGTGAGCGAGACGCTGCGTGTGAATGCGTTGGTCTGCTACATAAACAGGATTAGAGTAATGAGATACTGGTGGGGCACAGACTCTGCACACAAAAGGAGAAAAGGGGGAAAACAGAGAAGAGAGAGCGGCACACACAAATAGGGAAAGTGGACTGACCAGAAATAAGAGACTGAAAGAAAAACACAAAAGAGAAACTGGCTGACGGGTAAAAAAAAAAATTAGAGCAACAGAGGGGTGCAGTGTGTTCTATTTTAGCTCAGGTGGGCTCCGGTCCGGGCATATTTTCCAGCCCACAGGGAGTTTATCGCTGCCACTCCCTTCAACGTGCCCCGTTTCCACTGATTCCACCAAAAAACACCTTCCCGCTTTCCATGAAGACAAACAGGAAGGCCACCTGGACAGTACTACACCTCTGACGCCAATGCTGTTTTCTTTCTTCTTCACTTCTAATCTCATTTTGAAAGTTATCTTTCACTCGCAGGCAGCCGCACGCGTAAAAATATCATGACACACACATATTCATGCACACATACACACAAGTGAGGACAGGAAAAAGAGAGAGAGAGAGAGAGAGAGAGAGAGAACATGCATTCGATCCCTTTCTCGTGGAAGTGTGACAATAGAAGAAGCCATGTCAGGCGTGGTCGAGGAGCAAGGCATCATGGGTGAGCTCTATCATGTCTCCTTTAGAACACACAGCGACGATTAGTGGATCAACAGAAAAATAATCTGCAACTATTTTGATAACTGATTGATCTCGTTGAAGTCATTTTCAATGTAAAAATGGCAGAAAATGCTGGTTTCAGCCTCTCAAATATTGAGATTTCCTACATCTCTCTGTTTTATATCATATTAAACTGAAAATCCTTAAAAAAATAGACATTTAAAGAGATCACCTTGGACTTTGAGGAACTTTTTTTAAACTATTTTCTGACAATCTTACAAAAGATTTCCACAGAAGTAAACTAATACATGTTAATTAGGACTGAAAAAAATTATTATTCAATTATACTAATGATTTTATTTACTATTATTAATTAATTGTTGCGTCTTTAAAACATCATAAAACAGAGAAAGGTATCCACCACAATTCCATCAAAGTCATCATCACATGTCTTGTTTTGTCCAACCAAGTCCAAAACCCAATGATATTCAAATTACTCTAATATAAGACAAAGAAAAAGCAATTTACAAAAGTAATTTTACATTAATCCACTTATCCATTGATAATCTAGTCACTGCAGTTTTAATCTGACTTTATATTTGCTGTTAAACAGTTAAAAATGGAACTCATTTGAGCCAGGTTCATGCTGTTTGGTCCGGCACTAAACTCTCAGACTGTTTTGCATGTGTCCGTGTGCGTCATTACCCGATAATCACCTTGTATGTGGAGCATGACCACACCCCTATCACTGGCACCCGGCCAACCGCCCCTCTGCACTGTATCTGCAGGTGCCAACTTGTGTCCCCCGCTTTCCACCTCTACCTCCCAACATCGCCATCAAGACTAAAGACATCCGCAGTTTCACGCACAAGGTGTGAACAAGGAAACTCTCTCTTTGTCTCCAACAGTTGGTTGAAGTAGCATAATTCAAATCAGAAAGGTAGGACGGGCCTATTTAAAAAACTGTCATGATTTATTGCGCCGTTGGGTTATGTTGGAAGCTGCACACAGGTGGAGTATGCCATGGCAGAGTCATAAAATTATTCTGAAATGTGGCCAGATGTCTATGAAATGTCCGTGATAATTAGGAGTACCTTTGATGCTTTACCCTGCTGTGTATTGGACATGAACGTCTTCCGTGATCAAGGGACTTGCTCCAGTGAGTGAGAGAAGAAAAAAAACAAATATCTGGTTTTGTTCAGAAAGCAGCAAAGCCTGCGGCCTGAAGCTGTAAGAAATGTTGGCACCGGGCAGCCAGCAGCAGGAGAACAATGACGACCCCGACACAATTAACCACAGTGTTCAAAGATGCATAACAGAAGGGGAAAAATAATATAAGGGTCAAACGAGGAGAGAAAAAAATTCCATTGTCCTCTCCTAGAAAGGTAAAAAATCCTAGTGACTGGAAAAAAATGTATGAAAGTGTTTTGTATTGTAGTTAGTTAAAACACATTCTTCTAAAAACCTGGTCAAGGGACCAACTTTGCTTCATATCCTCGTTCTTAAATCTTTTCTGTCTATTTGCTTTTAATATCGTACACAGAACTATGGTTCGTGCATTATAAATCTCGCTTGAGGCCAGATTTGATGAAATGAAGTTGCAAAAGGGAAGAAGAAATGCTTTATTCCTCCTTCATCAATCAGTTTGATATTGATAAATGTATTTCCAAAATGTTTAACTAAAAAAACGAAAACAAATGTGGGTCAAACAATGACTCCGATGACTTTCCAAACCGGTGGGGAAAAGGAAACGGGAGGGAAAGTGTGAATAAAGTGTGAAGTGTGTATAAAACGTTTTTCAAGGACAACAAAAGGTAATTTGACAGGGAGAGAAAATCTCTAACTCGTGTGACTCTTCTCACAAAGGAATCTGTAGCCATGCTGATTACAATCTTATCATCTCTTTTGAGTTCAGTCGAGCGAGGAGGGGATGAGATAAAGACAGGAAGCAACGCACAGGGGAGAAAGAGAGAGAGCGAGAGAGAGAGAGAGAGAGATACCCAGATATCGCGCATAATGGACCCGCAACCCCAAAAGTCCCAGGGGTGGCAGCTGTTACATGTGCTGCTAAGTCATAGGCCGACGTGCTTGTGCACACCGTGTAAGTGCTGCATGTGTTTAGGGTCCGTGTGTAATGTGTAGGGGATGAAGGAGCATTAACGCAGCTGTTAGAACATGACGGATCCAGGCTCATACCTACACTTCCCACGCTGCACAACTTTGACACACAAATTCTTACTGAATTGGATGAACCGCATCCGTTGCGTGTTGTCGGTCACTCTTTTGGATATCGGTTGCTTTAAATTATATTAAAACCAAAATGTCCAAAGCATGATAATGTAGGCATTATATCATTCTATTTCCTGTGAGCCCACAAAACTATAAGGAGGTGCAATACTAAATCAATTGAGTAGCTATAATAAATACAATTATTTAAGGAATTAAAACTAAGTTCTTATTCAAAACCACTTACATATTACGCAAATTAAGTAAGCAAGTATAGATAATTAGAATAATATTGGATTCTCTGAATAATAAATGCACATTGTCCCACACAAATGCCTTTCTATCTGCTGTTTATTTCAAATCTTGAACCATGATCTTGGCTTTAAAACGTTATAAACTCCCTTTTAAATCTTTGCACTTGATGCCATGTCCTAACTTGAACATTTGTGTTCAGTCAGCTGAGTGTCTGTTAGCTGTGTGACCGCGGTCGCCACAACTGTATGTGGTTTCAGGCTTCGTTCTGACCCCTGGTTCTAAAGTGCACTCGGCCCTCCACATTGAGAGGGCCCCATGAGACTCTCTCATTTACCCTCCGTTGTTGAAGATTCCCTCTCTCTAAGGTGTCGTCTCCAGGGGCGATAGGCTTGCTGCCGCCATGGTAACGCACTTGATCCCCGCAGCCAGCCACAAAGACGAGGAGGGCAGAGGACGCGAGCTGACGGAGGGCCTGAAACACGGCGAAAACACCCACACTTTCGCCAGATAGGACTACACTCCTTTCTACACACAGACACAGGACATGGATCCTCCAGAGCACACACACACACACACACACACACACTCTCTCTCCCTTCCACCAACACACACACTAACACCTCTATTACCATCGGACTGCCTGTCAAAGCCGACATGATAACACAACCAGCCCCGCGGCCAGGAAAAAGAGCCTCGCTGCACAGATTGAGTTCCATGCAAAACGCAGTACGACGCAGAAAACACCTTGAACTCTGTCAAAACGAGCAACTAATGGCCAGTAAATATGTGTGTGTGAGTGTGTGCGTCAGTGTGTGAGTGTGTGTGCGTAGCGGGTGGGATAGAAGGATTACTCGGTGGTGATTGTGTGTTTGTGCGTGTGTTTGGGGACTGTGGGAAGTATGTCTGAAGTATGTCTGCAGAATGTGTTTAAGTGTTGAGTGAGCAAAGAGGCAAGCTTGTTTGTGCGTGTGTGCGTGTGTGTGTGTGTGTGTGTGTGTGTGTGTGTGTGTGTGTGAGGCAGGAAGTGGCTAGCGGAGCTGCAGACGGCCTTGCAGTCCATTCTGATAATAAAGGAAGCAGGGCGCACAGCGTTTTATTTTATTTGGGCTTGCCTGAGGAAATGCCATTGTTTCTCCGACTCTTGGATGAAAATTTCACTTGATGGATATTTGAAAATGCGGTGTGTGTGTGTGTGTGTGTGTGTGTGCGTGCGTGCGTGCGTGCGTGCGTGCGTGTATGTGTGCGTGTGTGTGTGTGTGTGTGTGTGTGTGTGTGTTTTGGCCCCGTCATGCACAGGCTAGTGTGTCCCACCTTCCCTCTGGCAGCAAAAGACTCTGTCATGTCCACATTACCTCACCTGCCCTGTGGCTATGTAAACCTAGAAGTGTGAATTATTCAAACACACACACAGAGTTCCCAGAGGCTTTCCAGCGGGCGACGACGTCCCTCGTTCAAGCCTATATGTTACTGCTGTCCTCATCGTCTCATCACACTCCTATCTATCAGTGTAACAGATGGGCAGCGGCCATTGTTGGCTTGTAGCTTTCAAGCAGCAAAACAAATGCGCAGACGACACATACACTGAGTTAAAGGTAACTGTATCCTGTTTGGAACGGCTCGAGAAAATTCCTTTTACAACGCGACAAACATGGCCAGCTGCCTGTACACTGACATCAACGGGATTACCTTCTGATTGAATGCTTTTCAACAGCTTGCTTCATATTTTACAGGCTGTCTCTTTGACTTATTTTGCACAATTAATCTTTAGATTTTTTTTTCTTCCCTTCCTTCTTTTAGATCAAGTACCTTGATCCTAGGTACTGAATGATTTGAGGTGAAGTCTGTTTTTGCTTTCGAAATCACGATTTTGCTGGTAATGAAACAGGAATGCCACTTTGTATCCACTTCTTAGCTCGCTAACACAATGAGGGCAGTGTGAATTATTAGGTTTTTGATGCTGCTTTGTTGCAACAACTTTTAGTTGTCAAAGCTCATATCATGCGATACAATTGTACAGACAATACTGCACTTGTCATTAGCAACAAATAATGCAATAGTGATGGGGGGACATCTTAGTGAGTAGTGAAAGTTTATCCTTAAAGCAATAGACATTTATTTTATCCAGTCATTGCTTACTTGCTCCCAAAGACAAATTAAAAGATCACTGTCATGTCATGAGAGTGTTATCAACCTTTTCATCTAAGGAATGGGCTTTTTTTTTTTTAAATGTCAAACTATCTTATAATATAGCACAAAATAACAGTTTTTCAAAAGATATAAATATAAAAAAATATGAATAAATATATAAATATAACTTATAGATCTTACAGTCGAAAGAACCAAATGCACTTCTGTTGCAGTAAAATATTCCTGAAAGTAAAAAAAAGAAAGCGACTTTTATTCCTTCATATTCTAAATGCAAAACATGTATCTAGATCTGACCTCTGAGAAAGCAGCTGCTGTACAGTGACCGTCTCACCATTATCTAAACAGCCTTGTAGAGAGCACGACATCAAGCAGTTAAGGATCACTAGGAGTGTGCCAATGCTTTGCAGTAAAAGCAGTGGCGCAATAAAACTGAACTTGATAGGGATCATATAAGAGATAAGGGCTTCACATTAGTGGAAAGAGATAAGATGAGGAGACAGAGAGACGCAGGAGGAGGAGGAAGAGGAGGACGCATCGGTAGAGTGGTTATAAACTACATGGATGTGTTTTCTCTCTCAACTTCATTTTTACCTCTCCCCCCTCCCCAACAAATTCCACTGTCTGTCCGTCTCTCTCAACTTTAATAAGAGGCTTAGTTCATGCTAGGTGAGGTGTGTGAAATCTCCTCCTTTCAGTGACACACACACACACACACACTCCCTTACATCACAGGAGAGCGAGGGAGAAATGTCAAAATGAGAGAAGTTGAAGACTTGTGAGAGGGAGAGAGAAGTAATGGGTTAGTCAGTCATGTATGAAGGCGGTCTGTAGTGACAGATTCATCAGATTTATCTTCATTCCTCAATGACACAATAACGACTGGTAACTCATTCATCCTGACAAACACACACATGAATGTCAGCACATAAAGGTTCTACCGATGTGGGCGTTTTAAGAATGAGTCGTAACATCTGCGTCAAGACCCCCCTGAGCTGAGCTTTTCTCTACCTGTTGCTCGAGGCTAACTAGCCTCACGGCCTTTGGAGCTTAACCAAAATATGCTAGCAAGGCTAGAGAGGCCACAAAATCAAAAATCCCCTGTGATCCACACAGCTGATCCACAACCGATATCCCAGGTAACTAGCTCACGGTAATTGAGGGCAGTTTAGCTAGTTAGCCTTGAGCTGTATATATAGCTTATAAATAGCTTGGCTTTCCCAGAGCGAGAAGAGGTCCCTGAATGACACGGTGTCACCGTGGCGTGAGCTGTTCATACAGGCGAAGACCCCCAACGCAGGGCTGGTGTTATGAAATAAGTGTTTACGTGAATATGTGAGGGAGGGGGGGGTTATCCCATAGTAAAACATCTCACTAATCCTACTCAGAGAACTGGAACTGGGTTTACACAAATAACTGCAATGAATTTCACTCATCAATGTCCATTATCTTCAACTTTGAACAATAAATAAATAAATAAAAATAAATAATATATATATAAATATATATGGTGTGAAGGAACATTTTATGCCTGCATTGCCTAAATCAAAGTGGCCTCATTGCTCGATGCAAAATATCTAAATTCTTTAAAATATGATGATAATAAATGTTGAATATTTTTACTGTTTCTTTTGACTTATCCGAAACTATTAACCCTGAAACACAACACACACACACACACACACACACACACACACACACCCACCCAAACCCATTATAAAAGAAGGTGGCTCCAACAGCCACAGGTGCAGAAGCCTGAATAGGTGTAACCAATTTGCTATATTCAACTGATTTTTCTCCCTTTTATTAATTCCCACTTTCATTTATCAAATTATCCAATTAATACCAACCACTAAGGCAGATTAGGGATCTTAGTGTAACAGAAGAGAAGCTCAAGGATACGATTTAAACTTTAATCCTTTAAACTAAACTTCAGCCGTGCGGGCCCCGAGATACTTGTTGTCCGTGCTCATTACAAGAGCCATCTCTGACGATTTCTGAACGTTGTTAATCCTCCCTGACAGAATCGATGCTTCAGCCTGCCAAGCTGCTGCCAAGGAAAACACAATGCTGCTCATTGGGTGTCTACCAACCTGTCTGTCTTCCTGCCAAGGCTTAGACATGTTTAGCTCACCTGAACAAACCTCAATGGAAGAAGCTGAGAGCCGAGGAAGGCTGTTACTGTGTCATTTCTGCTTATACAACACTTGTCTATGTTAGATATGAGGAGCTTCTCCTGGAGAAACAGAGAGAAGCAGGGAGACCACAAGGCTGATATAGTATAATGAATTTACTGTCCCAAAATTGTCCTTACCTGCCTTGACCTCTGACCCTGACCTCTGACTCCTGTTAGTCATTTAATTCAAAAGAATTTCAGTGTGAGAGCTACGACATGCAACACCAGGCCGAAGCAGAAAAGGATTGTTTTGTACATTACGCTATGGAGCAATGTTTTGACGAATGGGTCCCTGTTTTGTTTAAAAGGTCCAACGAAGAAGTCACATACAGGAGAGACAGAAGAAAGCCAAGTCACATTGGAACTGCCAACTACTAAGTCGACACACCTTCTAGGGCCAAACTAAATCAGAAAAACAAACCAAAATCCACTACAGCCTCTTCATTAGTCCAGACCAGACCGTAGCCAGACTAAATTAGAACAAACACCCGAGTGTTAGAGGCCATGTTACCTCTGTATATCTGACATTAGCATGTACAGTAGAGTTAGTCCAGTAGACTGTACTAGAAGCAGAGCAGGGACTACAAGAGACCCGGGGGGAAAAGAGCACCAGTGGGGACTAGGCTAGAGGTCAGAGGTTACCTCCTTCTGATTGAGCTCCAGCCAGGTAGTATAGAGCGGGAGCCGCAGAGCCCCACTGGAGTCCACCAGACTACCCCCGTCCTGGGAGAGAGACACCGTAAGAGAGAGACACCTCGTTAGACCTACAGCCCACAACCAAGCCACGTCACTACATGTGTGTGTGTGTGTGTGTGTGTGTGTGTGTGTGTGTGTGTGTGTGTGTGTGTGTGTGTTGTGTTATGTTATGTTGTCATGTTTCTTTCTCCGGTGTTAAAACTGGGGTAGGCAGTATATGTTTAGTATCAATGGCAGACAATTCCATAATAACCTTTCAGCATATTGTAATTCAAGCGGTCTGAGAAAAAAACTACACCCCTACATCTCTTCTTGGATCTGCTTTCAGGCTTAAGAAAAATCTACAAACAAGTCCTTTCAGCAAGAGGGCGTTTCTATTGGCTATTCTACAAATGCAGATGCGTGTGCACATGCCATCAGATGGAAAAATCCTGATTCAACAGCAGAATATCCTGCAAGAACAGTTGCTATTCCAGCATTGCAACAACTGCCTAAACTGCAAAACAACCCCTCAAAAACTGAAGACAGACTTATCAAAAAGAGAGTTTTGTCAATTGATTGTTGACAGTTCAGAGATGGAGCAAAAATGTTGCTGATAGTGGAGCCTTCTGCTCATGGCTGTGGCAAGCATCGTTTTCTCTCCATCTATCTAACATGAGTTCACCCCTGCGGTTGTTGGCAGTAGGCTAAACTATTACCATTTTCTCCCCAATCTCTGAAAGGCTTCAGAAGGGCTGTATTTTCAAATTCTGTTTTGCCTTTTCCAGAAAACTGCCTACCTTGGGGAAGGACTTGAATTACAATATCCTAAAAGGTTATTATGGAATTTTTGCTCAATAATGCCAAACATAAACTGCCCTCCCCCAGCTTTAACACCAATGAATATACAGCACGGCAGAAGAAATACGAAGACAGATATCGCTGTGTGCATGTACGGTATGTGTGCATACAGACGAATGCCCGCTGAAGTGTCTGTGGTTGGATTTGCTACCAGCTAATATGACAAAAATAACGACATCCAAAGTAAAAATATTCCTTCCTGCCCACTTCAAAAACACATTTCCCACCACCTCACACAATAGCCCACAACTCATGCACTGCTGCCTTCCGACAAAGATGTCTCTGGCATATTTATATCATGCTGAGAAATACTACGCTTTGCTATGAATTTACAGCAGGAAAAACCCAGGGAACAAGTATGCGAAAGCCCAAAACCAGCTTCCGCATGTCAACATAGGTTTTTACACCCCACTGACACAAAGCGTGGTTTTAGAAGCATGTTTACATGCTGCAGTACTAGATAAATATGAGCTATAATAATGATAATAAGTGATTAGAAGCACTTAACGATATGTCTCCTTTACTTTGTTTAAATAGTCACGGCTACAGTATGATGCCTTGTAATTAGTAAAAGAATCGTTCCTGGTACTTAAATGCAATGTGTGTGCTTATGTGTGATGATAACCTTAACTGTTTGAGGTCTGGGGAAAACTGCGTCAAGAAGAACAAAGACTAACATGGCCCCTTCCTCTGAAAACACACCCTGCCGGGGAATGTAGAGTCTGGGGCTTCACCTAAAAAAATAACTACTTAACCTCAAAAAGCACAAACATGCACCGTGACAGAAAAAAGACAATATTGCAGTCCCTCGTCATAACACACGCACATCCTTTTGCATAGCTGATGAAGTGTGTGAGTGTGTGTGTGTGTGTCGCCATGACACAGTCACACATCCAATAAGGCATGCGTCTTTATGGCCACCCAGGAAAGCCACATGTGGCCTTGACTATCAGCAATAAAACGGAAACACAAGGACAAAGATCGCAACTCCAAAACCACTCCAAAGAGCAATTGTCCACTATGTGCATGTGTAGAAGACTGTGTGTGTGTGTGTGTGTGTGTGTGTGTGTGTGTGTGTGTGTGTGTGTGTGTGTGTGTGTGTGAGTGAGTGAGTGTTTGTGTGAGTGTTTGACTGCATATCAGCTTGTCGTGGAAACCCAATATACTCTGGAACATCAACAATGAGACAGACCGAGAATACAGAGAAGAAGGTAGCAGCTATTTATTTAACAGCGCAGATTGAGATGACTTCTCCCTGATGATGACCGTCAATTTGAAACGTGTAGATCTTGCATCTGTAATGCAGGACAATGTCTTGGATAATTGTGGCTTTGACTCCAACCAACTGGTCCACTGAGGCTGAGTCATAACTGTTTCCTGCAGTTCAATCAACAACAAATACCGTCACCTTTTACCAACCTCTGTTCCACCCATGTAACACTGGTGCTATGTAAAATGGTGGTCGACTGCTACTACTACAAAAAGTCACATGAATATGAACATGTAATATAATGTATCAATATATTGGACTCAGTTAATGTGGTCTTTTTCAAAAAGAATGCCCAACGGTAAAAATATTCAAGCTAAAAGGCATGAGAGAATACAGAACCTAAACCTTGAACCCGTGTTGACTGTTTCTTTTTGGCTACTTTTGGGGGCAGCAGAAACAAGCTATAAACACGACATATTGACAAGATATTGAAACGGAGCTACATTAGCAGAGTGGTGTTTATGTCCAGCTGATGGATGTAAGTCCAGTATTAGCTCACCTTTTAGCTCCGTTTTTGGTATCCACCCACTCCTGAAGAAAATATCTGGCTCTTTAGCTGCTAAATGCTCCACTATTTTCAACAGCTAGCTGTTGCTAACTGCTGTCTGTCTGCTGTTTAGTGCTGGGCAGGTAGTGTGCAGTGGATCTGTCGGAGCTTTTGTGCTAAGAATTATACAGATAAGAGCGGTGAATGTGAACCAAAACAGAAAATGTGTGGGCCGTAAAACCAAAACATTGAGCTGAAAGATGGTAGACATTCTGTAGAGCTGAGGGAAACCAAAGAATTGGGTGATAATTCTCTTTGGGGTTCCTTACTAGAACTGACCCTTTTCCGCATACACATGATCAATTGATTGTATAAAAATATTGAATACAGCAGCTTTAAAAAATCTGATTTGTCTCGATCTTAAAAGCCTAAAAGTGTTACAAGTTTTGGAAATATTGCAGCGAGAGCTGTCTTTATTTGAGTTCACCAACAGCTTTCTAAATACAGCTGAGTGGTTAAGTTACAGCCCAGCAGCGGTGGAATGCAAAGAAAGACACACACAGCATATTTAAAAAGTACTTCAAGCTACGCTGTGAAGTAATTTGCACGTATGTTCTGATGATTAAAGTCCTGCCCTGTAAACAGCACCAGAGTGAGAGCCAGGGAGGAGCGTCAGAAGCAGAAAGAGTGAACTTTTGGTACTCGCTAGTGATAAGAGCCAGCTAAGCCTGTCTGGGAATGCTGTCTGTACACCCTCGCCGTAAATATCATAGCTCATATTAGCCAGTGTAACACTATTAACCTGTCGAACCTCAAGCATGTGTGCAGCGAGAGACAGCATTAGGAAAATACTGGAAACACACGGGCATGTCATGTCTGCAGTCATGCTATGCTTCCCTGAATTTGGCAGCATATGGATAGATCACATGGAACTTAATTATAGTTTATTCATAGCTGTGGTTTACACTTAATTGGTGTTTCACTCGTGAGCATTTTTTTCATACCATATTCTTGTTTAAAGATAGTCAGTGAAACATGAACGCACGGACGATTGATATTCCTGCGAGTTCCTTCTTGTTTTTATGCTTCCCATGTGACATCATACCAACCAACAATATCTACCTGGAACTGCAGGATTATGGGAATGGATCAGATGGGACGCAGTCAGAAAGTCACATATTCAGTCACCACTCTGAACCACTTTTAAAAGGGTTTGCATCATGGAGTTTGACGAGCAACAGCCTCTATATAATCACTGTGTTTAAGTCTGGTGTACAGTGTTTGCTAAATGCAGAAAAGGTTTTGTTTAAAGTTTGATGAAACATTTGTGACTCAAGGTCCCTTTACTCTTGTTTTCCCAGAGATTACAACTGCACCTCACACTCTTGGAGCGTGGACCTTGAGTTTCAGATTTTTCTGCCAGACTATTTCTAAGGTCCTGAATCAACCTTCATGTTTCTTTCAAGGCAAAACCTCTATGTATTTTGGTGAGATTA
Organism: Ophiodon elongatus; assembly: GCA_016806645.1. Classification (NCBI taxonomy): domain Eukaryota; kingdom Metazoa; phylum Chordata; class Actinopteri; order Perciformes; family Hexagrammidae; genus Ophiodon; species Ophiodon elongatus. The sequence continues at coordinate 652,654 of JACSYO010000383.1, read as the reverse complement.
TGACTGTGGTTATGGTAAATGTCAATGGAAATCTAATAAATCAAGCATTCATTGTCTATTCTGCATCTATTCTATCCTGATGTAATCCATGCAGGTGGCTTGGCAGACATAATCATGATATAACTGACATCCTGTCCAGTGTCCAGCTAAATAGCATTGTTTCCTGCAGCAAGAGACATCATTTCCTGTAGTTAGGACACATCAAAACCCAAGACCAAACTTCCTGCTGCTCCAAGTCTACCCATCTACACACTTCATCTGTGTGTTTGTGTTTCCTGTTTCGATTTGTCTTGCTGACACATTCGACTGTCCTTGAGGCTCTGCACCAAGGAATTTTAAAAATGTCTTTATCCTTCCACTTCTATTGTGTACCCTAATAGCGGTACGGACATATGCACATTTTCAAAAACACACACGCACACCCACACACACACACACACACTCAGAGTAGCTCTCTGTTTGTCTGCCCCCCACAGATGCAAACACACGCACAGCTTTTCCAACCGACGCAGATCCCTGCAACAATGGCAAGTCCATGTCTGTTGTCATGCCAACCCTCCCCCGATCTTTGACCTCTTGTTTTTAGCAGAGGCACCCTGGTTCTTCTGAAGAGAGCAGCAGCGGATTTTAAAGAGGGGCACCCATAAAACACTGCACAACTTCAACCGCGTCATCATCTGACCTAGTAAATCACCGCCTGTGCGTGCAAGTGTGTATAGTGTGAGTGTGCCGTTGGGACCGTTAAAAAACAACAACTGGCGAATCCTGTGGGACAAACAACCCTGAAATTGGGCTGCACCAGCTATTTGTGAAAGTACAGTATTATTAGGTCTCTTTTTCTTGGTTCTTAGTAACAACAAGCTAGTTTCAAACTAGTGATTCGGGTTGCACCATTAAAAAATGTCTTAGGTAATAAAAACTTTAGTAATGTCAAAATGAGTTAGCTTGTAATCATCTGTCAATCAAAAGCAATCATAAAAAGAAAGTCACAAACATCACAAGTTGTAACATAACTGCCAAATAACAGTTTAAAGGGGCGTAATACTAGTACATTTCTAACCTAACTGACACTATTTGGTAATTTAGGTGATATTTGTGAAATGCAATTTAAAATCTGTCAGATGTGATGACTATATTCCATTTCACTTTGTTCCCTCAGTATTTTAGGGTTAGTTAGGTAGTTCAGTTAGCTATGAAGCATTTACACCTGGCCAATATATCCTTGTGTAAGAACTAGCAACTCTTTTTAATTTACATATGCATAAATCTCCAATTAGTAAATACTTTTTTTTTCATTATAAGTAGTCCAAAGCTGTGTTTGAAATCGCTTAACAACGTACTGTTCATACTAATTATGACGTGAAATTGAGTATGTAGTGCGTTCCAGTAGTGCAGTAGTATGTGATTTTGAAGACAGTCTAAGTTTAACTTGAGCTTAAGTTGGTGGAATAATATTTTGTTGTTTGCAGTTTATTGTGTTGATTTTGTGAAATATAATTTAAAATCATACTAGTTTTTATCTTTATCAAACAACATTTTTTATCAAGTGATCAACCTCTTATACTTCAATCGAAACAGGTCATAACTCATATTAGCAAGCTAACATTAGCTTTGCCAGTTAGTATAGTTAGATACACAACAGTTAACTGGCAGCTATAGGTTGTAGATATTATATTATGTATATAATCTCTACCTAAGAACGTGTTAGTAAACACTTATCATAACTAGGCTACCTACTGTTAAACTTAACTGGAGCAACTGGCTACTGCTCTCTAAACAATAAAGCCTATCCATCACCAGTAGCCACCATGACTAAATCTCTTTATTCATGATAGCTAAAGCCCCTGGAAAGCTCCCAGAAAGATAACACGTGGACAGAGACGGAACATTATTTATGTGCATGTTTGCATGACATGAATCTGGATTACATCAGTTAGAGAATTGGGCTCTGATCTTCTTTCTTGTCTCCATCTGTGCTATGCAAGCAACGCTACCTACACACAAGTGTGTGTGCGAGGGCTCCTGTGTGCGCGGGGAACATATGTGTGTGACTTCATTCACTTCATCCATGCATTCACATGTCAACACATCTGATCTATTGTGAGAACAGTACTGCTTTCTGCCGTATACATTTCCACTGAGCCCTCCGGCAACTGATGTGGGATTAAATTACCATCAGTCAATCCGACTTCTGATCATTCAACGCATGAAGAAAAGCTGACCTTGTGTCAGTGCTACGGTCGGCCTCGGGATAATTTAACGGAATGTGTCACCAGCTTTGCAAATCACTGGTCTGTATTAAGACTGGCATGGGTTCTTTACACGCTAAGTAAGGATACACACTCATAATGCTGGTGTAACACAAGTGTGTGTGTGTGTGTGTGTGTGTGTTTGTGTACTTGTATCTGCACGTCACAGAAGCGTAGCGGAAGCCTGTAGGATCAGTAACGCTAAATAAATCAGAAAACAAAACTTGCGTGGAACTTGAACAAAGCAGGAAATCTATTCGGACGTGGAAATAAATCTCTCGTTGCCATGGAGACATCCCTACAAATACCAGACAACCGAAAAGACAAACAGAACAAAGACGTGATCAGTGCCGACGGACTGTGAACTGTGCAAATAATACCTGTGGTAGTTACGGGGCTTGCAGCAACGTTAGCAGAGCACTACAAGGTTTAAGCTATTGTCTATTGCATCATAAAGCTTGTGCTGTTAAACAGGCAGGCTTACAGCCGAAATACACCTCAAACAATAGATACACATGTGACCCTGCGGCTAACATGGTACAGTACGGTAGCCTGATTCATCACCTTTGATGAAAACGTTCCTGTCAGGGCTAACAAGTATGCTATGGGCTCTATAGCTGGTCGCAAGAAAGAGGTGAACAACCTGTGAAATGTGAGACGGTGTGCATTGTAGGCTCGTGTTAGGCCAAGAAGCAGGGTACAAAACACACACAGGTGCTGCTGAAATACGACGCTGGAAGTCTTGGGTTTAGACCAGGGATGCTACGGCTGTCAGCGTCAGATACATGAAGGAAGAGCCAGAAGGAGATACGGGAATGACTGAATAGAGGGATCGATGTCCTTTGTCAGAGCATAGCGGGCATTGCATACCAGTTAGCCTGTTAGCTTTGAAAGGCTATGGAATAAGGCTTGCGCACATGGTGTGTCACATGTCCACAAGGCTTGTATTGATTAGCCTCACTAAGGGAAGATGGCAAATGAGTCGCTGTTATAACTTATAAATGGGTCAAATTGATCCTTAGCCAAGTGACAATGAAGATAATTAAATAAATAAATAATAATTAGCAATGCCATATTATAACTCAGCTTTCATGCATAACATTGCCATTTCTATTGCGGTAGACCACTGAAAATTTCACATGCAGACAGAAATTATTGGATCTACATCTCTCTTATTTCCCATCTGGTTAAATGTTATAAGAACAATGCCCGCAGGCTCTGGAAGTTTGTTGAAAAGCAACACCAGCACTTGACTGCATTGTAAGCCCTTCTAATACAATATGACAACAGAAGTGGATACATGAGCCAGGTTGTGAAATAATCGCCGTCTCTCGTCTGGGATTGGACTTCGCACAGAAGCAAGAAGAACATCGTGGGAACGTCTTGAAACACTAACATGTCTTGCGGTTAAAAAAAAGGAAGAAGAAAGAAATCCTTTTGTCAGCGATTGAGATTTAATTCAGATAGTAACATCATGAAAGAATCCCGACATATGTAGACAATCTACCCTCGACTGAGAATATATACTTGAGCTCGAAAATAGAAAGATGAACTTTTGACCCGTGAAGCCGCAGCCAGGCCCCTGCACTTCTTTCAGAAGAGCTGTACCATAATTCAGTGTCGATGGCTAATGCAGAGGGTTGAGCCGGTGTCAGAGTTAACGTCATTAGTCAAACCTGCACGGTCAGACCTCAAAGAAAGCCACATTTCTTACATTTCACTCCCACGATACAACTCTTGAACTTATAAATACTGGCTAAGCGTGATCTCGCTGGGCTGTGCATTTTAAGAGGAAACAAATGCAACATTCAACTTGATAGTTCTACATTACAAAGTCTCCAAAGCAAACTCTGAAGGGTCAGCATCTCATGCTTTACCCCTTATCTCACGTCTGTCAAGTGCAATTTCCACTGGAGGAGGAGGAGGAGGAAGCGGAGGAGGAGGAGGAGGAGGAGGAGGAGCGGCGGTCGATCGGGTGATTAAGTTCCTTACCTTGTTGTAGTAATGGAGCTGGACAGAGTGCCACTGGCCGTCACTGACCCCGCCTGGGATGTAGGGAGACACTGTGGTCTTTGTCTCACCTGGAGGGAAGAAGGGAGGAGAAAGGAAGAGCGCGGCGGTTTTAAGAGAGGGAATAGGGAGAAAGGATAGGATGGAAAAAAAAATAAGTTGAAGAGGAAAAGGAAAAGGTAAAGGGAGAGGAAAGAGATGTAAACAGCACAAGTTAATTATGAATATAATGTCATTTAAATGGTTGAGCGCAGCTGCTGCTGAATGCTCCCATGACTTTCTGCTTCGCTCGACATATTCCACAGGTTATTGATGAATTACCTTTAAAGGCAAACTTGACATGGACACACACACACACACACACACACACACATCATGATCATAAATCAGCTGGGAAAGCCAGTATAAATCTGTAGTATCAATGGCTCTCAGTGAGAAGATTGCGCAGTACAATGGCACCAGATTTACTGAGGATTTACTCTGTTTGTCAAGGGCAGGAGCAGTCTGGGCAGGAATCCACTGCTCTGGAAATCAGTAAACAACACGGCAACACTCGCAACTAATGTGTGTGTTTGTTTGAGAGAGAGGGTTAATAAGTGACGGCTCAGTTTTCTGGGTGTGCACGTGAGAAAAAAAAAAAAAGGAGGGCGAAGTGTGCGGCAGTGACCGTGTGTCCTACTTCACTGAAACGTTTGTTTACCATACTTCATAAAGACAGAAAAGAAACAGGAACACTGCAAACAGATCAAAGGCTCTCCTTCCACTCTCATTAAGCATGACTCATCATTTTTTAATTTAATTTAATGAGTCATGCATTCAACATTAGTCATATTTCAGATTTGTAGTGGGGCACATGGGCTTGGCTCGGCTCCCGAACAGGCTTCACCCAACATAATCATATTGAGCTGGATTCCTCCCTGCATGGAACCATGGGAAAGTAGGCCTGCTCTGAAAACAACAGTCACCAGCCCAAAGAACATGCGTTTGATCTGCTTTCCAACAGTTGCCAGTTTGAATAATGATCGTGGGCGTGTTTGATTCAGTGTTGGAAATAAACGAAATACATTTACTCAAGTACTGTACTTTTTAGTACAATTTTGAAGTACTCTTACTTCACTTGAGTATTTCCATTTTCTGCTTCTTTATACTTCTACTTCACTACAATTCAGAAGCAAGTATTGTACTTTTTACTCCGCTGCATTTATCTGACAGCTTTAGTCACTTGTTACTTTGCAGATTCAGATGAAAAATGAGATAAATAAGGGGAAAGATTTACAAACTAGCAGTGTATAGAGTACCACTAATTAAACTTAACCCCGTCTTTGAAAACTGCAACATTAATGGGATGTACACATTAATGCATCAATAATGATATTACATTATTCTGAACAATGAGCACTTTTTGATGCTAATACTTTTGTACTTTTACTTTGATAACACTTTGTGGTGTTTTACTTGTAACAGAGTATATTTCTCCACTGTTGTTTTTGCTACTTCTACTTTAGTAAAAGATATGAGTACTTCTGCCACCACTGGTTTGATTGCACATGAGCTGTATGTATGTGTGTGTGTGTATGCGTGTGTATTTGCATATGTGTAAGAGTATGCGCGCTTTAAAAACTTGCATTGGTTGAGAACAAGTTGTGTGTCTGTGTAGTAGGTGTTCGTTGGCAGCTAAAAAACTGTGCCATCATGAATCAGTCTGGCAGCTCCCACACCGAGGAAGCAGCTGCTTTCAAAACATAAAAACACACCCATCTCTCTTACCTACACACACACACACACACACACACACACACACACACACACGCACAAATTAACGTGTTACATTTTTGGTTTGTTTGAATACATGAATGCACTAACACACACGCACAAAAAAAGTGCATGTTGATAAGAGTTATCTAGCCGGCTCTTTGTGAAAGTCACTTTAGATAAAGTGCACTTGCACCTGTGTTAATCTACTTACAATGGAGCTGATATTAACAACAATTACTTTTAAGTGGTCACCACACATTCACTGGCACACACACAAACACACACACGCACGCACGCACGCACACACACACACACACACACACACACACACACACACACACGCACACACACACACACACACACACACACACACACTATGGGGACTAACCTCCAGAGAAGGTGAGCTGAACCTGCTCGTCAATGATCTCCAGAGCGATGAAGTCGTGTTTTTCATTGAATCTGCCGTTGTAGAGGAGCAGAGCGTTCCTCTCTCTTGTAGCAAAACTGCAGAGATAAATGGGATTTTAGAGATTATTTTCGATTCTTTTCTTTTCTTTTCCTATATATATATAAAAGAACAGTGCGACTAACATTAGAAATCAACCCAAAAATGGCCAAACAGTATGTGGTACCTTATTAAACAATTTGTGTCTCAATTCTACAAAGTTTCTTTTAGCTACATTAGGGATTTATTTGTCCAATTTAAAAGTCCAAAGTGAGAAAAATAAAACAACGTATATTCAGATTTCTCACCCACAAAGGGTTGAGTGGATTGTAGCTGTTTTTCTTTGCTCTAGCTCACGTTTCCTGTCACATTTCTAAGCACCTATCCAACTCAAACAGAGCGGCACTGAGCGGTTAAAGGCCTTGCAGATAGCTTCATGATGAAAGGGGCCGAGGGACTCTTGAGGAAAAGTCACTTGGAAAGGAACGGCAGGATGTGTAAGAGCCGCAGAGAGGAAACAGTTCCCCTGCCTTGGATGATGCATGAGTGTGTCCACGTGTGAGGAGGGGGAGAAAGACCTGGTAAATACCTACTGATGAGTGTGCTCTACGAGGGCACAAAGTTCACATTGCTCTTTGTGCGTCTCTGTGTTAGGAGAGTAAGGTGAGGGCAGAGGAGTCAGCCGGCAGATGCAAGCGAGGAAGTCAGGATGGCTGTAGCCAAACACTGATAAGGGAAACACATCGCACAGCCTTTCCTGTTTTCACCGCACTGCAAACCTTTCTCACCGTCACGGTGTCGACAAACTCGCATTATCAAACTCATCTCACCTATTACTGGTAACGAAACATTCGATAAACGTTTTTCTCATCATAATATTTACTGTGTCGCAGACTTGCTGAGCAAAGGTTATCTTCCTTCAGCGGTTTCACAAGCTCACCTCACAACGTTGCACATTCAATTGGACTGTGTGTGTGTGTGTGTGTGTGTTCGTCTTTGCTTTTATGTGAGAGGAGGGAACCGGGACACAATGGAAAATTGTGTACATGCCTCGGCACGCCCCAGTTGACACACTTTAGCTCACCAAACTCTACTGTTTTTATTTGTGCAGCAACACACTGCTACAACAGGTATCACAGAGGTGCGCTGCTGTTTGCTGTGCTGTGTGGTGCGGCAAAGAAAACAAAAGAAATGTTATCCAGTAAGTTTAACAGCCTGGAATTTTATAAATCTTAATTTTTTAGATAGATATGTAGGAATTATATTACTTGAATTGGTGGTAAATAATACTTTTATTTTATAAATCATACTTTCTCATGAGTAACTTTTTATGAGTGATACTCGGAATTTAAAGAGTTGGAGAACGTCTTTTTTTTTAAGCTAACGAGGCTGCAATCATTAGCATGGGACCTGTTAGCATTGGCCTCAGTCTTTTAGCATAATATCATGCGCAGTATGTAGCCGTCAAGTGCGAATTCAAGAGCCATTTTACATCTTGTTTTTGAAACAAGATGGAATCATTTAAAAGTTAGCTGGAGACTGCTAACGTTTGCGTATTTATTTTAGCTAGCTTTAGCTAATAAAATCTGCCACTGACGAGAAACCTGCTTTTGTCTGAGTTTTTCGACTGTCTTTTGGTCTGAAGTCAAGGGCCAATTGTTTAAAAAAATAACTAAGTAACTAAATTAGAGTGGTAAATTTGCCACTGTTCTCATTGGAAATGAGTGCCGTGCGAGAGCTGGACTCTTGAAGGGCTTAGCAACAGTGGCTAAGGGGAACGAGGCTCAGCAAGCGGTCCGTTTCCTTTATCTTCGACAGAATTTCATCCGTACATAGTCATTTGAATGGACTGGATGTCACTTAGTGTTCATTGATAAATAAACAGACAAAAGAAGGAACGAAGGAAGGAAGTAGGGAGAGTACTCACGTGAAGGAGACGGTGAAGTGGAACCTTTGCCGCAGGCCTCTGAAGGTGATGAAGGACTGTCCGGGGAAGCTGCGGGTGGTCATCTCACAGTAGGGTTTCTCGAACTCCCCTGGTGTACACTGGCACATGAAACCACCTGCGAGCCGGTTGACACACTTGCCGCCGTTCTTACACACACCGGGCTCACAGCGGCCTGACGATGCATTCACCTCACAGTGCTCGCCTACGAGAAGAAAGGGGAATTAGTTGTATGTACTGTATGTTGTTTTATTAAAAGAAATGTCCTCAAGTTGACATCTTCCCTGCTATCTTCGCACCTTGTCTGGATACGATGTGTGTATTGCAATGGCAGTGCATCTGAATGATAAATTACCTGTCATCATATAATTCGTTATCATCATTTCATCTTTTCTGTGAAGCGTGTTTTCCACCGTCGACTGAAATACAGATCATCTGTTTGGAATCCAGTTGTTTTAACAAGACACCTTTGATTAGAAGTCGAGCACAGTTATACACATAACCCGTGCCTTCTCCTAATGAGTCTGCAACAGTGTTATGTTGTCACGGCCTTTTCTTTTGAACTATCTCCATCCAAACATTGGCAACAATGACAAAGCCCTGTTTATTGGTTTTTCTGGGAAGTGCAGGTCTTAGCCACAATGTAATTTGGCCATATTTGGAGAGAAGAGAGAGGAATAGGACATAAAGAGGAGCAAGGAGGATGGAAAGGGAGTGACAAGGGGGGGGAAACTTAATGGAGAAAGGTTAAAAGAAAAAAGATAGTGACAGGGATGAGACATTCCGCCATTAAGTCAAATCCGCGGCAGATACTTTTAAGCCATATAAAGATAACAAATGTAAGTCTAGCTTGGCTTTTATGAAGTCACAAAAAACATTCACTCTTGAATAAACATTCCTACAGTTGGATTTCTCTTGCCCACTCTCCCTCAACCACTTCTTCGTCTACTTTATGTAGCCATGTCCAACATTTACCAGAATTAATCAAGGGAACAACTTTCTGTTTCCCATTTAGATTGGACATATGCATCTACTTTATAGGTTTGTGTGATCAATCATCGTGCATTGGTGCGAACACACTGCATTCCCTACTGTCAGTGGAGAGGTTTTGTCCGGGTTTTTATGAGGGATTTCAGCAAATATGACTGTTGAAAGAAATACAAAATAGTTTTCTCGGGATAAGCCCTTTGTTTCAGAGCGACCGATACTTTAAAAAATAAAATTGACTTCATGAGAACCCTGTGGGTTTTTCCACTAATTTTAGCTTTTCTTTTGTTATTTGCCACAAGTATGTCCTTCTGTAAATAAGTTCAAGGCTGCATGTTGATATGAAATGTTTGATATTATATCATCTAATTCAGTTAATTGCTGCAGTGGGTCTGGCCATGGGAAATTCCTCCTAAATGTGACCATGTGGCTCTAGCTCGGGTTCCTGGCTCGGCTCGCATAAATTCCTCCACTAATACACCAGCAGACCTCTTCCTGACTGGAATATTATTTGTGATGGGTGCCTCTGTGTCCCATGCAGTGTTGTGTGTCAACCTGCTGTCCAGACAAGATCTCTCCACCCAGGACACACACACAGATCCCCAACACCACAGCCTGGAACCAGCTAATAGCCCCTCTTTCCTCAGTATAATCCTTTTTTTTCCGAGGGGGAATTATAAGGATCTGTTTCCCTGTATTGTAGGAAACCCAAGGAGGATAGATCGGGCCCCCCTTGTCATCAGCCCAATAATGGCCCCTGATGGGCCCTGACAATCTGGAGTTGAACTGTGACCTTCAAAGAGGGGACACCGCGATGCAGGTAAGGGAAATATGATGGGTGAGTGGAGAAGACGGACATGGGGAGCAGGAGGAGAAGGCGAGAGAGGGCCGGTGAGTGACAAAGGCAGGTATAATCAGGTAATTATATCAGATAAGATGGAGGAAGAGAAGGAGAGGAGAGGTAGAGTGTTGGGAGAGACAGAAGAGAAGCAGGGATGACGGCTGTCAGAGGCCTCTCTGCTCTGTTAGGGAGAGACAGAGACGCAGACACAGTCAGTCAGGTATCAGATGTACAAGGGGGAAGTATGGGAGGAAGATCACTGACATCGGGAAATATTTCAGAAAGTGATTTCAATGGGAATGGTGAAAGCCTCAGAGGCTCATCTACCATGTAACTATAACTGCGCCAGCTTCCAGGCAGAGTTTAGAGTCCCTTTTCTCCAAATCAGTTAGAATATTCTCAAACTTGGTTGCTAACTGTAGGGCTTCTTCTTCCCTTCCTCCCTTTATCTGTCAAATCTTGACAATGTGTCTTCATTTTTTGGCTCACTGATTTATGAGGATTAACTGAGAATCTTCTGCCAAGAGTCTTTACTGATCTCCCAAAAAAGACCTGTTCCCCTAATGAATGTTTTTCTAAAAACAATGACACACTTTGAAACAATAGGCATGGGTAGTATTACTTCCAAGTAGCACAGAAACAGTGTGGATTATAAAAGGGCCAGATTTAAAATGTTCATGGTTATACTAATGAGGAATATATGCCCTTTTATACTGTAATTGCTTTCACATAGTGTTCACATTTCACAATATCATGATTATTTTAAGTTTAAATAAACAAAAACGTTATTAAAGCTGATGTGGTTTTGGTGAATGTGAGATCTGGTATAGTCAGCATTCCGTACACCTATATACAGCAATAAATCTACTGCATGTGTAAACGTGTGTGTGTGTGTGTGTGTGTGTGTGTGTGTGTGCGTTTGCAGGTGTCTATACTTGCGGTATGACAAAGCACGTTTCCTCTGCCTGCACTGGGGTCGACCTCAAACTACAACAATAGGTGCTGAGAGGTTTTACAACCTGTCAGTGCGGTTTAGCAAATTTTGTACCAGTCATAAAAGCCTTTGTCAGAAGGAATATGAGCACTTGCACATACTTATAAAAGACACAGGCTTTTTTTCTTCTGTGCTGACTTTATCACACACAGGCAATCACCACATATGTGTAATTTTTTTATTTCTGTACAATAATCTATTGCACTTTCAAAATAATACAAATAAATAAAGAGGTATCAAATGTATTAATTGTTTTTACTTTGATCGTCTTACCACCTTTCTCCAATGATATGCAAGCTACGAATTATTTTGAAAAGGTAGGGGAATATTTATGTGATCGTGAGGCAAATTCTGCCACCGTTGGGCTACAATAAACTGCAAAAAAGTGAATTCTGTAATTGGGTCTGAGTGGAAAAACTGAGTACTAAGATCAAACGATTTATTTCATTTTCTTTTTTTATTCCATGTAGAAGACTCACCGGTGAAGTCTTCCAGGCACTCGCAGGTGTACCCTCCCTCTCTGCTGCGGCACCGCCCGTTGTTCTCGCAGGGTCCCGAGTAGCAGAGGTCGATCTCGGTCTCGCAGTAGTCGCCGGTGAAACCGAGCGGACAGCGGCACCGCAGCCCGTTGATGGGGTGGATGGGCCGAAACAGAACCGTGTCGGAGGCGATGAAGGGAGGCGAGCTGTCGAACTTCAGCACCGACACGCACTTCATGTAGTTCTCACAGGGCTCCCGCAGGCAGATGTTGTCGTCGAACGGCAACACCTGGAGAGACGGAAGAAAATCGCGGCCTTAAAATGCGAGTTCGGCCTACGGAGAATTTGAATACTTTGCACTTGAACGTGCATTTACGTGCGTTACCTCCTGAGAGGATATCATCCTGAGCAGAGTCCTGTTGAGGTAGATCTGCTCCTGCAGGTCCTCGGAGGGGAAGAACGTCCCTTTCCCCGGGGCGCCTCCGGGCTGCAGCGCCGAGAAGGTCACGTTGAGGATGGAGCCCTGCACGTCGGTGTCGTTTTGGATGTTGAACACGAACACCGCCTCCCGTTTGGTGGAGAGCACGGCCGCCACGCCCTCCAGGAAGAGGCTGAGCAGGGGAGACAGGAAGCGCTCCTGGGACATGTTCTCCAGACGCACCGTGATGCTGTTGGTCAACATGTCGTCGGTGATGATGGTGACGCGCAGCGTGCAGAAGGCCAAGGCGCGATGGAGGCCATCTGGAAGGAAGAGAGAGAGAGATGTCATTTTGCTGTTAACGCACTTCGACTTATTAGCAGCTCCAAAGGCAACCGGTTGACATGCGACAGATTAAACACTGACATGTTTGACATGAAGAAATCATTGAAGTTGAGCAGTAAACTGTAGACCGACCCAGCGTGTCCTCAAGACACGAGGCCAGGTTTCAGCAAGGTGAGCGCTTTCTGTGACGCAGTGCATATCAACAAAGCAGATTAAGCCGACAACAACACACACATGCACACACACACACACACACGCAAAGCCAAAGGTGTTTCCAAGGTTGGTAATTAAAAGTGAAATAGTTGAAAAATGTCTGTCAAAATCAAAGGTCACTTTGAAATAAAATCAAAAAGCAACTAATTGTAGTCCCGCAACACAACACAAAGCGTATTGATTCACTTCCTGTAGTAGTGTGTATATAATTCTCTCACATATTTCTCAACTATTATCAAGTTACTGTGAGGCTTGATTTACTGCCAAACTGCTCCCCCTTTATGTCTCTGGACAACTGCCTCTGTCTCCTCCGCTCATGTTCCCGTCCACTCGTAACTATCATTATTCTTCACTGACCCACAGAGGCCTGAATATTGTTTTCCGGATTACATGTCTATACCGTATTTGTTAATATAAAAATATACGTACATGTGAAAAAAAACCTGCAAAGAATTATAATAGAATGGCTGATTTTGTGGTCATTTTCTTTTGAACAATAACATTTTGTTGCTGTGTGCCGCTTCAACCCAATACTGGTTGGACCCAATCCTATCTCGTCTGCCCCCTCGACCCTCTCTACGCTGCAGCTTAACAGATTGACTTGTGTACTTGTGTAACACTTTTGCCGCTAGATTGAATTAAGTAGTTGCCAGTCGGGGTGGATTCGGTCTGATTCAAGCCCCGGCTGGGAGTAATTGGATCAGTGTAGGATTTCTGCCCCCGGGGAGGGTTGGGTCTGGTCTCATACCTACTTCTGGCACAACTGTAAGCTCTGGTGCCTATGGATAGGAACAGAAGGCTATAGAGGCAGAGGGCACCGGCTGGGTGAAGTACAGCTGACAACAGGTGGTGAGGCCAGATGAAATTTGCAGGGAGGGGGGGTAATGCTGTTGAAACGGGGCAGGGAGATGGGTCGGATTGCACAGCTTTGCTGCACCACACCGAGCACATGAGTGTGTCATGTGTGTCTGGGTGGGGCTCGGGGTGAAAGAGGAGTCATGGTGAGGTTCGGCCACAGGTGGCCCGTCACTCTCAGACGGAGATGAGGTCATTTCTCAGGACCCTAGCTCTCCTCACACAGTCGATCAGAGCAGGGTGTGGACAGGCCGGCTAGCCTCAGGCTAACCGCTAACCAGACTGGAGGTCGACTCCAACTGCACGAGGACACATGACTCACAGCGGGGACACAACGTGAGGGTCGGCCAGCTCGGTGCAGCCGGAAGGGATGCACACACAAACGCAGACACACATTTAACGAGTCCCTCCGCAGGACGGTGACATTCAGCGGCAGCTGTAACGCGCCGCTCATTCAACACGGTGCTGACTGTCTGCTGCACACCTGTCTCTCTCTCTGTGGGTCGGAGAAAACACTATTATCCCACTTGCCACCAGAGATCCAACCAACTGACAGTTCACACACACACACACACAAACTGCACACATCCTGCATAGACTCACATAATGTGACAGAGAAATGCACGCACGCACCCGGTTCTGTTTAGGCGATCATCATTTTGTGAATGAAATTCTACTTCGGCTCTTACTTGTGCCGCTCTTTTGTTGAGGCTTTGTGTAATTCTTACACGAAGACACACACACACACACACACACACACACACACACACACACACACACACACACACTCAAAGTAAAAAAAATAATCCACCAAGTAGGTCCTGACACAATCTGTTACCACACACGCTCACCCCTTCACCCCTTCATTTGTATTTATTCATTCCCGTTTCGCATCCAAACACACAAACCACACACACACACCGAACAGCTGCGCTCTGTGTAAAGCTGTTACGCGGTGACTGACACGGGCCTTCATCACCTTTTCTGCACACCAGCCGAGCTATTTGGTGAATGAGTAAACTACAGCAGATTAGCACTCCGATACAGTCGGCGCTCCGAGAATTATTAGCTTCCCCCAGTGCCGGATCCCAAAATGACGGACCACGACAGAAAAGATAACAGGGTCGTGGAAAGATGTGGAGCAGACTTTACGAGGCAGAAAAAAGGACGAGGGCTATTGGCTATGCCATCATGCAGCGCCTATTATAACCAAAGCAGTGTCAATTATTAAATACTGAAAGAGGATGGTAATATCTTGCAACTTTCTTATACTCCAAAATGACTTTCTTTCCAACGGCAAGAATTATTATTTTCACACTTGGGACACATTTACAAGAAGGTAGTTTGTTTTCTTTCTCTTTTGGGGCATGCCAACCCACGCTATTTATAGAAGCCCACCAGCTGCTAGCATGGGATCTCACACACACGCCGCGCGTGCACACACACACACACACACACACACACATACACACACACACACACACACACACACACACACACACCCCCACACACACACACACACACCCACACCCACACCCACACCCACACCCACACACACACACAGAGGATGGGTTGAACCGTGGAAAGGGTGTGTCACGGACAGACGCCACGGAAAAAACATTCTATGTGAATAAGGATGCCAGCCCCCACTCACACACACACACATACACACACACACACACACACACACACACACACACACACACACACACACACACACACACACACACACACACACACACACATAGCCGCCCACCAGCAGACACACGGGTTTAACAGGACTTAATACTACTGAGAGGGTTGTAATAAATGACCCTCCGAGTAAAAACAAGCATCAAAGCTGCTGAGTAATCTCCACACTTTTGAAGTATCATGGGTGAAGAGTTTATTAGCTACGCACACATCCCCTTATCTCTATTACCTGGCATGTTTACAAGCGTCCAGACACTCACTGGATCCCTTCTAAAGATCAGCAATGTGTTTGCAGCACATTATTATTTGGTTATCGCCCTTCTACAGCCTTGAAGCACTGTTAAATGTGAATGAAATGATAAGGACGTGTAAAACACATCAACTGGAATCGGGTTAATGTAGTAGGTTGTATTTAGTGAGGTGGAGGTGGATTCATTGTTGACCAAAACAAAAGGAGATGTGTCAACAGGCCACACAGTTGGAGTCCCGCTGCTGGGCTGCAGAGGCGATAAGAGCTGTTAATGACCTGTGAAGCAAGCCCGCAAAGATGGCACACGAATGACCACACACTCGTGGACACGCACGGAAAGCCAATAAATATGTTTATCAAGGGTCAGTGTGCTCCACAGACCACATAGTGCTGTCTAACACACACACACACACACACACACACACACACACACACACACACACACACACACACACACACACACACACACACACACACACTGGTCTCTGCATGTGGTTTGTGCTCACCAACCAACCTAAATTGCTGGCCAGCTGTCACTATGAGGGACAACCACACACACACACACACAAGTTTCATGGTGATATCTATCAGTTAAATTTGTTCACCCAATTCCCAAAAGGTCATTTTACGATACACATCTTTAAAAGACGTTTTTTCTGATACTCCTTCAGGAGCACTTACATGGTTTTACAGAGAGGTTTGTTCACACATCATTCACACCCTGATTTATAAAACATTTTATTCCGAAAAACCTTTTTTTATTATTGGCTGTATACAGTATTTTCTAATTTATGAAGTGACAAAAAAGAGATATCCAAAATTCTTTGTCAACAAACAGAAATTTTAAAACAATTTTCTTCCTAGATAAGACATTTTAAAACAATTTTCTTCCAAAATAAGGCTACCATTAGAAACATTGACACTATTACCTCACACTAAAAACAACATTATTAAGGACGCAATCATCCGTATCTCTGAAGATTACACACATGCACTATTTGTATTTGAAACTAGGAATTGGTTTCAATGTATTCGTTATTTGCTTGACAACTCTGGTGGCCACCCACCTGCCCAACTCCAATGTGTAAAATCAACAGCAGTGTTTAGTCAGTTAGTCAGAGGGACGGCCAATAAAACAGCCGAAAACAAACAAGACATTTGTAGCTGTGACAGGTTCCAGCGAGGTGACAAGCCCACCAGAGAGATACACTTTAACCCTTTCACACACAATTCATGCCATTCTTAAACTTAATTGACTGGCAAAATCCAGACAACATGTCATTCTACGCTTTCATTTGATTCATCTAAATGTTTTTTTGTTTGTTTATGAAGGTAGATCCACAGAAAACACCCAACCTGCTACTATTCCTTCTTTCAGTAGCTCTTTCTCAACTGATGAGGTTATTTCCATCCTGCTGACATTTATCATGACTAAAGAGAATGGTAATAGAAAGCTCAAAAACGTTACAAGCCCAGGGGAGGCCCGCTATTATAAAAGGCAGGAAGCTTAAAACGACAGGGCATTGTAAAAATGTGCTCTGCTATTTTTTCACCTTGCAACACTTCTTTTTACTGCACAGTTAAAACTTTTACAGCAGAGCAACCAATGAAAACTGCTGTCAGGTACTTTTAAATCCCGAGAGAGCGGCGGACGACTCCCCTCCCCCGCCCCGCCCCCTGAAGGTTTTCAAATATTTCAATCAGTACAAAAAGTGTAACCTGAATGGCTTCCAGCCAATCGCTGAGCAGAAACTCAACCGTCAACTCCACCTTATTGGACACGCCTGAACACCCTCAGCCTATTAGGCAAGGGCAAGCAAACAAACAGCAATCTTGAATTTAGAGGTGTTCAAACACACACACACTCTCTCTGAGCAGCACAATCTGGCTTTTCCTTTTCTTTTCCTCTCTGTTTGCAATAAAACGTCCTGGGAAACGCTGCCCAAAACAATCACTTTGCTCTGAGCTGAGTTCAATGAAAAAAAACAAAGAACATTCTTTCTCATCTTTCTGCTTGTCCTCTCAGCTATTTAATCTCTCTTTGTGTGCCCATTCGCCAATTAAAACATTTTATTTTTCCTCAAAGGAAGCATTGCCCTCTGCAGTAATTCCAACTGTTCTGTTCAGAGGCCAACAAGATGTCAAGGCTCATCTCCCTTTCTCTCTTTCTCTCTCTCACGGCAGCCAGCGCCAACATCAGATCACATATCAGCAGCTTGCAGACACACTGACAGACATCCTGTATGCTGGAGGCAGAGGGAAATTGCCTCGCAAAAATCACACAGAAATTAACTTAATCAAAGCACCATTGCTCAAAAGAGGTAAAGCCAAAACCAAAGTAAAAGATATTAGTGAGAGCAGGAAATATCCCCGGGGTATCAAACGTTCATTTCTACAAACTATTAGACAGCTACAGAATTGATCCGGCTTAATTGCCACTCTCTCTTTGCAACAATTTTTACCATATAGCCCAAAATAGAATAAAAGTTGTGAGGTTGAACTATATATTCCACCCTGAAATAAAAGTCAAGAAAGATAGCAAAGAAAAGCACCCTTCATGGCAGCCTACAGCGGTGCCCTGCGTGACTGCTTTCTGCCGCCGTCAAACCTACTTACATGATGTCACACTGGCCACAGTTGTATCATTTAGTTGCACTTCCCGTACGAAGATACAGGTGGAACACACAGGGCTGCGGGAGTTATTTACTCAGAAGCAATGCCTCGTCATCTGCCCTGAAACATCAGTGCTTAAAACTTTCTTAAAACAACAGTTTGGCATTTGGGAAATATGTTTACTCTCTTTCTTGCTGCGAGTTAGATGAGAAGATTGACATCAATCTCATTACTGTTTGTCAATTATGAAGCTACGGCCGGTTAGCTAAGCATAAAGACTGGAAAAAGTGGGGCTCTGTAGAAAGGTAACAAAACAAAGTTCAAACAGTTCAAAGACTGAAGTGGAAGAAAGACAGTGTACAGCTAGTTTTGTTAACTTTTGGACAGAGCCAGACTAGCTGTCTCCATCGGTCTTTATGCTAAGCTAAGCTAACTGGCTCTAGCTTCATATGTAGCAGACTGATATGAGAATGGTATCAATCTTCTTATAACAACTCTTTAACTCTCTCAAGAGAGCTTATCAGTGTATTTCCTAAATTATCAAACAGTTCCCTATTTAATA
This sequence comes from Ophiodon elongatus, assembly GCA_016806645.1. Classification (NCBI taxonomy): domain Eukaryota; kingdom Metazoa; phylum Chordata; class Actinopteri; order Perciformes; family Hexagrammidae; genus Ophiodon; species Ophiodon elongatus. The sequence continues at coordinate 634,001 of JACSYO010000383.1, read as the reverse complement.
ATTGATGTTCCAAGTCAAAGCCATGGCCGAATAGGCAGCTGGGGTAAAAGTTGGATCCAACAAAGATTCTGGAGCAAAACTGTCCAGGAAGAGTGAAAAAGAACAGTGCAGTATAACAGCATTCAGTATAACACATACTCCTATCATAAAGTACGTGTTTTAATTATTTCGCTTGTTTAGCTTCAACCATGGCACAGTGGTGATTTCAAATACAAACAAAGGCTAACCAAGGATAGATGATTAACCACAGGAATGCCGGAGGCAGAAGGTTAGCAGATAAAGAAAGAGATTCATGTGTTCTCAGAAACAAATCTATCGGACCAGGCTGTATTTAATTTCATGACCTATATAAACAGCATTGTTCACATCAAAAGGGCTACAATTCATACAATCTAACAAGATGCTTTCTGGAGGGATGACAAGGCCACAACGTTAGGTTTGTAGCACAAGTCCGATCACAGCCAAGAACACATTAATCGCGGGTGTACATAAGAATTGACAGAGTCGTGATTCTGTTCTACAGCCTCTGTCAGATCGCACTCAACGCTGCGGAGCTTCCATTCGCCGGCACTCATCTGCTGATGCTTGTGTGCGAGTACACTCGCTCATATCTGGAAGCACTCAGCGAAAGATCCCTCTCATCTCCTTCAACAAGCCGCCGGTCGTATTTTCTCCTCAGGTATGCCCCGTCTGGCCGTTTGATTAAAGCGTTGAGGAGAGACGGGGCCAAGCTTTGAACACTCACACAGACACATGGAGATAAACTTGACGGACATGCACACTGCCGGGCGGTCAGATTGCTGTGAAAAGGGAGGGAAGCTATGGCCAGAGAGACGGTGAGGGGAGGGGAATGACATAGTGTATGTTATTTAATATGCAGTGTGAGTATGGACGAAAACAGCAATAAAGAACTGGAGAGACAGATGAGGGGTTGCGCAGTGTGTGTGTTTCACCCCCGTCTTGTATCTCAGGAGGCTGATCAACTGTCGTGTCAGAGTTGCAAATTGTGTGTGCATGTGTGACCGTATATCATCAAGCCTGAACACACATATACACATGAACACACAGCTGTTGCAGTCTTATTCCCCCTCCGCCCCCGACACCTACAGCTCTTCAGGGGGTCCAAACAAACTAAAGACCTCTCCTCCTTTCTGCCTTTTCCTCTTCTTCTTCTCCTCCTCCTCATCCTCCACCAACTGTAGCGACCACACCAGTGGGATTAGCTCTCTCTCATTTTCTCTTCAAGCCGTCATAGAGCAACAAAAAAAAAAGTGGCAGCAGGCAGACAAAAGACTCCTTTCACCCCAGCAGCGAGTAGTGGAAGTGGGTAGGGACTGTGGGTGAGGTCTGGGTGAGTGCGGCGGGGTTGTCAGGAGGATAACATCCCGGAGAACAGGTGGGATTACACGCAGACACGCTGACGGAACCGCAACCAGTGATTGAGCCAATCAAACAGCCATGAGAACAGGTGGGAAGGCAGCTCAATGATCAAACTGGAACCAGAGGCTGAATCCTTTGTGTCACACAAATTCCTAACGACACATGTAGTAAATAAGTTCTTCCTTCAAATGAGAATACTCAAATCAAAAACCTTTCACTCTCTTGGTGACTTTGAGAACATCTCACATTAGAAAACAGCAATCCTTACATTTTAAGTGTTTCCTACCAGTTACTTTATGGGAAAGCCAAGCTGTTCTTTGTGGATTTCTGTGAGGCTTTTTTGTGCTGCTATCAATACATGCGTATTAAAGGCTGCACAAGCTTTTCCTTGAAACAGAAGTCAATTCAAGTCTACCAATTGCTTGGCCTTTTCAGTTCTGGACACATCGCATGTCTTAATTATTAGCCAGGAATGACTGTTTTAATGATTTGAGATTTTTTTTTCATTGTATAATGTTCAGTTTTTCATAAGGTTTGGGTGCATGGCTCAATCAATTCTCACTTGGTATCTTGCAGAGTAAATTCTTATAGCAAAAACTTTATTGGTTCATCATAACGTGGACAGCACTATCATTGAATAAGTTCGACCATATCAAGTTTGGCATATTTGTGGAATTGTCTTATTATCACAAGCCCATTGTAAGAGTGGACTCTGCCTTTGACCATGTTCAGATAGACCACAGCCTAACCTATTCAAATGAATGGGTTATCCTAAACTGCGTCGGCTTAGCAGTGGTGCCAACGAGTACTGCTGTTATCTGGGTAAGTCGGACAAAAAAAGTCTGGATATCTAAAAAGATGTTTTAAGATGCAGTTAAAGGATAAGTGAAGGCACAAGCCGTGACACTGCCAGTATAGAAAGCTATATCGTGTACAGTTAAGGTATATCTGTTCCATCAGACAATACATGGTTGAAACACATCAGGTATAGGCAAACCATCAACACACTGTAATAACGTGAAACCGTTGGCTTGGCACAGGAGGGAGTTCAGAAGCCTGCACCGCCGTAACGACTTCTCCTCCACCTCCACCTTCAAGCAGAATGGTCTCTCACAAGCCCTCCACAAGTGCCCTTCGTGGCTGTGCTTAAGCGGAGCACTCGGGGGCATCGAGTGCCAGGCCAAGAACTGACCCGGCTAGAATATCTATGTCCCATTTAGGATCTCTGGGAGAGAGCAGTGAAAAGAATGGAAGCACTGTTCCTGGCCAGACAATGCTAAATGAGCCTGGATGAGGAGGCCAGACAATGCAAAACGAGCCCAAATGAACGCCTGGCTGGTGTTATTGTCTGAGGGTTGCCTGGTATCACGGCACTTGTTAGCTCATCGCCTTGCTAGACTATTGCCAAAGAAGGTAATTAATCACGGAGATACAACAGAGACCCTTGATCGGCGAAGTGCAGATGCGGACATGACACTGAAAGCAGAGACGGAAGGGAGAAAAGGCATCAGGCTGGTTGTTGTGACAAGGTTTCTGCGGATAGAATCAGCAGCTGGTAGCGAACATAACATTCTGCTGTTAACAAGCTTGAGAAGACGCCCTCGGGACACAGAAAAGTAGAAATGGGAGGTGAGAGGGGGGGCGGGGCATTGTGGGAAACTGCATTAAACATAGCCTGTGTAAATCATTTAGAAATGTCTTTGTCCACTAAATAATCAGCCGAGCATCATGCGATGCTTGTTTGGCTCACACAAACTCAATTATAACATTTCAGAGCATAACACCAGTTGTGCTGCACACCACCAGGCCTAACAGCGCACTATCAAGCACCATTAGCTCTCTAAATGTGCAGGCACTATCAAATCACTCGCGTTGCAGCATTGCTTTCATGATTGATTTCAAAGCACTGTTAAATACAGCTGCACCACTAAGTCTTTTAGCCGCCGTCCCTCTCTTAATCAAGTTAAAGCCCTCCACTTCTTCTTATTAGGTTACAGCTCCCAGGTGTTATCTGGATCTGTTTTCACAAGACGATGAGGAAAGAGAACATCTCGCCTTTAGGCAAAGATGTGGGCCAGTTTGTACCCCACACAGTCTGAAGGCAAATGAAGGGGACAGAAAAACGATCCAGGAACTGCTTCTCTGTCTTTGTTTGACAACTGAGGGACGGTTTAATTGAAGATTTTTATTGCAAAATGTAATTTAAACCTCTCTTTTAATCAATCATTCTGTATCTCTCCAGGATCTAATGATAAAAGTGTCATGCTCTTTTCATCTAGACCTCCGACAGATATCACAGTTTGTTTTGAGTGCTATCTTTAATTTAATATCTTTTTTTTTAAAAGGCGGATATCCAGGACAAGTCAGAACGTGTACTGTCATCACCTCCTGTAGGTAGCCATTAGCCTCCGACATCATGCAAAGACAAGAATGAGCATCATCATGACCTGTCAGAGGGTTTCTGGTGGTCCATGGATTATCTTTGTGAGTAACCATGATTTTTGTAAAGAGACATTGCTGTGAAGTTCTTCAAATGTATTTTTTTGGTGCTTTGAGCACCACAAGCCGAGTGCCATATAGTCGCATTATATTGGAGAGAAGGCAGATATCTCTACAAAACTAAGAAACTTACAACAAAACTATCTAGATTGATAAATAGCACTACAGGTAAGAGTAAAAATGTGTATTTTTGATTTTGAGGTCAAATGTCAAATAAATTATTCTGCTGATTACGGGAACTGTCAAAGAAGGGATAAGGGATCATAATTTCAGTTATTTTATCTATTTACACAATAACAAGCTACAAAAACACACAAAGAGTAAAAAAAAGGATAAAAAGGACCATGCAAGTGAGTTTTAAAAATGACACCAAAAAACTATGACATTGAAAATCTACATTTTTCAACGCAAAAAAATGCCATGTCATCATCAGTATGCACATCAACAAGCTACTTTCCATGACGAATCAGAAAGTGGTGTGATTTCCATGTAATTTTTATGGCATGTGGGGTCGAGTGAGACACATTGAGACACAGTAGGTGCACCAAGTCATGTGTACGATTTTTTAATTCACATGAAAACAAACACTTACATACGCATTGATACCTCTGCAGGATAGCTGGTGTCTAATGTACCACCATGGTGAGTCCTTTCAGAGTGTGGATGTGTGTGTGTGAGTGTGTGTGTGTGTGTGTGTGTGCGTGGCTGGCTTAATAGTATTAGTACTATTAGATCTTTTTAAAGTCCTTATTCAAGAGATCACAAGAGGGTGAAGAGTCAAATGGGCCATTCTCTGTTTCATAGGAGAGAATCACTCAACTATAACCAGGAATGCACACACACACACACACACACACACACACACACACACACACACCCTAGTCAACAGTTGGTCAAGCTCTGCTGCACACACAGTGATCCCAGACACAAACACATGCATTCCCATTTCCAACCGTCCATATAAACAAACAAACCGCAGTGTGTACACACATAAACAAATGTACAAATGCCAATCACACCCTCACAACATATGGACACACAGCTCCTCCCCTCACTCTCTATAGCATTGATCCCGTTTGATAAGCTAACAGTGGACAAATAGTTGGTTTGGTGGGGGCACACACTGATCAAAAGCCTCCTCACAGGTTGGCCTGCACCGCTCTCTTAAGAGCTACCCAGCCATGAATGGCCTAATAGGACCAGAGTATCCATTACACCGACACCAGAGCCAGTCTCTCTCTGCTGTTGCAGCTCACGTCCCTCGCTCATCCTGGCCCTTGTTCACACATATGTATTTCTTTCATTCACTTTTTATTACAGACACTTTATGGGTGTCGTAAAATATCCCGCTTTTATTGCAAAATCTGTTTACGAAAAGCAACAAATTGACTTGAAATCCGTGTAAGCACAGAAAACAATACAGTATATAACAAAAGAAATGTATTTCTGGTAGTTTCTGTCTTTCTTTCCTCTTCTCTCTCCGCCTCATTCCAACTCTCAACTTTCCTCTCTGTCTTTCGCTCTGAGGAGGTGTCGGGTTGCAGTTATTGTTGGTGCTGGTTACTGATAAAAAGGGTGCCTAGTTACCAGCCAGCGCACGATTGGCTCTTTTCAACAAAGCAGGGTGAAAAAAAAAGAAGGGGGGGGGGGGAAGAGAAGGGGCGGGGTGGTGTGGGGAGGTCGCCCTGGGAAACCATGAGGCTTGTGTCAATTTAAATAGAGACTCGGGCAAATCTCCAAGACGTTTGTGTGTGTGTGTTCAAGTGTGTGGATGTATGCGTGCATGGGGTTGTTTTCAGAGGACAAAGCTCGGGAGACACTGACCCTTCCGACACCCCTGAATACCCCACCGAGACCTGCTGAATGCCCGCTGAATACCCCCATCTTGCCTCCACTCCTGCTGGCATTAAAGTGGCATTCTGCCAAACTCCACCTCTTTATGAAAGCCACGGGCCGCCCGGGTAAAGGGACAGTTAATGCTTAATACTGAAATAATACAAATGATCTTCAAAAAGCATGTTTTTTTTAAAACAATAATCCAGAACGCAATTCACTATAATTTAAAAACAAGGAAAAGAAGCAAAACCTCACCTTAATGTCCTGTCGTTCAATTAATCCAACAAACAACTGTTATATGTTAATATGTAATTTGCATTATTCATTATTCTTCTTCAGTATCACTGACATTGCATTGGTAATATGCCATTGAACCAGCACACAATTTAACAATTTTAAAAGATGTTAAGCAAGGCAAAGAAAATAACTCAAGTTCAACATGCATGCTTATGTATTCCCTTGGGTTCTCCACTTTTTCATTGTTCAAACAGCAATGATGTTACTATTCTGAGGGGAACCACACGTACCCTCCCCGTTTTTTGTTTAACTACCCCCCAGCAAGTGGCGGGTCTGCTAGTTACAAGGTTAGGCACTGGATGAGAAGAATACCTGCCATTTCTCACTTTATGTCTGCTGTCAACCCACAAGGCAGGAAAAAGCACCAAAGAATAGAGTGACTTTTACAAAAGCAGGCTGCTATAATTGTTACTTTCCATTCCTAATTAGCCACGGTAAAACTCCCCAACTACTTCGCCCTCTGTTCTCCTGTCGAGTATTTGAGGCCTGGAGGCTTGCTCTTAAGACCTGCTGTCAACTCCAGGAAGTCTAGAGAAACCCTATAAATTGTTAATGTATTAGCCGGAACTTTCAGGCTGACATGAGGATAAGAAAGCGAACAATTATCCGAAGACGGCACAGAAAATACCGAGCAGCCAGATTCACACATCGTGGCTTGTAAGCTGTAGTCAAAGATGTCTTCTTCGAGCCTAATGTGGTCCTGAACGTTACCTTAAGATTCTTATTTAATAAAATCCTGTTTATCAAACTTTTTATGATTGGAATTTTTTCAGAAATAATTATTCACATTCTGCATTTACCTCCCTATGTTGTAGTTCTTATTGCTAGTGGCTGGGTCCGCCATTCCCGCACTTCAGATTGCCTTTACATGTAGTAATCCAGCGTAACTATTCCAGTCTTCTACAAAAGCCACTGGATAAGACTGAAGAAATACTCTGGTCGAGCTCACAAACATAAAAAATGGATGTGTCATTCATTAGCGATACATATCTGGGGAAGCTGAGATTGCGCTCCAAACGTATGGCTAATTGCCCTGACAGACGCACAGTATTAGCAGCACTAGTATATCAGCTGTTCAGACGCTGGGGGCCAGCTGGTCACCCAGCCAAACGTTATCTCAATCAATGAGTTCATTCATGAATCTGTTCAGTCGCTAAATCAGGCAGCCAGTCTCGCAGTCAGAATCACCGATTCATTCACGCATTCAGTCCATCGGTTAGTCAGCCACCGAACCAGCCAGCAGATTGAAACAGTGTTAATACAGACGCAGATGGTTGGACCCAGCCAGGCTCACAGCCCACCTGGAGCTGCTGGCTGCCAGCTGCGACCTCTTGATGTTTCTATCCTCCCCTGGCCCCGCGCCGCCACTGATCCAGCCCTGGACGGGCCACGACTCAAATACCTCACTCGCTCTCTCTTTCTCTGTTTGGGTTACCAAAAAGAAAGTCGAGAGAAGATTACGGAGGGGAGCTCAGGTGCAGTTCACAAAGACTGTTTGTGCACCACATGTGTTTTTTGTGTCTGGGTTTTACAGGCCCTTACTGGGTTTTACTGGCCGGGGCCTTCATCATGTTAATCCCCGGGGAGCCCAGTGAGTCCCTTAAGGTCTGTGTGCTTTTGAGAGAGGGAAATTAACACAGAAACCTAATGCAGAAGTGGAAGAGAGAGTAGGAACAGCGACCGACAACCCTTCAATGCATCAGCTACAAAAGCGACACTATTTGAGTAGAGCCACGAACGTCCCGTTTACAAGACCAGGCTATTTGGAAGCAGTAAGTGGACGTGGCCACCGTGGGGGTTGCAGAGGTAGAGGGCTAGTGGGGAGAAAGCAGTGGTGTAACAAAGCGGTACGGTTGAGCGGAGGGGAATAATTCCTTCTCACCGGGAGATTCTTTGAAGTCTGAAAAAAGAGAGAATGTGAGGGTAAAAAAAGGGGAGATGCCCCCCACCTCTTTCCTCTACCCTCTCCCCTTTCCTTCCTTTCTTCCCTCCTCCTTAAGTCACCTCATTTTACTCCCTTCCTCTGAAGATTCATCTATCTCCCTTACTTCAGCTCTTATCACAGCCAGAACTTCCATCCCCTCAGCCTCTACCTTCCTCCTCCTCCTCTGTTTACTTCTTCCCTTCTTTCCCTCTCTCCCCTCTTCTTCTCCCCCAGAGGGTCAGTTAAATGTCAATGCATTGTGCTCGGTGACACGGCTGACAAGAATGGTGTGTGATAATGAGTCAGCTTCGGGAAAGAAAAGGAGGGAGGCAGTGAGACGGATCAGTTTCTTACAAATACCAGTTTCTTTATAGAGAGCCCCCCCCCCTCTTTTTTTGCATTTCAGTTTCTAAATTAGGCAATGAAGCTTGTTTGAAGTATTTTTCTGTTATTAATTCTCAAAAAAAAAAATGTCAAAGTGGTCAATAGAGGATACATGGAAACAACATTTTCTTTTCCAGAGATAATCTTTCCTGGTCTGAGTTTTCTCCTTGCCAATCCGGCCTTGTCCTGACCCTAACCTCTTTTCTCCTGCTTAAAAGGTTATTATAGCCCATGCTGGTTTGAATGAGTTGCTCATAAATCCGACAAGTTCATTATCCTGCATTACACACAGGGCTTTTGTGTGTAAACCGATCACTATGTACATAATTCTTAGCTACTCTGCAGTAATGAAGAATCCTGATTCAAAAACCTTACTGTCCATCACAATGTGACAGGAGTTTGTCACACACCTTTTAGCACGGGTGGTCCCACTGGTTCTCACCGACGCTGACAAATTGACAGCACTCCTCACTGAAAATAAGGTAGCAATTACTGTCAGCAAAGCTAATTATAGCAGTTTCTTACTTTAAGGATATCTTCAGATTTTATGTAATACTTTTGTTTCCCTCAACATTATATTGCCAACACACAGTTAACTATCTGTCTATTCTGTCATTTCATTCATGCTAAAGGCTAAGACACTGTCGGCACGACTACATCTTGACTTTGTGTTCTTCAAAATCACAGATCACTCTCTCGCTCCGTCCCTCCTCTCATACAGGGGGGTTTATCAGGGCGGGGAAACAGTAAATTATGACTTTAGCTCAACCTGCAGGTACACGCCCCAACATCTCACAGCTATTTAGTCGACCCCCAGAGACACTAATTTTACTGGGCTCACAAATTACGGTCTCAGCACTTCACGTCAATCAGTCACAAATACAGAATATTTATGCTCTTCAAAAAAAAAAGAAGAAAAAAGGGTTTTGAAGTTTTGCGGCTGTGTTTTGACATGTTTTGATGCTTTCAATGGGACCGTGAAAGGGAGAGAGAGCAAGGTCACTATATATACTATAATAAGACGAAGGGCCATAAGATCCACTGGCTGTGTGTGTGTGTGTGTGTGTGTGTGTGTGTGTGTGTGTGTGTGTGTGTGTGTGTGTGTGTGTGAGAGAATACTGCTGACAGGAGAGGGAGGGTGTCAATGTTGTAGTGGGCGCCTCAGACATTTCTACAGGGCAAGTTGCTCCCTTTAATGTGTTTCGAGTGTGTATTTGAAAGTCAAACCACACTGCATGTATGCACACAAGCCCTACAGCACATGCACACACACTTATAGTAAAGTCAAATTATAAAGGTGTTTCTTGGTTTTGCTCGCAGGTAAAGTCATTCCTGTGGTGGAAGCTGGAATGGAATGCGGAGGCTTTTAAGTAGGAAGAGAAGTGACTTCAAGTAAGACACCAACACAATTGTGTGTATGTGTGTCAGAGAGAGAGTGTGTGTTCTCTATTGATCCTGCATCTGTTCCACCTCACCAGATGTGGTCTAATCCAGGTGGGAGGTCGATAGTTTTCCTGAGAAAAAGAGGGAATGATGATGATAAGAGTGTGTAGTTGTATGTGTGTGTGTGTGTGTGTGTGTGTGTGTGTGTGTGTGTGTGTGTGTGTGTGTGTGTGTGTGTATGTCAGTAATTGATGTTTAGCAGGTATAATGTTTACCATGGTCAAATCCTTAGTTAAGCATGATAACATATGCTAAACACAAAGTCCAGCTGAGGCTGATGGAAATGGAATTAGTTTTACGGACATTTGATCATAAACCAAAGTATTGGACACATTTTTAAAAAAGAGATCTGATGATCTGACCAAAGTTAGCAGGGTTCATCCTCTGGGGACCATGAATTCAAGAGAATGTGAGGGTAAAAAAAAACATGAATTCACACCTCACACCGTGTGAAATAGCCACGGAGGGAGAGAATAAGAGAGATATTGATGGGGAATAAAAAGCGTAAAAAGTATTTGCGTGCAATACAGGCTCCACTTACGCAATGCCAGAGGTATGCCAGCCACGGCTGCTGTCATCGCTTTCGTAATAATAGGCCATTTCCACATTATCAGCCAGGAGTGACTGCAGAGAGCAGGTATGGATGGTAATACAAGGCGGACTGTTTATACATGTACACGTGAATATATGTGTGTGTGGCAAAGGTTGATCATCCCAGCTGTGAATCAAGTTGCCCTGAAGCCAAACCACAACTAACCACAGCTCACCTCTCTCATTTTTCGGATGCTGTCTTACAAGACAGACAGGCCTCAACTCATATCTGAGTTTGTCCTCTCGGCACAAACGATGTACAACTCTGCAGATATCGACGTATCTCTTTTGTTAGAATGCAGTACAAAATTTAAACCGATCCGATCATCCTATCTATTTTGGAGCAGTGGGCAGCCATTTTCCATCACCCGAGGAATGTGTGTATAGGTGTGTGTCCATGTAGTGATGAATGTGTTGGGAGAGCAGCAGTATGCCAGGCATGGGGAGCCAGCTGTCGTCCCCGGAGACCCTCAGTCAGTTAAACTGTAAGCAGCCGACTCTGGAGCCGAACCAATTTATTCCTTACCTCACACGCATGGCCAAGCTCGGAGGGGCTTCTCTTGGGCCCCGAGGTATCACAGCTTTACCCCCCCACCCACCCACCCACCCAGTCCACAACCCCCATGTGGTATCAGATGTATGGCAGGGGACTCGAAACACCAACGACCGAATACCTGAGAACCCAGTCGAATGCATACATGAAGCAGTCAGGCTCCATGTCGCATACATGACCGAGGGGCCTCCAGAAATGTGGGACTCTTGATCCTGCGGCTTGTAAAGACCAACGAACACGCTGAGAGTTTGGAAAAATTGGATAAAATAAGCGAATAAGTAGCTTGCAAACTACTGCCCCTGCTCTCTTTGGTTTGGATGTGCGTGCAAACTCCAACAGTTATGAAAATAGGCACCTGTTTTTCATTAGGAGTCCACATAGAAAACACAATCATGTTCATGGGGAAACATCCAACAGCTAACTACGGGCTAAAAATAGAGGTTTCAAACTGGATTTTCAGTGTCACGAACCACTTCTGTCCCTAAGACATGTGCTGAAAAGTACTCAACGTCCCTCTGATCCCTGTAATAAAAGGTTCCCATTGAACCTCCAAATTGAAATGCCTCGTCCTGTGAGCCCATTGTAACCTGTGTGACTCTTGACACGTTGAGACAATCACCTCACACAAACAAGACAAAGCTGCCGGCTGGGGTGAGAGCTGGCTGTAGAAAGGCCATCAGCATTTGAAGACACTCACAGACACACACTTTTGACATGTTAAAACTGAGCCTCTTCCTCACCTGGGCCTTTCATGTTAAAGCAGCTTATCGGTAAGAGTACTGTATTCTAATATAGAGGGAGACAAGGAAAATAACAGGATTGGGAACTGGGAGAAAACATGCAAATGAAGGCCTGACCCTTGACTGTCAGCTATGTGAACTGCTGATGGTCTGTGGGCGCGGTCACCGCAGACTGAAATGTGAATCCCCCACCTACTTTGGTTCATCCGCCTGTATCTCTTATTAAGAGGAATTTCCTCATTCACCGGGACACAAGATGTAAATCATTATTTCAGTCTAACCATCTAGTGTTCCTGGACGGTTAGAGTTTAAATATGTACTCCATGAGTGCAGCAATTACATCACACACGTCAATGAATGATGATAACTATGTATCTGACTATCAAGTCTGTTATATTAAACAGTACAGTAAACAATTATAAATGGAAATATTGCATGCTGAATGAATGGTCAAATATTTGCTTTGTGAGTGAAAGATAGCGAACACTGACTCAACACACAGCTCTGGATCAAACAGGTGCGCTCCAATCCACACATTTGTGTAAATGTGCACCTTTTTCAGTGCTTGTCAGACTTCGTTAGGTCAAAATGTTTTATTTCAGCCCTTATTTTAGATTTATTTTTTTCTGCCTGGACAATATTGGGAAAATCAAGCAAATGTGTTACAGTATGTGAGCAAATAGAAGTTAAACAAGACTAACAACTAAACGTGTTATCATGTTAGTGGATTCTCTGGTCTTTAATTTAAACGTCAATATTAGTAAGAAAATATTTAAAAAATCCTTATTCAAGTCCCAGATAATCCAGTAATTGAGTGACTAAAAACCATGACTTTAAAGGACGCATGAAAGCAACCATGTTAACTTATTCCACGTCTGAAAAAGGGCATCAGTCTCTGTCCATGTTTCCCAAGAAAGACGAACGTTATCTGTGACAAACAGAAGGTAAGACGGACTGACAGCCCAGATGACCCTGCAGTAAGTGGAGGTCTACTCAGATAAGACAATGGAGCCCTCAGCTGCTAAAATCTAAGCCCTCCACTTTGTCTGCGTGACCTGGGGGGGCCCAAAGTGAAGTGACCGTAATCAGAGGTCACGACCCCTGAACCTGCACCGTCTCATCGGGTAATTTTTTTCCCGGCCTGACAGAAAGCAGACGTTAAACGGGGGCTCGACTTTTCTCTGTCCCTGCGCCTCATGATTGAGTTGGATTTGAACCCACAGTTCTGTCTGATGCGATCTGCTGTATCATATCATATATCAGAGAACATGGGATACTATTCCTTCACCATTACGAGGCTGAGATGTAAATGTGTTTTTTCCTTGCAGCCAAGAAATGACTGAACCTAACCAGTACATGCAATACATTTCTTCCTTAAAGTGACTTGGGCCTGTCTTGCCTTGCTGCATTGGGTTCATCTACAAGCATGAAAGCAGTGTAAAGAGTCTATTAGGAACTGATGGCTACATTATCCACTGAGCTAAATCAACATGGAAATTGATTGGTAGCCTATCTGCCGCGAGGAGTGTCTGCGGTCGGACAGTGAGCATCTCCATTAGTCTCTAACGCACTAGTACTAGCAGAAGTAGCGTTGCCCGACGTCCCACTTTGTTGCAGTTCATTAGCATTGACACAAAGTCAAGTGGAGGTCTCTGATGTCACAGAAGTTCTGTTCGCTAAAGCGGCACAGTGGCATCTTTTTAGGTTTCAACACAGAGTCGGGAAGTTTCCTCCTCACAGCTCTTCTCACTGAAGAGACATCAGGAAATGAGTGCATTCACCTGATCTAATACACACAGTAACTCATGCACACAGACCAACAGCGCCTCACTGTAACCCAGGATGTGATTTAATTAAGGCGCTGCTAAAGTGGGCCGCAGCATGTTTGTCATTTTCAAAACATCACATGGGATGATCGGAGACATAGGGAGCCATTGTGGGTCTTTGTCCTGCTCCATAACAGAGGTGTCAGGAGTGCTGCTGGACATCTTTCAACAGTGATGAAGTTAAGAAAGGCATCGGGTCCAGTTTATCTTTAAACATACAGACTTACTAAGTAAATTAATATTAGCAAAACTGGCAGGATTGTTTGGATTTATTGTTGTGGACCATCTAAAATCTTATTTTTGGGAAAAGGGCAGGGAATCATGCTGCTGTGCTTTAGGTTATTGCCATGTCTTTAAATCTACTTATACCTCCATCATAATGTCATATTAAAAATGTATAATATTTATCAAAAACAGCTTATAGATTATAAATGATAACAGACAAAATCTCCATTTAAGAGTGGTATCAGTTGAATATGCTGCAACCCCTTCAGTACACACACAAATTATAAATTGAAGGTATCTAATCGCAGTTATAACATCGAGCCAAGCAGAACATGTTGGATGTATCATGCAAAAAAAAACATGGTTCATAAAAATCCTGCAGAATTTGATGTTAATGTGACAACATTCACCAGGATCATTTGAGCACAATCGTAAGTGGCACTTTGTGAAAGCTGTTCCTGGAAGATGAAGCGGTTGTTACTATGATACACGTGTAACAAGACATTTTTGGGAGGGTGAGGCAGTTTTTGTGTGTGCCGTATAAAAGGTGGAAGGGATCTTTGTGTGAAACTTGGCCTTAAAACTCTGGGGGAAGAGGTCCGCCGCTGCATGAAAAGCCCACGGTTTGTGTTTGTGTGTGATCTGGAGCATGTGTGACGGACAGCAGGACGACGACTGCATGTGCAAGTGCAAGTGCAAGTGAAAATGCATGCTTATATACAGGTTATGGATGTGTTTTTGTGTGTGTTACCCATCCAAAATGTAACAGGAGGATGTCTCAGTTCAAAGAAGCATTTTGACACCCTATCAAAAGGCAGAACAAACCCAATACACCTTGGAGCTCCCTCCGTCTACATCTAGGTATCCGTCTCTCCCTCTCTGTTAAAAGATGAGGCCTGGAGGTGTTGGATAAATCATACAAAGCTTCAATCCGCACGCCTTAGTCTATTCCTTTGAAATGCTTACAGAGGCCGAAGCCGCTCCGCCCGTAGGAGCCAAGTGTGACCTAAGGTGTGGTGTTCGCTTTGCCTGTGATGCTCCATGTGCTCTTATATGTGTGTGATAATGCACAATAAGTGCATAATGTACGCACACATACTGTATTTCCCCTAAAAGCTGACAAGAGAACGGTGCTGTCAGAGCGGAACAGAAGCCGTCACGAGGTTGTAAAGGTGACACCCGTGATGACAGCAGTTGTGACTGACACATTGGGGTGGAAAAGGGGAGGGGCGTTAAGATTATTCCCAAAATGTTCCCCTTTCAGGGTTCAAATCCCCTCATGACAGTAACCATCCTGGCCACTGAAGTGCCCCTGAGCAAGACATTAAATCCTTTTGTGCTTGACTCTTCAACAGAGTCACAAATGCTAACAGTAGACAAGTAGCATCCATTCTGCAAATAAAAAGCTCAGTAGACCGAACAAGACTTTGAGTCTACGGCCACGCTAGCAGCTACGTGAGGCTGTACTGCTCCGAGGTAAATGCTAACATGCTCATAATGACAGTGCTAACCTGCTGATGTTTAGCAGGTGTGCTCTCCAAGTTCACCTCCTTAGATTCCTGTATTAGCATGCTAGAAGTAGCTAATTAGCACTGAAGACAAAGTAACAAGCTAAGCAAGACAAAAATGTAATTAGTTTTGCAGGTATTTGGTCATAAATTAAAGTATTGGATGAATCATGGCTGTATAGATCATGCCGCCAGTCACTTCAGTAATACATCTACGCAGGATCTATAGATGCATCAACACCACCTGTAATCTACGTACGATTGCGACTTAATTGAAAAGATAACATTTGGGGAAAGTTGAGTGCCGTTTGACAGATAGTAAGACACAAAGGGGCAACAATTTGAGAGCCAAGCGTGCATCAACAAGTTCCCACACACAAGCTACTAACTGTCAGGGATTACGCCTGTCACCAGCTCCTTCTCTGGCTGTCGCTAAAGGGGGAATGACGAAAAACGGACACCTCTGAACACAATCTGGCATAAAGTCTCTCGGTGGAGTCCAAAGTCAACACTCGTAGAGGGTCAGTGTTAAAGCCCCAATCAAGTTTATACGGAAGGCCAATCATGAAATGGTGTCAGTTTTCAGGAAACGCATTGAATGAAATGTTTTCGTCCGAACTCTTATCTCAAAAAACGTTTCTGGTCTACTTAAACCTATTTTTTACAATCCTAAAGTGTCCTTTCTTTTATCAAAGAATATTTTTCTTAATATAACAATTTCTGCAGAAGGGCACCTTTTTTGTTCAGGTCTGGATTAAGCGATGGGATTTAAACGTTGAACAGATATAGGTCTGTTTGTGCCAGTGAACTCAATCCATTTAAGCCGTTTGACATTTCATCCTAATACCTGCATTGTCAGTGCCAATGCCAAGTCTTAATAGCTGTGAGGATCGTAGCCCAATGCATTACATGTAGGACTAATACATAGAGAGCACGGGTTGGTCCTTAGTAATGCTTGAGATATGAAGTTACAGTTCGTGGCAGAAGTAATGACATGGGGAAGGATTAGAGCAGAGGTTGCAGGGTTCACACCAAACAGCAAAGTATTTGAATTTTTTTTTTTTTTAAATGGATGTAGGGTTGTAATAAGAAGGAAGTTGACATTTTTATATTGCTTCTCCTCCTTTGTCCCTTCTTTTACATTACATTACATTTGATTTAGCAGACGCTTTTATCCAAAGCGACTTACAATAAGAGGTCTTCTTCTCAACTTCTTCTCAACTTCCTGACTTAGAAATAGAAAAGACAAAGAATTCAATTTAATAACGGATGCATTTTGGGACATGCTTTTATTGGATTTCTTGAGGAGACTTAGATGAGAAGATTGACACCACTCTTACATTGGTAAGCTAAATATGAAGGTACAGCCAGCAGGCAGTTAGCTTAGCTTAGCATAAAGACTGGTAAACAGGGGGAAACGGCTAGCCTGGCTCTGGAACAGCCAGCACCTCTAAAGCTCACTGATTAATGTTTTACAATCCGTACAAGAACTACAGTGTTAAAACAAGTTGTCGAAACCCTTTAACATTTTTTAGATCATTCTTGATGAATTTAAGATACAAGTTTTGCTTTCGAAGGAGTGGCAGCTTACATATTTCAGTGCACATAGTACAATCCTCTCTGAAGAACAGCTGCTGATTGCTTTCTTCCACGGATTAAATGATGCTCTTAAGTCTTTGACGTAATCTGTGTTTTTTAAGAATAGTTCGACAAGACTGCGCCGAGTTAACAGGCCTCAGCTCCTCAGGCTGGTTGTCCATCATTGCTGAGGCCCTGATGATGGACACTTGGCTTCCTCTGGCCTTCGGTCTAGACTGAAGAACAGCCTGGACACCTCAGGCTAAAGTCTGGTTTCTAACAGTTGAAAAGTCAATGATGCAGCTAAAGGGAAAACTGTGATTTTAAATTAACCAGTGAGACATAAAAAACGGATTCTGAAAATAAGGCTCCATGTGTTGACACAGTCACATGACTTCAGTTCCAATGTGCACCACATAAGTAGATTTGGTAAATCAGTAAACAATCTGACCTCATGGGATGCAACCTACACATGAATGGTATTTGCTCATGTCTAAATTTATCCATGTTGCTGTGACAACAAGTAAATGTCATGTCATTCACATGAGACTGTTGCCATAACTTGTCACCAGAGAGGCTTGGCAGGGCCAAGTGTCAAACCCTAAAACATAAATAAGACAAACTGGTACATAAAGTTGACGTCTTTTGTTATTTGTACTGTCTAAACTCATCTTTAGACAAAATCAGATATGAGCCACAATTGTGTGAACACAACAGGCGCCCAGTGGAGGGAGGCTCCAACTGTCCTCTTATCATCTCCTCTTTCTCCTCTTCTTTTGCCTTCTTCTCCTTCGCTGTCACACCTGTCATTCACTAGATAGCACAGTATACACCCTCAGCCCCGACCTCACCGCCACTTAACATTCCTGCGGCTGGTCACCGCGCATCGTGACGCATGTAATGTCACACTCGTGAGCCGCCGGCGAGCCACGATGCTCTCTCTCTGCCTCCTCGGTGCGCGGGACAAAGGGGAGTACTGTGTCGTCTGAGTGAGAGAGAGAATGAAAAGGAAAGGGACCGAGAGAGGTGTGTCGAGTTACAATCAAGTACGACCCCTCCACCACCCAAAACCTGTTGGAGTTTGAGTAGGGAAATCACAGTCCTGCAGCATGTAAACGAGAGATAACCCTGTCTGTGTGTGTGTGTGTGTGTGTGTGTGTGTGTGTGTGTGTGTATGTGTGTGTGTGTGTGTGTGTGTGTGTGAGACAGAGGGGGACAGGATTGTGTGTGGCATCTGTGTGGCAAACCAGATCATCACTAAAAAGCACACACACGCACATATATTAAAAACGTATTTATACACTCACATTTAGCGCAAAAAAGAAATCCCACGTATAATCACACATCACAAAGAAAAGAAAAAAAGAACAACCTCCTTCTGAATACCACCACTTCTACCTTGCTCAACCCGGACACAAAACATGGGTGTTTGCAAACAAACAACCCCCGCAGCACGAACACTTGCATGCTGGGAAGACCCCTCGCTTTCTAGCCCGAGTGACGGAAACATGCACGGCGCTCAGAGAGATTTCCTGCTGGAAGCAAAACACCGATCTTGATAAAAGCAGCACATGGATTAAGAGTGTGGGAGGAAAGATGGCTCCCGTAGCCTGAGGTGGACAGATTTGGGAGATTAAGACAATGCCAAACAAACAGTGATAGGTGTGTTATAACTACCATCTGTTGCCAGGAATAAAGAATTAAAAAATGAAACCTAACTTCTACTAGCATCTTTCCAGTCAAACAAGTCATTTTTCCCTGCGAGGTAAAAGGAGCAGTTTGCCCCCAAACTATCCCACAATCACCTACTCCTTCTCACAGGCAGTGACGGCATCGGCAGACAGCCTCAGATCCTTAAATGTCCCTCCTCTCTCTAGCCTGTAATTGAGTGTTCAGACATCAGTGGAGTCAAACAGTGACCGGTCCTGATCCCCCTGGTATTTACACTTCAAACTCCAGTCTCCAGCCCCGGAGGCACACATGCACACACAGACCCAAACATTAAAGCCCACGGTGGATGTACGAGATTAAGCATGAATGTGATTCCTTTCTCGCTCGTTGAACACACAAACAGAGACATGGAGACGAGAGCACAGTTATTACACCTGCACAGGTTCTCCGCTCCGTCTTCTGGGGTGCACGCATGCAAAATGATATACATACGGGCCCGGAGGCAGACAGGCATGTGGACGGACAGAGAAAGCGAGAAGGACAGTAATCTAATAAATTGATGTAACCACTAGGGACAGATTTAGCTTCGGCAACCACGCGGCGGGACGCAAACACTCTGCGGGCACATGGTAAAGCAATGGGTGCACTCTTTGGAAAAGCGAAGAGAGATAAAGGAAGACTGAGAAGACAGGGGGGGGGGGAGACAATGAGTCAGAGGGTGAGAGGAAAGAGCAGTGAGATAGGAGCAGGAGGGAGGACACAGAGGGGAATGTGGAGAGGGGCGCAGCTTGAAGCCAGGGCTGTGCGATATCTTAGGAATGAATGGGATCTCCCAATATCAGTTACCGAGAGTGCCAAGCCTGGGAATGGCAGCATATCTCACACACATACTGCAGCAAAACATATGAGCTGCTGCGGACAGGACTGAAGCACACAGGCTCCATCTATGCAGACTGCAGCTGTTTGAGAGGACTTCGCCACACACACGTGCTTGTTATTGTGGTTATTCCACTTTACTTCTTTTGATTTTGACTAGCAACTAAGGAATACTGGATGAATACTGGCATCTCAGAGACATAGACAAGAGCTCTCTTCCACAAATGCCTTCCTTAGTGCTACAACCCCCCCCCCCCCTCTTCTCTCTCTGCCCCATCCATCAGGTTGGGAGGTCACAAGTCATGTGTAGAAGAGTTCAGGGTCATTTCTCACCGCTGAGCGTGTGTGTAAAACCCCATGTCCTGCTTTGATCTCACAGGTGAGAGGTCACGTGTGTCATCGCCGTCGCGCCCCTGCTCAAGGGAGGAGTCGCTTCTCGCTTGTTGGAACATCGAACACATAACGGTTACCCGGGGGAGAAGATGATCAAACAGGAACAAGAGTCTGACAGGAGGAGGTTTGTCCTCTGACTCACAGCGGGAGCAATTTGTCTTTCCCAATGTGCGTTCTTGTTCGTGGCCAAATAATGATTTGAAACCAAAAGAATGCCGAGGACAAGGGATGGATGCAGAACAGAGGAAGATAACTTGCTGGATCAGGTGATGATGATGTGGCAAGAGAGACTGAATGAAAAGCCACAAAATTCATACAGAGAGCAACGCATCACGCCCAATACTCCACAGTGTATTGCACAAGAGCAACTGCGCCTCTACACGAAGAGACAACTACAATTGTCTTTCCTTATAAATAAAGTGGTTTTCATAGGAATGTTTTGAAGTGGAAGGTCAGTGAGTGCACGCATAAAATAGGCACAAAGCTAAAGCTATTGTGTCACAGTAGGAATCTAATTATGTGTATTGAAAGAGGAAGGAGGAAGCAGAGAAAGTGTGTGTTGGAGGGGGTGGGCGGACGAGAACCAAAATGTAAAAAAGCTGAGCTATGCAACTCCTCGAACGGGATTAAGAGCCAAACCAAAGGCATGGAAGCTCAGTGAAAAAATCCCCATGGGGGAAAAGAGGGGGAGGACAGAGGCAGGAGGGCTGTGTGTGTGTGTGTGTGTGTGTGTGTGTGTGTGTGTGTGTGTGTGTGTGTGTGTGTGTGTGTGTGTGTGTGTGTGCGTGTGTGTGTGTGTGTGTGTGTGCATGAGTGCGTGCAGCAGCATGCCGTCCCGCTCACCGAGGTTAAAGAAAAAGATCTGAGCCGAGGTGGAAAAAGACGCTGTAGCATCAATCATGCCTAATCGTTTAGGTTGGAATCTGCTCTGCTGTATCACTGAATGATATAATACGACTCCACCTATAGCCAGTTGGTGCAAGCTTTAACTCTGGCCGTTGTGAACCCCACCTATCAGGTAGAATGTTTTCCAGAAAAAAAGAAAAAGAAAACTCCCGTGCACGTCGGGCGATGCTTATTGCAAAGCAGGAAGCAGCAAGTGTTGGTTGGAGCTGATAAAAGAATGTGGTGGTTACATGGGCGAATAAGTGAAATCACTAATTATCTAGACAGCTGATGCATGTTAAACAACACAAGCCAGCCAAGTGCTGGTGAATCTTGGCATTAGATAATGGGTCTGACTGTCAGTTCTGGAATTCAACCAGCCGGTCTGAGAGTCTAATTGTGTTGCAACAACAAAAACAAATTGGTGAAATGGTGATTCAAGGGTTTCCTGTGTACCACTGCAGGCTCACTTTGATTTGTCAGAAATCACAGACCTGTCACTGACTGGATAGGGCTCAGTGATGCTGCGAGAGTTTTAAAATTACAGAAGAGAAATCAAGGATAAAGGAGCACTACACTGAAATACTGTACAACGTTTTTTGTGGCAGTTTTATATTGACAGGTAGAAAACAGAGAGAAAGGTTTTAAATGAAATTTGCCAAGCTAAGATAAGAGCTCTGACAATGAGAACAGCCCTTAGCTGTCGAGCCAAAGAGCTACTGTCTCGCACACACACACACACACACACACACACACACACACACACACACACACACACACACACACACACACACAAGCCGAGAGGGAACGAGGACAGATAGTGTTGTGGCTAGCAGAGTGTGTAAAGCGAGTGTATCTCGGGAGAGTTATCAGGGCGTTCTTGTGTTTCAGCAGCATTCTCTGCCTTCTGTTCGCCACAATAAAAGCACCTGTGCACTTCTTGGACAGGTTCAGGGAAGAGCCTTGATTAGGAGGATGTAAGGTGAATAATGTCCTCCGCAACCAAGATCTTCACTGTGATACATCAACAGTCTTTCGATCAAATGACTAGGAATAATAATCCGGGTTAAGTACAAAGGCTAGACAGAGCTAATGCACTCTGATCCATCTCGTCACTCATGGACGGAGGCTGTCAATGCTGATGTGAGCAGACATAATGAGCTTATCATTCTGATGCACTTAGGAATAAAACATATTGCGGTTCAGACTCGAGATCCGTGGATGTAAAGCCAGACTCTACCGTATAGTGAGAGTATTATTTGGACCCGGTTCATGGGCCTGTGATTGACAAAAGATAACAATAATCACCATGCAATAAAACTAAATATGCCAAAAGAGAATATGGGAGACCATTTGAGCCAGAGACACAATCTAAGACTTGTCTGTCTTGTTAAAGTGCTATTAGCTCACCAACCCCCTCAGGCCTTCCTCTCCCAAGAGCCCGGGGTTGAAAGGTCAAGACAGCAGCGGTAATGGTTACCTAACACTTGACACCAGTGTGAGCCACCAAAACAAAAGGAGGGGGGGGGGCTTGGACTGTGTGCGTTTGTTTAATTGTGCACGAACACATGCTTACTTATATTTGTGTGTGTGTGTGTGCAAATGGGTACAAGAAATAGATAAAAGCATTATGAGGTCACTGTTGTCTGGGATACGGCAAGAGCTGTCAGCTGTTTTGGACAAACATGAATGCAGCAGCAGTGAATGAGGACCGCAAGGCCGCTGACTATTGTGGTCAGTCGCTGCCTCCTCAGATGCTCCACAGGTCGTCTATAACGGCCATAAAGCACTTAGAAAAGGACAGTCTGCCTTTTGTCCAAGATAAAGACAGGGCACAAGTCCCTTAAGAAAAACACTGTTGGAGGAAAAAAGGGGTGACATCTGGGGGAAGCCTTCCACTGCTCGATGAACCATGGTGTATAACAATGCAGGTTTAAGTCCAGCTCAGGAATACTATACTGCTGTCAAAGGGGTAAAATGCCCCTGAAATGAAAGGATCAAAGACAAATATGAAAGTTGACCAAAAAAAACAACCCTTTCTCGCTTGCAAAAAGTTCTGAGAATTATTTCTGGCCGTCAAAATGATTGAAAGCGTACAGTTAAAATAACCACAAAGTTGATTAGATTATATACCGTGAACGTGGGCTCGCCCCAGGGCATCCTGGTCCATAGGAGCTCATTTACACACCTACAGTATGTGCGACATGCTGGCAGTCCTTAGTTTAAAGAGATGATGGAATGACACAGAGAGAGGAGATCTAGCTGTTTGCCCATTTCAGGGCTTAAAGTGCTTTAAGAGATCAACCGACACAGAAAGAGATGGAGAATGAGAAAAGAATAAGAAAAGAAGGTTGAGCAACAAGTTGTCAATAGGTGACAGGGTAGTTATTCTGTCGGGGTATTAGAGTTATCCTGCCTGTTGAGCTGCCTGATTAATGTCACTGCGGTTTCTTGCTAAGTGTGCGTGTGTGTGTGTGTGTGTGTGTGTGTGTGTGTGTGTGTGTGTGTGGGGGGGGGGGGGGGGGGGGGTTGACTGTAGCAGTTGCCCTGCAAGTTTAGGTGTGAATGTTCAGTGTTTGCATTTGTCTAATCTTTAACTTGAAGGAACAAAGTCTGCTTCTGTAGTGGGGGAGCAAAAAGCATTTTTGTTTCTGCATGACCTTGTAATATGAACACACAACCATCAGTGAGATCTAAAACTATATTACAGAACGTTACCCGAAAACAAAACTCTGCATCGAAAACCTGCCTTTCATTCCAAATCGCCGTTTGTGCGAGATACTATGCACATCGTCGTAAATTACTCTGGTGGAATCCTGGGAGACATCTTGCCACAAGATGTACATAAATCTCCCTGCAGCGCACCTACAGCCGGCCTCCAGCCACTTCAAAGAGAGCAGCCTATATGCTCTGAGGGAGGGAAATCATGTGTGTGCGTATGCCCGCACTATATGCATGCGTGTGCTCAGACACCCACAGATCTGCAACAACAAAGCGCCTCAGTTATCAGGGTGCCCTGCTCATAGCACCTTTTTATTAACTCAACCAACCGCTTGCACACAATACATTTATCACCCAAATGGCACAAAAGCAGAACAACCGGATCCTGCACAGAGCCTGCAGCAAACACTCACTGAACATACAGCCACAGCCGAAACCTGCCCTCTGTCTCTATGCAACAGCAGATTCTATATTGATTCTGCAGAGTGACGATGCATCACACGTGGTGAGTCCAATTTCTGTCTTTAACACATTTTTATCACCTTGTTACGCACGGAACTGACATGGAAAGAGAGAATTTTCCTCACAGAAAAAAAAATAAGGTTAAAGGAAGAAGAAATGTTCTTTCTTACCTGAGACGGAAATAGTCATGGGTGCTTCCAGGGTCCTGTCATTGTCCAGGTCCCTGCTCAACCTCAGATCCCCAGTGTCCTCGTTCAACAGCAGCAGATTGAGCTCATTTCCCGACTCAAACTTGTACCGTAGCTTATCCGACACATCCGGGTCATGAGCGGGTACCTTTCCTATTATTCCTGATGGGAAGCTGTTGGACTTGTTGGTGATGTAGTTGTTGAAGATAATCTCAAAGTCCTGCAGCACTGGCATATTGTCATTCATGTCTAGGAGGCGGATATGCACAGTGGCCCGACTCACCAGTGGAGCCGAGGTGGCCTGGACCACAATGACATACTCGGTTTTAGCCTCGTAATCCAAGTCTGTGAGTGCAGTGAGGTCACCGTTAAAAATGTCCAACTGGAAAACTTCTGGATTATTCCCTTCGACAATCTGGTACATGATCTGAGCATTGGTGCCCTCGTCGGGGTCGGAGGCAGTGATCCGGGCCATGACGGACCCCACCGGGCTGTTCTCCTCCACGTCAATGAACAGCACGTCCTTCTCAAACACCGGAGCATTGTCATTGATGTCTTGGACAACCACGTGAATGGGAACGACCGCTTTCAGCGGCGGAACCCCCCTGTCCACGGCATAGGCCTTCAGATTGTACACAGGAACATTCTCCCGGTCCAGTTTGCGAGCAGTTCTGACGATACCAGAGTAAGGCTCGATAAAGAAATCCCCCTCTCCGTCATCGCCGCCCTGAAACGTATAGCTCACCCTGCCGTTCGAGCCAGAGTCTCTATCTGAAGCAGAGATCTGGAGGACGCTGGTATAGACGGGTGCGTCTTCTAATACGGACCCCTGGTACCTGGGCCTAAGAAACTGGGGAGTATTATCATTGGCGTCGAGGATGATAATCTCCACATAGGTGGTATCAGATTTCTGAGGGATGCCATTGTCTCTGGCAATGATGGCTAGCGTGTAGGAGGCCTGGTCTTCGTAATCAATCTCCATTTGTGTTGTGATGGCACCTGTATCTTGGTCAATTTTAAACTGGGGAACATTGTCCTCCATCACGTACGTGATGCGAGCATTTTCCCCCGTGTCCTCGTCCGTCGCACTGATCATCACCACAGTGGAGCCCACTCGTTTCTCTTCACTGAGCGTCACCTGGTAGTTGGCACTTTGGAAGACGGGCCGGTGTGTGTTGGCGTCCGTCACGTTGATGAACACCTGTGCAGTGTCGTAGCGCGTCCCATCACTGGCGGTGACTGTCAGGACGTACTGGCGTTCCTGCTTGTAGTCCAAGGGGAGGGCTAAGGTGATGAGACCGCCGCCGCTCTGGCTTGTGATGGCAAAGCGGTTCCTGGTGTTGCCACTGGAGATCTGATAGGTCACCACGCTGTTGATGTCCCTGTCCACGGCGGTCATCGTCAGTACGCTGGTACCCACGACCGCATCCTCATTGATCTTCAGCGCGTAGACTTTCTCTGTAAAAGTCGGTACGTTGTCATTCACGTCGAGCACTGTGATGCTGACGCTGGCTGAGGATGACATCACGGGTATCCCGTGATCTCTCGCCTCCACGCCAAAGGTGTAGAAGTCTGTGGTCTCCCTGTCAAGCTCTTCGCTCACTGTGATCCAGCCCGTGCTGTTGTTGATCGTGAACGGGAAACCAGGCACGGTGTCAGTTAATCGGTACTCCAAAAGGGCGTTTTCTCCAGAGTCACCGTCAATTGCTTGAATGTGGATTACAGAGTAACCGATGGCCACATTTTCCAACACAGTAGCCTGAAAAGGTGTGCTGACAAACATGGGGGCGTTGTCGTTCACGTCCACCACTTGCACCACCACCATCCCCGTGCCATTTATCAGGGGAGGCCTGCCACCGTCCTGAGCCTTAATCCGCAAATTATACTCTCGGATCATCTCATAGTCCAGAGGATTGATGATATCAATCACACCGGTGGGGGAGTGAATGTAGAACTGTCCTTTAACGTTGCCACTGATGATGCTGTAGTGAACTTTGGCGTTGTTCCCCTCGTCTTTGTCTGAAGCTTCCACCTGGATGACTTTGGTGTTGACGGCCACGTTCTCTGGGATCTGCACAACATACCTCTTTTCGGAGAACTGTGGGTAGTTGTCATTCTCATCCTCCACAGAGATTTTGACAGTCGCGGTGGCAGTGCGGGGGCCCGGGTCTTTGCCCTGGTCGTTGGCCTCAACGATGAGCTGGTACTTGGCCCGGGTCTCCCTGTCGGGCCGCTCTCTGATCCTCACTAGGCCGTTGCGGGAGTCGATTTCAAACACAGAGTTAACTCCGTCCCCGTTGACAATTGTATAAATCATGTTGGCGTTGGAGGGAGCGTCCCCATCCGTGGCTCGGATTGTCATCACTTCAAATCCCGTTTCGACATTCTCCCGGATGCTGACCCGGTACTCAGTTTGCTCAAACACCGGACTGTGGTCGTTAGTGTCACTCACAGTGACGGTGAGGTAAGAAGTGGCTGATCTTTTGGGGGAGCCATTGTCAATTACAGTGACTTTGAAAACATGGGTGTCTTTGACTTCCCTGTCCAGCGCCTGGATGGTTGTTATGCTCCCTGTCTGAGAGTCTATGTAGAAGAAGTCGCTGGACCTGCTGTCAAACAAGGCGTCCATGCTGTACTCCAGCCTCCCTGCCTCTCCATCATCCGGGTCAGTGGCTTTCAGGGTGATGACCCGCGTGCCCGCCGGCTCGTTCTCCGGCACTGACACCTGATAGTTGGGGAGCTGGAACTGGGGCGACGCGTTCACCTGTCGCTTCCCCCTGCGGACCAATTTGCCGGAACTTCTCGGCGCGCTCTCCGGGACGGACCCGCGTCGTTTGGGCGCTTTCACGAGCGTCAGACTCAGCTGCACAGAGAGCCTGCCGCTCGCGGAGCTGCGCAGCGCGCAGCGCAGATGCACCTCGGGCTGTCCCCGGCGCTCAGGACACAGGTCGCTGGCCAGGAACAGATCCCCGCGCCTGAACACCGCAGTCAAGTCTTTGCCGACGCACACGCTGTCCGAAAAGGCGATGTTGCGCGTGAAGGTGGGCAAAAGTTCTGTGACGTTCAGAAGCAGTTTACCTGCCGGTAAGCAGGAAGTCTCCTCCAGCTTTGTAAAGTGTTTAATCTGAATGTCGGGCTTACCTGACGATTTCTTTCTCTTGTATTTGATAAAGCAGTCCTGGCCGTGGACAAACACATTGAACTGTGTCAGGATAACGTCCCCAGACGTCGAGGAGCCTGTCCTGAAGTAAACAGGCGCCGGGTTCCGCGCCGTGTGCGCGCACTGAACTTTGCGGGACAGACGGATGAGCCCATCGTGTCTCTCAACTTGGAAAAAGCTCTGGATGAACTTTGGGGACAAAGTCCTGTCAAGTTTAGAGGTCCATCCAGGGCCAAGCGACAGGTTCGCCAAAAGGGTCCCGGGCTGCAAGGTGTCCGAGAGGTGTATCTCCAAACATCCCACGAGCGGCACGTTGAACAGGACACAAACCCACATCCAACACATCGGTAGCTCCATGCTTGTGAACCTGCCAAAGTCCCATTCAACTTCACCGAAACTCCCAAGCAAACGCATTAGCTCTCCCTCTCCCAACAGCGCGTTTTGCTTTTAGCCCTCATCGTGAAGTTTCAGCGTGGAAAAAGACGCTTGGTATCCATAGTGTCGGCGTATCCACGGCGCGCAGCAGCTGAGTTCACCCACACTGAGTTTAAAATGAGTACAAAATGGCTCCGTGGCTCTCCTCCGCCTCCTCCTCCTCCTCCTCCTCCTCCTCCTTCTCTTCTCCTCGGAGGGTTATTACCATAAACCTGCTGCGTTCCCCCTCTGGGACGCTTTCATGGGGGGCGGGTGGGGGCCTTTTTTTTTTCTCATGGAGATTTGGGAAGTGGACCTGACCGGGTGACCAATGCGCGCAAGTGCATTGTTATTACAATAGGGTGAGAGCTGGGTAAAATTCCTAATGCGTGTTTGAGTGTGTATTGTGTGCATGTTGAAGCACTGATGGTGCAAAAAAACAACAAGAAAAGCAGTTGAAGTAAGTCTTCAATGTCAAAAATGTATAAAATGATGTTGACATGTCACCCAACTCCAATAAGCTGCTACTCATGTGTTCATGGAGTAAAAAGAAAAGGTGGACGCAGTTCAACTTGTATCAGCATCATTCAAAAAATGCTTTCAGCAACAACAAAAATGCGAATGTTACAGCTTGATAAACTAAATTATTACTTAGTTATTACCTTTGTTAAATAACATAGTGTTCTTCATGGTGAGAATGTGGAATGGTCATCACTCAGTAGTTATTTTATAGCATGTTATCTCTCATAAAATAAGAATGAATCCCTCTGGACATGTTTTATTATCTACTAGTGAAAAACATTGGATAACTATGTAATATATATTTTCATTATTTAGTTTTTGGAACTTGTATTTTTACTATAATGTGTTGCATGCTGATATCTCAGAAAACCTCTTCTAATGCTTTTATGTTTTCTGTATTCTAATCATGTTTGTTTCCCCCCACACAAGAAAAACTGTTTTAAGATGACAGATGACAGACAGGAACTTTCCAATTTTTTAAAAATGTTTTAATAATTTCTGGGAAAACAGACAATATGATGAGGTAATATTTGTAGAAGTATGCTCAGAAATAAGTGTCATTAGGATTCATAGAAATATACAGTAGGCTGATGGGGCAAAACAACGCTGACTAAAGAATATCAGGTTCACCTTGCAGGTTGATCTTGTGTAATAGCGCCCCCTTGTGGATCACAAACGGTACAACAAGCAATGCACAACTACATATTGTATTTACTCAAGTATTTAGCGACTCTGGAAGGAATATTTAGGTATGCAGGCCGATGACAAATAAGTCAACACATCACTTATGAGGTTTATTCACCCACTGGTAAAAAAGTATTTACAGTTTGTAGTTTAGGAAGAACTTACAACAATGCCATTTGAAGGCAAAAGGCATTTAAAATGTCCAATGTACACATTTCTATAATCTGTCATTTAAAAAAATCGAATTATTCTTTTTCTTTTTTTTTAAAAAATGGAATCAATATGCATGAAAGTATAAAGCAGTGTAGTAACAGTTGAACAATATCATTGTCTTGAACAACTAAATCAACCGTCTCAAAATGTGAAGCAGCGTGAGTGACAGTCTGTTAAAGGACAGGAGGGGCATTGATGACCGACATGAGCAACATCAGAAGTGACAGGAAAAGCTTCAGTGAATGACAATTCTGAATGAACAAGAGAATCACTTTTCACAGTCACCTTCACTCACAGATAAAAGGGTCAAAAAGTGTGTTCCCCCCCCTCTCTGGACCCATAATTAACCCTCTGCTAGCTTAGAGTCAAATCCCATTTCCCTCACAGGTTTCCTACTATTACAATAAAGAAAACTACACTGAAAAGGGCTGAAAAAGAAAGACAGCTTTTCTTCCAGAGCATCGACTGTATGGAGACAAAAACTCACCATATAAAAAGTTTCAGTCTGTGGATTTTTTGCACATCTTCTGAAACATTTATGCGCCGACTTTTACTTTTAAAAAAACAAAAAGCGAGCTTGACTTTGGTTTCTGTTATAACAACAATGAAAACACATCTAGCACTTATTAAAAAGCAGATAATGTATCAAGTACATAAAATATCCAACAGTCTTTGCCATAAATAACATTGTGCCAGGCTGCATGTCTCTGCAATGCACGGCCAACAGATCTAATGACATCATGAATGAACTATGGAGAATGTGCAGAGCAGAAATAAAATGCAACGTGTCATTTTCGATATTTGAGTGAACAAACGAAAAAGCTTGATTTTTTTTTATTTTGTTTTTCAAAACGAGGTGGCTGTTACTTAGCAACCCATATTATTACTTATTGCACCTAGTCTCCACTCCACTCCCACTCCCACTCCCACACACACACACACACACACACACACACACGCAGAAGGTTTGTCTGAGCAGCCAGCAGATAACCTCAGAAATCCGTTGTGTCCTCGTCCGATCAATACATCCAAGTTTTAGGGTCTCTAAAAACGGGCTCCGTGTCACACTTTATCCTCATGAGCAGTGTGCTCTACTGGGTAGAGGCTACCTAATGCACCAGACGCAGCTCGTCCCCACCACGGCCGGGCTGCCAGGTCGTCTCAGCTGGCTGGCTCAGGGCTCGGCTGCTCCTTGTGCTGCGCGGCTGCCACCAACCGCTCTCTGCCCCGCTGGAGTGTGTACTCACTGGGCCCCAGCTGCATGATCTTCCCACTACCCAGACACTCGTCTCCTTTGTACAGCACAGCGAACTGGGGGAGGAAAGTTGAGGAGGGATAAGAAAGCGTGCACACGCTCCCACAAAGAGAAAAGCCTTCCGGCTTTATAACTGGTAGGCCCGAGACGTTGCACTGTATTTCTGTAACGCAGGTGTGTTACCTGTCCAGGTGTCAGAGCTCTGACTGGCTGGGAGAGTGTGATCCACACAGAGCCGTTCATGTTCAGCGTCACCGTGCACGGAGCTGGAAAGCAGGGAAAAAAAGGGTTTTATTTGTTCAGTAAATATGCTTTCATCAATGTACGACTGACGACACAAAACTCACTGAGAGGCATCTGGTGGATGAAGCGGAAATGACACTCCATCATCTGGGTCTTGACCAGTTCAGGAGGCGGGTCAAACGTTACCCAGTGGAAGCGGTCCGTCCGCACCGTGTCACGGAAAAGAGCCGGGTGGTTGGTAGTCGGAGCCTGATCGGTGAGAACATTTAGGGAACAAAGTAACAGCAAAAATTGGTCAAGTTTAAAACAGCGTTGCGCGCTTGACGACACCTTAAAAAAAGTTAGCAAACTGAAATGTAAATCCTAAATGTTAGTGAGCATTTTTTCTTTGTCCCTTTAACAACCCAGACAAACTTTCTCACCACAAACACATCTCCAGTGTTGGTGTCTTTGTCCACCACGAACCAGGGGTCTCTCTGCCCGCCGATCCTCGCCCTCTGGCCCAGCGTCAGAGTGAACCAGCCTGAATTGGCCGAACATAAGACAAACGTGAGAGCCATTACATTCTGACTGTATAATAATGGAATAGTGACACAGCCGGTCTTAATTTTTGTCAGAGAGGTTCACAATTTGAGAACCTTTAAAACAACAATGAACATGCCTTTGTGTGTTCCCTTGACGGCCCCGTCCTCAATGGAGACAAAGTTCCCTGGTTTGGGTTCCAGATACTAGAAACAGGAAAAAACACGGTGTTTACATGCATCTCTCAGTACAATAGGAAAAGAGAACAAGGCAAGTTTGTCATGTTTAAAAACTACTTGGAGGGTTTAATTCTTACCTCCAAAATAAAGTTTTCAAAGTTTCTCTCTCCAATGAAGCAGATGCCCATACTCTGGAAAGAGCAAGCTTACTGTTGGCACACAATGTGAATGCATACATCCCTATTGATTGATCTTTCTTTATTCACATGTGCATGTGTGGCTACCTCTTTCTTCTTCAGCACATGGTGAAAGCCGGCCTCAGCAGCCATCTTTTTGACAAAGTCTTTGGTGAGTCCGTTCAGCGGGAAGATGGTTTGTCGCAAGGCATCCTGGGGGATCTGACTGAGGAAGAAGGTTTGATCTTTGAGGAGATCTGCTCCTTTGTACAACCTCGCCGCTGGGAAGAGAAGAAAAAAAGAGATTTTTAGAGGCTCTGATCTTAAAAGCTGGTGCGATGGTGAAATTTCTCTCCCTGTCAAACTCTTACGATTTCTGATCTCAAACCGATCTCTGAAGAGCGTGGACGACGGCGGCGCGGTGTGCGTCTGCTCGAACACCTCTTCGTCCTCCTGCGACGTCCTGGCATAGTGGCCTGTTGCCATGGCGTCGGCCCCTTAGTCAACGACAGCACGACGCGAATGAAACGCCGTGTGTGTGTGTATTGTGTTCAACACTGAAATCAATTCAATCCTCCGATCTCCACCCACTGCTGACCGGACATTAAACCATTTACATCAGTGTGTGAACACAAGACGGTTACGTACCCAGAGTGTTGACAGCGTACTTGTGGAAATGGTTGAATTTGATGTGCTTGTTGCATAGTATATCTGGGTTGGGCGTCCTCCCCCGCTCATATTCCTTCAACAGTTTACTGGAAGTGGCAACAAAGACAGACGAGACGTTAAAGAGTAACACAATTTAAAAACGTGCTTGAGATTCATTCATTGCTGCCACAAATACCTGAAAACTTCATGCCAGTACTCTTTGACGTAAGACACCTGGTGGAAGGGGATGTCCAGGGTCTGACACACTCTGTAGGCGTCCTCACAGTCTCTCTCTGTGGTGCACTCCCCGCTCTCATCCAGTGAGTCCCAGTTCTTCATAAAGACCCCTGTCACATTGTAACCTTCACATGAAAGAGGAGAACTGGTTAGCTGACCATAGTTAACATGAGCAAAGTCACTTCAGGGGTGTGTGTGTGTGTGTGTGTGTGTGTGTGTGTGTGTGTGTGTGTGTGTGTGTGTGTGTGTGTGTGTGTGTGTGTGTCAGACAGCTCGTTCTCACCTCTTTTCTTCAGTAACAACGCCGCCACAGAGCTGTCGACGCCACCGGACATGGCGCACACCACGTGTCTCATAAAACCCATGTTATTTTTTAAAGAAAGTCCCTTCTTTTAATACTATTTTCTTACGTAACTAATAAAAGTCTCCATTGCCACTTTGGTGAGTAGCCATGTTTGTGGCCCGTTTAATAATAACGTCCGGCTAGAAACAGCTTTCAAACGGAACCAATGTTGCTGGTGGGAGCCACAGAAACACGTAACACCGTCAACATCACGGAGCTGTCACTTCATACAGTAACGGGGAAAGTCCAAAACAAGCGAGAAGGTCAGTGGGACGAAGCCTCGTGCACGAAACATATCACTATGGTTTACTTAACTTCTCTTTTGTCAAAAAAAGTAGGTTTTGTTATTCAACATGCATTCGCTTTTCTTAATAAATCTGTACGGGTGCGTGGACCAGTTATTCTCAACTGGTGGGTCGCGGGCCTTTGCTTGGGCAAAACAAATGTTAATAAAAAAATCTTGTAATGAGTAACTATTTTTGAAGACAACTTCAGGACCTGAGGACGTCACAGAAGTGTCTCTCTTCTTCGTGCTCGAGGCAAGAAGAAGAGAGGCGCTCCGTGCGTCTTACCAGGTGGCGCATCATCTTATCGCTAAATTAAAGAAGCCCCGCCCCGTTGCAGAGGACCGCATCTCACCTGCAGCCGTGGACGTGGTGAGAGAGGTGTTGGATCACTGCGCAGCGGATGAACTGAGAACTAGACCTCTGTCAAATTACACTATAAGTAGGCGAATTGAAGACAAACAACAGACCACATCTCGAATTAAAATCCCCAAATAGTAACGTTACCTCGCTAATAACGTAACTATTTCCATTGTTATTTGTAGTTTGTGCATATGATGAATGCGAGTTAGAGTAGTGTAAAGGGCCAATGTGAAATCCTATAAATGGATAAATCTATATTAAAACTACTGTAGCAATTGAAAACAAAGTATAGTACTTATTATTACATTTGTTTATTAAATGCTTATATATATGTATCAGCCAAAATGGTGCCTCCACAATGCAAATGCATTCCTGCTAATACATTGTTTCTAACACAGATGGGTGAGGTGTCCGCAGACGCCGTCACCCTGGACCTGCTGAGAGAAGCCAGGGAGACGGTGAGAGGCAGCCCCCTGGGTGTCATCAACACTCCCATGATCCCCTGGTGCCAGACGACCCTGCCTCTCGACATCCACTGCAACGTCCACATCAAACTGGAGAACATGCAGAGAACGGGTTGGACGAAACCCCTTTGATTCTCCTCACACAAGACGTAGCCTCGGCTCACCACTAAAGAATTGTCTTACGTTTCAACGGCAGGGTCGTTCAAGATCAGAGGAGTGGCCAACCAGTTTGCCAGGAGACCGCGGGGGGGTCATTTCGTCACCATGTCTGCAGGGAACTATGGGAAGTCTTTTGCGTACGCCTCTAAACACTACGGGTCAAAGGGCAAGGTGGTGATGCCCAAAACAGCCCCTGTGTCCAGATCCATCCTGATACAGGTTAGAGGTTATCTGCTGTAGTACATGCTGTGATTTGCTTTTATAGTTGTAATTTGTTTTTCTGCACCAATCTGAAAAAAAAACTTTCCTTTGGTTGCAGCTAAGCTGAGTTTTAAAAGTATAATTCTCATCCTCAGAGTTTCGGGGTGGAGGTGGAGCGCGTTCCCACCTCCTGTCTGATGAATGTGGTGAACCGCTGCGTTCAGGAGGACGACATGACCTTCCTGCACTCCTACGATGACCTGGATCTGATAGCGGGACACGCCAGGTACGCTCAAGGGCTCACCGTGGAATCAGGATGATTCAAACTTCTATCTATTAGAGCAAAGTCCAAACCCGTGTGTGTGTGGGTGTGTGTCTAGTCTGGGTCTGGAGGTGCTGGAGGTGATGCCCGAGCCCGATGTGGTGGTGGTGTGCTGCGGTGGAGGGGGGCTGCTGGCCGGCGTAGCCGCTGCCATCAAACTGTCGGGCTGCGACAAGACCAGGATCTACGGCGTGGAACCAGATGGAGGTAAAACCAACCCACAAAAGTAAAAAGCGTCACCTGCAGGTTTAGCTTTCACATGAAGAGCGACGGGGGCATCGCAGCAGCTCAGTGAACTTCGGGCTTGTTGTGTTTCTGTTTGAACCCAGCATGCACCATGCACAGAAGCTTCATTGAGAAGAAGCCAGTGGGCATGGACACCAAGAGTATCGCCTCAGGACTGGCACCACCTTCTGCAGGTATCATGCAAGTCGTTTCTCTTTACGGGTGCTTGAAGTTAGATTTAGGCTCATCATTTCAGGGGGAAGACCTTCTTATTGTTACCGACACTCATTTTTGTGGCTCTCTCCCCCTCCTTTTCTTTGCGCTCCAGGCACTCTGCCCTTTGAGTTGTGTCAGCGTTACGTGGAGGGGATCGTCCTCATAAATGATGAGGAGATCGCGGCGGCCGTGTCCACCCTCTACAGGTCTGGCCTCGTGGTGGAGCCGTCGGGCTGCGCCGCCTTTGCCGCCATCGTTAGTGGCAGGATACCCGAACTGGAGGGGAAGAACGTGGTGTGCATCCTCAGCGGAGGGAACATCGTAAAGGACGAGCTCGTTAACTTCCCAGGCTGATAAGTGTACACTAATATAATGTGACTTTTCTCAGTGTTGACACACTGTGAAAAAATAAAAAAAACTATTCAGGTCTTCGAATGTGGAGAATCGAAATAATTACAGTGCCATTTTGTCTGTAAATGTACTAAGTGATGTAACAGCGGAAGCGGACATGAATCGTGATGAAATGAGTTTAAAATGTCTACCATAATGTGAATTTTTACCAATTTTCTACTACAGAATTCCTTTAATTCCTCTCAAAGCAAATTTAAAAGAACAAAGCTGCATCCAAATGTTTGAGACAACCAGTACAACCAGTACATTTCATATTCTTGACCTCTTCGGCTGAGAGGGTTTGACTGAATCTTTCATGTCTCGAACTCTGGCTGAGATTTGGCCCCGGAGCATTTCAGATTTATTATTCACCGACTGCTGGCATGAGACCAGCTTTAAATCACTGTCCCTAAACACAGAGCCCACCTTCAACTTTTAGACACAATAATAACTTTCTCCAAAAAAGGTTCAAAGGAATGACTGGGAAGCACGAAAAGTTGCTGTGGGAACTCTAGATGAAGTGTTATGACTTCCCCAACTGCCTCTCAAACCTCATGAGTCTAACAACTATATAGACAACGTAAGCATGAAAAAAGACAACTTGAAAAGATATATGAAAAATAAGATATATTTTCAGCTTGGAAAATATTTCCTTTCGATTAATTTGAGTTTGTGTGGAGACAAGGTTTGCATCTTTTGGGAGAGCATGAAAGACATTATCAATATGAATCCAAATCATATTGTTATTGTTGTTTTTTTAAAGTCCTTTTTCCTGTCGTAGCTACATGATGTCCTTAGCGGCCATCCTGCATACAACCGCGTCCAGCAGAGTCCCACAATTCTCCTCCTGGGGGGTGACTTTATAAAGCTAAACGAAGACACAAAAAAAAGGTGTAAGATTAAAAGACATGTCACTGAAATCCATTTCGTAAACACGGAAAAAGGTATCAGTTCTGACTTAAAGCTGACCAAAAAAAAGTATCACTTTCAACCTCTCTCTAAGAATGTCTAGCTAATCATTGAGATGATGAACAGAATATATAGCATCCTGCATGTGTGATGTGTGTCCTTGATTGATTTGACTAAATCACTTATCTAGAAAAAAAAGAAAAACACATAGCACAAGTCGAGATAACATGAGTCACATTAAATTGAGGACGAAGATGGAGAACCTTTTTGATTTTTGCATGGTCCGTCAGCGAGGAAACATCTTCTGCTGGAACCTGCCGTCCGCTCACCCTGGCCGCGATGTCCGACAGCAGCTGTGGCTCATCTTTGTCGTGGATCAGGACCACCAGGACAGAGTCATCGCCATCGGAGCTCCCGAACCTTTTGAACGCCTCCGAGATCTGCAATCGGGGGAAAGGCACACAAATATCATGCATTTCTGTTTTGAGTTTGTTCACGTGCGTTGGCGGCCAAAGGTCTGATGCTCCTACCCACAGCAAGTAGAGAGAAATAGTACATTTCCATGTTGAAAGCAACACATATTCTTGAACGTCTAAAGAGATAAAGGCCTGGTTCTGTTTTAAACAAGAAGAAGCATTTTCAGAGCAGAACTAGAGAATGATGTAACGTTAAATAAAATGAAGTTCGTTTCTGGGTACTTACATTATTAGTGGGCGAGAGGTTGAAGATTATTTCCGAGTACAAACTTCTAGTCTTCATTTTCCCACTTTTCTGTAAGTGGACAGCCTTGTTGGCAGCCACCAGCACCTGGAAAGGACTCACCAGCTGTAAATGAAAAAGAGAGTCTGATGATGAATGAGGTGCCACCGTTTAACCGACCCCTTTTACTTTTACAAAAGATGGTTCTGTGTGGAAAGTAATTGTATTGTAAGCTAATAAATATATATATAGGAACATGTCTAATGTAGCAGAACACCAACGTCTCACCATGGTCGGGTTAATCAGAGCACCCTGTATTTTACCCTCCACCGCACACTGCCTCAGCTCTGCAGCGTTCTTGACCTCCTTGAAAAGCAGTTGAGTCACCCGGTGGTCGGGGAAGAGCTCTAGTTCGTTTGTTACATGCATGTTGGGGGAGAAAAAAATGGCTTCACGAACTATGAAGAAAATTACGATTTGCCGCGGTTCACGTGAACGTCTGCGCACGAGGGGGAACCATAACACGGTGACACCGCATCGGAGCGAAGTTCCTGTTCAGGGAAACGGTTCAACAAACTCAAAAAAACGACATATGGAAGTTTTTTATTTGAAATGTATCATACAGGATTATGGTGGCTAATATCTCTTCTGCTATTTCTCCACAGGTCTGATGCTTTAACTATTTAGCACAACCCGGAACTAATACCCATAAAACCGTTTCCGTGCCGGACGTCTTTGACAAGCGGACCGCCAGCTGTCAAACACACAACTCTTCCGTTTATCAATACGGGACAAGAGTCAAACCCGTTTCCCCTCGGCGCTGAGACTGTGCGGGGCTTTCACATACACATACACTGTAATGTGGTACAACCCGCGTTATCGCCGCTGCCTTTGAACTGCGTTCACTTTTGCGTCGGGTTTCGTCATCAAACATGGAGAGGTTTGAAGGCTACGTCTTCACTGCGCTCTGCAGCACCAACTTTTTGATTTCCTGCCTGCTGTTCTCCAGAGTCACTCGGGAGCAGAGGGAGCCGTACATGGACGAGGTGTTTCACGTCCCGCAAGCGCAGAAATACTGCCACGGGAAATTCAACGAGGTAAAGTGGCTTCCTGAAAGGTGTAGCCATCAAAGGGCGTCTCTGTGTTGTTGTTTCGCGGATTAAGGTCCGCGGAGCTTCCGTCGTTTAAAGCGATGCTTTTAATCCCCAGGTCGTACAGACAGAATAGTATTAGTGGAGGTTTATGTGCTTAAAGATGATGTAGATAGCGTGCCTCTAGCCAGCCTCATTCACAGGACAGGAAAGTGGAGATTAAAGGATCATCATCCACGTCGTTTCTTTTTTTCTTTTATTCAAGTAATTTTACATGTGAACATCTATGATTAAGTGTTTCAAAAGCATCGTTTTTGTTTTCCTCAAGTAACGCTCTGGTACTTGACTCATTTGAAACGTTTTAGTGCGTCACTTTCAGTAAGTTTGATCAAAAATGGTCGATACACTCTTTATTGTGAGGCAAAGTAGGAAACCTGGGCACGTGGCCCCCAAAATAAAAGGCCCCCAAACATCTATGGATATGTTATGACCAATATTTAATTATGTTACTATTCTAACTCCTTATGCTATACCTTGTAATACCAGGGCAACTTAACGGCATGTAAAAACCTTCCTCCATGACCTCAAGGGAACGTTCGCTGCCAACAAATTGTTGACTAAAAATTTAAATTTAATTACATTCTTCTGATCCTATCTATCGTTCACTCTTCACTTGGTCTAAAAAATGTCAATGCACAACGTTTACTGTGCGGCATTTATAGTTTTATTATTAATAGTTTATATTTTTTTACTTTAGAAAACATTTTTGAGTACTTCTCTCTACTGCTGCCAATTCTCACATTCCCAGTATCGAGAGAAGCTGAACATAAAAGCCAGACAGCGTTTGGCTTGAGCCCCAAATCACTAAATCCAGTTCTGAAAACCCACATTCACGTCGGGTTAACTAGCGGTCAGAAAACGGCATTGAGATACACTTAGTGGAGGTAATTTCCACCGCGGGTGTAATATATACTACAGATTTATTCAAAGTTTATTAATGTTGTGCATGTTGCCTTTCCAAATTGGACCAGGTTCAAAAAAGCACTCCTTGGGGTCCCTCGGGTCCCTCGCAATACACAAATTTAAGTGTGAAATTTCCGAGATGTGAAACTGGTGGAATTGACCTTTTTTAACGTGGTTGCGATCCTTCCTCAGTGGGACCCGATGATCACCACCCTCCCGGGCCTGTACCTCGTCTCCGTGGGAGTCATCAAGCCCGTGGTGTGGCTCGCCAACCTGACGGGCCAGGTGGTGTGTTCCACGGCCATGCTGCGCTTCATCAACCTGCTGTTCAACTGCGGCAACCTTTACGTGCTCTACCTGCTCGTCTGCAAACTGCACCTCAGGGAGAAGGTACATCCAGACGACGGCGGCGGCAATCATGTGTGAGTGATCTCGCGTTGTCATTTTTCTGATCTCACGTTTCCCCCTTCTTCCAGACGCGGACGACCTCCCGGCGAGTCCTCTCGGCGCTTTCTCTCTCCACCTTCCCCGTGCTCTACTTCTTCAACTTCCTCTACTACACCGACGCCGGGTCTACTTTCTTCACCCTCTTCACCTATCTCATGACGCTCCACGGCTGCCACAAGGCCTCGGCGCTCCTCGGCGTCTGCGCCGTGCTCTTCCGTCAGACCAACATCATCTGGGTGGCCTTCTGCGCCGGCACTCTGGTGGCCGCCAAAATGGACGAGGCCTGGAGGGTGGAGCACGCCAAAAAGAGGGACGAGAAGTCCCCGACGTCCCAGGTGCCTCTGTCGCTCAGCGGCGCGAAGAAAGCCACGCTTTTCGCGCTGGAGTTCCTCACCTCCCCGAGCCAGGCGAAGGCGGTGCTGCTGGTGGCCTGGCCGTACGCCGTGGTCGGCGTGGGCTTCCTGGTGTTCATGGTGCTGAACGATGGGATCGTGGTGGGTGACCGGGCGAGTCACGAAGCCTGCCTCAACTTCCCCCAGCTCTTCTATTTCTTCTCCTTC
The DNA here is from genome assembly GCA_016806645.1 of Ophiodon elongatus. Lineage (NCBI taxonomy): Eukaryota > Metazoa > Chordata > Actinopteri > Perciformes > Hexagrammidae > Ophiodon > Ophiodon elongatus. The sequence continues at coordinate 594,132 of JACSYO010000383.1, read as the reverse complement.
GCCCTCTTCTTCTCCCTCCCCGTCTCGCTGTGTTACCACCGCGCTCTTCGCTTCCTCCAGGCCGTGAGACGCCAGCCTCTGTTTTTCCTCTCCGCCACATGCGTCTGCCTGCTCCTGGTGTGGAAGTTCACCTCCGTCCACAAGTACCTGCTGGCAGATAACCGCCACTTCCCCTTCTACGTGTGGAAGAGGCTTTTCCAGAGGCACGAGCTGGCGCGCTACATCCTCGTCCCCGCGTACGTGTTCGCTGGGTGGAACTTCCTGGACGCCTTCAAGTCGCGCTCGCTCTTCTGGAGCCTGGCGTTCCTGGCGTGCCTCATGGCCGCGACGGTGCCGCAGAAGCTGCTGGAGTTCAGGTACTTCATCGTTCCCTACCTGATGTACCGCCTGCACATGCCCCTCCCCTCCCTTCCCAGACTCATCGCGGAGTTTCTCCTGTACACGGCGGTGAACGCCGCCACGCTCTACATCTTCATCAGCAAGACGTTCCGCTGGCCGGACAGCGCAGCCACGCAGAGGTTCATGTGGTGAGCGAAAGAGGAACGCGGATCTGACGGCAGGAGTTCCCGGACTCGGACGTGATGTCGGTATCGAGTCGATTTTCTAGAGAACCACGGAACACGTGAAGTCTCAGATATCAAAAGAAAAAGCTTCTGTTTCACATTTCAATAACCGACACAAATGGCTTATACTCTCGATATTCTTGTACAGTGTAACCAAATGGTGTTCGGGATCGTGTATTGGGATCTGCCACGGCTTACACTGAGAATCAATATTGCTAGTTTTAACATGACGGGTGATGGACAAAAATATAAAATAAAAAACATTTAATTGTGTGCTTTTCAGCTTTGATTTATGCTGGACTGTGATTCAGTTCACAATTTCATGAAAATGACAGAGTATTGAAAGATAATTAATTCTGTAAAAAGGAAAGTTTTTGGCTTTGATGATACAGTGGTGGTTCCGGTGTAGCAAATCTGGTCTGAGTTATATTGGTCTCTATCGATGAGAATTGACTGTATTTAAAAGTTGTTTCTACTGCGCCGACAATTTTTGGTTGAAATGTTGAGCCCTCTCCAGGGAGGAAAAAATATTTTCTGCAGGTTTCTGGTAAACTGTCAAGGCCGGGTGTTGTTTCCTATGGCTGTAACTGTTTTGTACTATACATGTAAATACCGTATGCAGTTCTATGAATCGCTCTTTGATGAAATAACTGTTGACACGAGCTGTAAATATGATTCGAGAGACCAAAAATGAGAGCCATATTGTTCCTAATTTCTATTGTATGGGATGTTTTTGTATTGATTGAGATCCTTTGTATTGTTTTTTTTGCCGGTGGAGAACCACAGACTTGTTTATAATCATGGAGAAGATAAACATGTGTTTTCAGATTTTTTTTACTTTTACCAAGCCATAAAGATCCACTGGAAGTGATTCAGAATTTAGATGTTTTTTTTGTTTGTCATGAAGTTAGTCTTGTTGTACTTTGTGATTTATTTGTGAACTCACTGTATCCCCTTTTTGTTGGCGTGTGCTTGTACGTGTGCGTGTGTGTGACTGACATTTTTCTATGTAGATACATACGTTTTAATCATGATGTTGATCTGTCCATTCAGCTGTATGCTGTTCCCCTGTTCATACAATTGTGTGTATATCTTTTGAATAAAATGACTCATGCAATATGAAGTCTCATGTCTAGTTTATTTATATACACACACACACACACACCACCTAACTCTTTACAGAATACAAAGAGCAGCAAAAAATGATACAACAGGCATGTTGACTCAACAGAAAGGCCACTAGGGGGAGCTATAACACAAAGCTGCATTTTCTGATGAACGGAGTAGTAAATCAAACTGGTAATAAATTCAACACTGGACCTCTAAATGGTGTATTCGCAGCAGAGTAGCAAAGAAAACATAATGCCTTTGTTAACCTAGCCATTAAAATCTATATGGTCAGTGAGAAGCTTGAAAGCTAGTTTTGTTTTCATACTGTTCCAATTATATTCACACTGGAGCTTTCAAATGATGTGAAATTATAGCGAGATTAAGACAAACATAGAAGAAACCCAGGCAGACAAATTGAACTAGCAGGAGCTGACATTCTACAGTTCGTAGCGATGATAATAAAACCTGTCGATTTGTAATTTGGAGTGCTCTTCTTTACTTTGGAAGTGAAAGCCCAAAACAAAACAAGTGGCACAAAGATGACTCTGTCTATTTTAATTACGTCGAGCAGCGGGGGGGGGCAGCTAACAGGAGAGATTTTAATAAAGTCAAGCTGGGATGATTATACAAATGTTGATTATGCTATTCTGACACGCAGGAGATATCGTTTGTGCTGTCTTCAGCCTGGGAATAGATATATTGGAGTATGTGTGTTTTTAAATATTCTGTCTTTTGCTAAAGCTCCCTGTCCTTCAGCGTCTCATTGATTTTATACTTTTGGAGATGATGAAAGTATGAATCAGGCTTTTCTCACCACTTTGTTCTGGGATTTTGAAAATTACAGCCCAAGAGGGGGAGGCACTACCATCATTCATAGGTGTTTTTTTTGTGTCATGATAACTTTGCCCTCGTGTAATGCAGAATCTCATTAGTTTACTAAATGCATTTGGAGGAAAACTGGTAAAAGTATTCATTACCAAAGTCCCTAAAGGACAGTGATTTGGCCCTAAGACTACAAACATTTTGAGGAATAAGAAAAATTCTGAGTAAACAATCGCATACTTCTGTTAAACTGGAAACACAATTTGATTTTGCATTTAAAAAAGTGACAAGCTATTTTATAAAATGTTCCGTTCATATTTTTTTTAAACAAAGTAAAACGTAAACGTTACATAAGAACGGAAAACAAGGTCAGAAATATCCCTGACGTGACTTCAAAATAACTCGACAACACTTTGGGAGACGAACACAGGTCTCCTGGTTGAATGTTTGTTTAAAATGAAACGATTTCATTGATTTTTATTGAAAAAAAAAATCGTTTTTCATCTATGTAGATATAAAACTGAAATGTCACTCATTTGGCTTCAGATAATTTTTTTCCCCAAAGGAGTAGGGCAGATTTTAAACGTGCGTGAAAGGGATCAACAGGTCGCGGCCGCGACGTTGTTCGTGTGTTTGTCATCGAAATTTGAACCCGTTCAGTGTGTTTTCAGTTCATGAAAGTTAACTGTAACACTTTGGTCACCTAAAAGTGTTCTCTCACGTTGATAAAGACAAGATGGCGAACTTGAGGCTTCAAAACCGTGATCAAAAAAATCAGTGGGTGACGTCATGCTGACTGCGTCCACTTCTTGTTTCTGTCTTGCAGATTATAGCTTATGTTTGTTGTGTGCATATTCAATAGTTTTGTCTGAATTAAACTTCCATAGAGGATCTTCAGCACTAATTACATATCAAAATGATGGTACATTTGTCACCGATTTACTCAGAATAGAACTGCATTATTTCTTCAGGGCGACATGTTTTCTGCTTCTTTGTCTCTTTGTGTATGCGCACATGCAAACCTTCCTCCCACACTTTAACTTGTGCAAGAATCGGAGGCTCGGAGCAGTTCATTAAAAGAGAAGCTTCAAGGAGGAGGACATTTGTTTTCTGGAGCTGAAAAGGTGAAGGCAGAAAGACACTGAGATAAACTTGTTTCAGTGAATGTTATCAGAGTTTATTACTTAATCATTCCCTAAAGGGGAACATAGAAGTCGCACGAGCAGAAAATAATTGGGAGGAGAAAAGAAGGAGGAGAGGAAGAGGAGGAGGAGGAGGAGGAGGATGGAGAGAAAAACATAGATCCACAGGTACGATATGACAGCACAGTAAGAATCTCATTACAGAAGAGGTGAATATAATTACTGCAGTTCAGGTTGACATTGTATAATCTAATATTCACAATGGTGTCAGAGAATAAACAACTTTATAGACTTATATCTATGTCCCTGTGGAACTATTTGTGTGTTCATGTTACTTGCTACTTAGTTATTCTATACACTCCATATGCTCTATATATCTTTCTCCCGTGAAAACACCCAAACAAGAAGTTAGTCCGTCTCTCAATACGTTCCTCTACTCCTCTCCCCGCTCACGGCTCCAAGCCCATTTGTTTCTACTGTCTTAACGTAATAGCTGCTTCCTGCAGTTCCTGGTCGCTTCACAGGGTTACAGTGCATAAGGAACTGAGTCTGTGGTATCAGACGGGAGAAATACAGAATATGGAGCCTTGATTCTTGACTATTTTAACTTTATGAAAACCTATCTGGCACGGTGCCATGGTGACCTGAAATCTTAACCTGCCACCTGCCAACATTTGGCAGGTGGCAGGTGCTAATTTCTTTCCCCGGGTGGTTGTGACTGACTGAAGTCCCTCAGTAAACACTCACAGCAATGATAACTTTCATTGTAATTGTCTGAACGCTCGCTCGCGTTTATTCACAAACCATTCGTTCTCACAGTGTCGATCAGTGGCTGTCAGTTGACCCCCCCCCCTCACTCCTCGGACACTCTCTCCGCCCCTGTCACTGCACATCATCAGTCCGACGCGTCCACATGTCACCGCGCGCACACACACACACACACACACACACACACACACACATACACATACACACACACACACACACACACACACACACACACACACACACACACGCACGCAAACATGTATTCACGTGCACATGTAGCCTCCTAATGTGTGGCGGAAACCATAAAAATAAATAAAATAAGAACAACAGATTCCCCACTGAGTTATTACCGTCTCTTTCTCTCTCTCTCTCACATATAAAAAAAAAAAAAAAACAGCACCCCGTGCATCTGTCTGCTGTCTCACTGCATAATGCATCGCTGGCCGAGGTGGAGACACACTTTACACACTTACACACAGAAACGGCTTAGCTGCGATGCATAATTTATCAAGCCAGGTTAGGGAGAACAAGTGGCCTCATATGTACTGCTAATTGAGACAAAGGCACGGTTCCTGTGAGTGTTTGTGTGTGTGTGTGTGTGTGTGTGTGTGTGTGTGTGTGTGTGTGTGTGTGTGTGTGTGTGTGGTAACTACTGATTAAACACAGCAAGCGCAATAAAAAAAAAACTATAAACATTAGTCAACTGAGTGGCCAAGTTGCCATTTTGTCTCACTTAGCCTCGTTGATTGTTTAATATGATTTTTTTTAAATGAGCAGATATGAAAAAAAAGAAGAAAGAAAAGAAAGAAGCCAAAGCATTTTTTTTCTTCACATTACAGAACTCTCTCCCTCAGAGAGACCCCATTATGTTTTAACTGAATTATCCCATGATGCCAGTCAGTAGTTCTCTAGTGACTCCATCAGGCTGCAGACTGATCCTGGATCAGCACCTTCAACAACATAAACACAGAGCAGAGCTGCGAAGAAACATATGGAAGAAGCAAAGGACACCATATGTTACCGTGACACGTCAAAACGACATTATTATACAAGGCTGGCGGGAGCAACGAGTCAAATTTAGTTACTTTGCTATTTCTTTGCTGAAAAAACAAACATGAAATCACACAGGCAGAAAACAACAATATCCAATACACAACACTGATCCACTGACAAGCAATACAAGGGCCCAAATCACAGAAACAGATATTTATATTATTATAAACGGCTCATATACTATCATAAGGGAAGCCAAATTCATAATCGGGAAGCTAAAGAATCTTGACTTTACTCGGGCCACGGTGGCTGGAATGACTTGTGCGTGTTCATTGTATGTTTTCAGTTTAAATATTAAATATTTAACACACACACTGGGCGGGCCTTGTCGTGGTTGGATGACTACCCTGTCAGTCAAGCTGCTCACCACACCACCTTGTTACTAAGTAACAAACAATGTATACAAGATGTTTTGGCTTTTAATAAGTAGAAAAAAATCTATTAATTTAGTAAAAATTGGTTGGTAAGATTTTTAAAAATAAGATGTAATATTTAGGCTTTTCGAGATAAGAGATTATGAAGATAGGTTGGAAAACTCATTTTGAGCTGTGTTTTACTAGTATGAGGAAGTGTTGTGTGTCATAGTGAGCCGGTAATGCTCAAAAGTAGTATTTTTTCACTTCACAAGATATTCAAGATGTAACTAATGAGGTGATACGTATCAATGGAATAAGTCATAAGTAGAACACGATAAAACAATGAAGAGGAAAATTAAATAAAGTGGAGAAATCTGTGGCACATCTGCTTCGTAGACAAATAAAAATCTCATTTGCACACGACATATGCTGCAAGAAAAATGTTTTTATGACTCTTTCAAAGTTACACAATGGACTCCATATAGCTGCCATTTCTTAGCACCTTTAAAAGAAAACAATTACAGCACATGAGGAACATGTTCTATATAAATAAGAGCGGTGGGAGTTGAGTGGGCTTAGCGGCCAAAACATGTGTTTTGCTTTATTAACGGCACACAGTAATTATGCACCCTGCCCACATTCATATCACTGTTTCCAGCATGCTGCCTGTAAAACGTTTATGTTGTTGTGGGGGAGGTGTGCCAGAGAATTACATTTTTTTTAGGGGTGTCCTGATGAGACCTTTTAGGTTTAGAAAATGCAAGTCTGCACTTAGTATTGCACCAGCCGCCTTAGTTTCCCTCTGTCCTTTAATTTCTGGGGAATATTCAAATGAGATCCAACTTTAGCTCTCCGTCTCAGTGGCAGGTTGCTAAGCTACAGACTGTGTCAGGAAGTGACAAGCGAACATAATTACAACCCTGGTTGACAGACACCGACCACAGTGTTCATTAGACTTACGCAAGCGTTAAGACATCAAGTCTTTTGAAAGGACAAAAAAAACCTTGCGCAGCCTTTTGCATCGGCTAATTACCACATAATCATTTGGTGAATAAGTATTTAAACAATTAAGTAGCAAAGGAATTGTGTCCTGTTTCCTTTCAGTACGGGCGTTATCATCTGCTGAGCGTCCTTTATGCAAATGCCAGGTTGAGTTTTTATTTTCTTGCATTTTGAGCATCATATTGGTGGTTTTGATGTGTTAGCTTTTAATGAGCAGTGTAAATCCTCTGGTGTGTGTGTGTGTGTGTGTATGTGTGTGTGTGCATGTGTGTGTGTGCATGTGTGTGTGTGTGTGTGTGTGTGTGTGTGTGTGTGCATGTGTGTGTGTGTGTGTGCATGTGCGTGTGTGTGTGTGTGTGTGTGCATGTGCGTGTGTGTGTGTGTGTGTGTGTGTGTGTGTGTGCATGTGTGTGTGTGTTTTTTGTGCACGTGGCATGTCTTTGTTTTGTGCTCATTGTTACGATGCTCTCTCTCTCTCTGCTGCTGCCTTTAGACGCTGATTGACAGTGATATTAGCACCTTTCCATCACTCTGCCTCTCTTTAGCACCTCAATCAATCCATCCATCTCTTCCCTGGGCCTCAAGGGATGCTGGGAAAATAAAGCTATTTAAAGCAACCAGAGGCATGCACGGGGCTCTCCTGTGTGTTCAATAGAAAATGACACACAAACCACCTTTGCATTACAAACACCCAATGCATGCAGTGTGATCAAATCTTCATCCGACTCCTCGCTGGTTAAATCTTACAGATTATACATTTTGTAGCAGAAAACAATTGCTTGAGGTGCTTTTCATAGTTTTTAGTCACGTGACTGGCGCGTAGACTGGAGAGCAAAACAGTGATCCGACATGAGGGCTCACACTGGGAACTCCACGGAGCTACCTGCATCAGGATGAACACGAAAGCCCCGAAAACATTTCCAAATCACCTTCTTACTATGAGCGATGGGGTCCTGCATGAGTACAACGTTCGTTTTTAGTTATTTCTCATGACGGATTTCTTTTTTTGTGTGTTTTGTATTTCTGTGCTCCTCACACGGGTTTGAAGTGAGCATTTGAAGTTGTTCTGTTCCTACCAAACAACACTACCCAAACCAAATGAAAAGAAGGAGGGTGTAGGTGATGCATGGAATATGTGCAATGCTGTTGTGGCACAGCAAAATAAACCAAAATCTGAGCACGCAAACCAGAGGCTGGGTGACACTGACCTGATTCCATCCTTCACAGGACCGCAAAGAAAGTCTGTCATTGGTATAATTTATTTTAAATACCAAGACATAATAAGGATTGATTATTATATTGAACTTCTATGTGGTCATAAAAAACGATTACGGTTATCAATATTTGGTAGGTTTAATCAGCTAGTTTTTCATGTGCAGAAACCAAAGTCACAAAAGCCACAAAGATGGAATTAATAAATATTGTGTTTGGTGGAAATAAAATGTCATCACGTCTTAAATAAATCTTTATTCCCTTGGACAGAGTATGCAGACGATATTACCACCCACGCAGCCTCCCACACACACCTACCCTGAAATGAGAAATCTCACAGAATTGATCCCCATCTGACATGGAACCCTTCCCTCATGGCTTTCCAGCTTTATTTAGATGTACAAGCTTCATTTAAGTTCTAATTTCACTTCACCTCAGGCCGCCAATTCACAGTTTCATGCTGGATTTTTAGGAGGGCCAAATGTGAAGCCGACTGAGCTAATTTATTTTGCAAATATATGCAAATGGTGATTCGTAATGAGGCAAATTCATAAGCCAATTTTGTCGGCTCGGGAAAAAACGGACGGGCCAACACCTGACATCTATCTAATATACACGAGGGGGTTGATGGTGATTGATTGGGGCCCATGTGGACAGAAGGACAGTGTGTGCATACTAGATTACACCTGTCATCACGAGCCATCGTTATTATCAACATGACATACGTACTAAAGATGTCTTACTTCATGTACACGCGAGACAAGCCATCCAATCTGAAATGTCAATGGCGTCTTCGAGTCCACGCTAACCATGTGGAAGATTCCAATATTTTTCACTCAAATTTGTGCTTTTTCTTTTTGGCTTGAAAAGTGAACAGCACTAACGTGTAGTTGGTTTAATGAGTAATTAAAAGGCTCACAGTAACACTTAATTGTCCGATTTTCACTTTGAAATCTCTTTGTTAACACCCCCCCCGTTGCTTCTCAAGGAGATGATTGGCATCCATATGTTGTTGACTCTCCGTCTTTTTCTGGAGAACATGCTGTTGACTTGAATAACGAGCCGTCAACCTGCAGCATGCAAAGGCTCATCATGTGTTTATTCCATCAAGCCAGAAGCAGATGCACGGTGGGAGGCAGTTTGAAGGAATAACGTTAATTGCGACTTCCAGACATATGGTGGGTGAAGACTGATGAAGTTACCACGACAACAGCGGCTCATATGGACACGTATAATGGTAATTAGAGAGTGAAGGTGAATGTAGTCATTATATAGTTATTTTTATTATACATTTGTTAAATGCAAATGCAGGATCAAAATTAGCAACATAAGCAATAGAACAAGTCTCTGATTGCTTCTATTCACGTGCCAACCAACACCCGAGACCATTGGTTCCCAATGTTGAAAGATTACTTGATTCATTTAAAACCCGGTTGTGCATAAAGTTTTAAACACTGAATACTGATATGTAGATTGATATTACAAAAGCTTTTCTAATCATAGTGAACGGAAGTCCGTGTAGGGAGGAGGTTAGGGTGGATGGGTGGCTCAAACAAACACATGACCTCCTTCCTAAAGGCTGCTGTTTGTGACCCGTGGGAAACTAAAAATCAACGTTGACTCAACGTAACAAACATACTTATTCAAAACCAAACCCTGATGTTTTACTAAACCTAACCAAGTGGTTTTGGAGCAGTTTGGCTAATGTTTCAATTTACAATGCTAACCTCGTGTTTAAAACTGCGAACATAATCCGCAGGAAAATAGGTTTCCTCTGGAAACATAACTGAGAATGCAGTTTAGTTGTCTGGGAACTTTGTTTAGTCGGAGACAGGGTTACGCACAGACATGACGGTATTTTCCCAAAATGTCCAACTATTCCTTCATGCGTTCTTTTTGTAAACTCTGACCTTTATTAACCTCTCTCATAGTAGGAAGACATCCACTGCTGCAGCAGATCTCTGTAACCCCTCCGTCGCTCTGAGTGGCGGGAGCGAGACCCAGAATAACCCAAAATGCTGACAAAAACAAGCTGGATCGTGACTTTTGGAAATCAGGGATCTCAGCACCTGTCAAAGAGCTCGCTGAGTTATTGAGTGTTGCTGAGGAACTCTATCAACCCCCCATCAGATTAACAGACACATTTGGGTATTCTCGTGTGACAGGGCATTGACAGTCTTACTAATTGCCTCTTTAAACATTGTGCCAATTACTCTCAGAAATAAATATTTTTTAATTTTCTGTTTTCGAGGAAATAGCTGCCACTTCAGCAGGCAGATGACAGAAGTACACCGAGGCTCGTGGGAGGAACAGAAGGAGGACATGAAAACATCTTGTAGGTTTCTCATGTTTTGCAACCGCCTTCAATACCTTGCTCTCGGCTCGTGGTCGCGTGTCCATGTGCTTTGCGCGTTTTTAGTGTGGGAAGACTTTCATCTATAATTATCTCATCTGAGGAAGCAAACAACACGTTCGTCCTAATAAACTATGACTGGAGGAGAGGAGAGGAGAGAAAAGGACACCAAGGAAAGGAAGGAAGGGAGCAAAGGAAATTCAAAAACTCCTCCAAAGAAAGAAAAACACTGAGTTGAAGCAAGTTTGCTGTTTAATATGAATATTTATTTAAAAGTCCATAGTTCGATACAGAAATAGTCATCTATTATATGTATTATCAGACAATCAGTACTTCAGCCATGCTTTCTCTGATTAAATCACGGTTTCAAAAAAGTACAAGATAATGTATTTAATCCATAATTGAACTTGTGCAAAGAAAGAAAAAAATCCACTAGAAAGCAATAGAAACACTGACACAAAATAGATAACCATTAATGAAACAATTCATTTTTCTGAAGAAGGCATTGCACAATTCCAAGAAACTCAGAGAAAGATTTAAGGCCATTTTGTACAGTAAATTTTCATATAGATTTTTATATTTCAAAACACTCAGTTTTCAACAAAAGGAACTGGTGCATCCTTTGTAAAACTGTACATGCAAACATAGTGCACGTTGTTAAGAAGATATGACGAGCATACAATATATTATTTGGATAGCTTTAGTAAACAAAGATCTGAAGCGTGTTTACACCTCAGATGGTCTATTAAAACACTCTTGTAAAGGCGCCACACACACTCGCACTCGCACACACACACACACACACGCAAAGTATACTTATATCAAATGCATGCACACAGACACACACTCTTAGGGGCTAGTTGGTGAGCTGTTGCACGATGGACATGATGGACAATTAAAACAATAATAATACCTGTCCACCCAAAACAGACCAACACAAAATAACTGGCACCAAATGAATATGGCGATACAGTGTGTGTATGTTTGTGTGTGTGTGTGTGTGTGTGTGTGTGTATGGAAGCAAAGAAAGGACAAAATAATAAGACAAAATATTAGCAAATTAATTAATTTTGAGTATCATTGAATTCATATCACGTCAATGCTTTGATTTAAAACCCATCCATCTGAATTATGATGGTCTGACTTCCCCTCTTTGAATGTTCCTGAAGGTAACTTCAAGTTAAAAAAAAAAAAAGATGAATTCAGGAAACTTTTTTTTCCCAAATTCACGTTTCAAATCACTCATCACTTTTTTTTTTTTTTGGGATGAGTTTTATTTTTTTCATAATGTGACTGACAGCAAGTCATTTAACAGTCTGATCATTTCCATGCAGGCTTGATGGCTAATCCTTTGTAGCCCCGAATGTTAACATTTTTCATCTTGAATGTGAGTGTTAAGTGAATTTTTCCTTGATTTTAATTCTTGGATAGAAAATAACCAATTTGTTTTGAGCAACTTGAATAGTTATGCAATAGTGGTTGAGGAATTCCAACCACATAAATTCAGATGGGTCGTTTTCATAGGAAAATATATAAACGCTGTGAATTTAAATCGACAAGCCTCGTCATTTAAAGTGGACGATGGAGCGTGAAGTAAGCGATGCCTTTTCTCCACCCTGAAAGAGACTTGAAACAGGAGGTAGTTCGCCATTCAAATGGCACGACAGGGGCGTCTGTTTGTGTAGTGCGTAGAGAATGTAACGTCAGCGTCCTGGGTTTGAATCTGGTCACTATGGAAACAAAAAGAAGTAGCTCGGCACAATGGGGACGTTGACCTTTAACTTCCTCCCACATGACTCATTGCTTCTGCTGGGTTAGTTTTTAACCTTGAGAGTGAGGTGTGTAACTTTTGAAAAAAGAAACGATTCCTCTTACAAATTAAAAGGTGAAAGTGCATAAAATGCAGCCTTTGTCTATTCGATACACTCCGGGCTCTGCTACTCCAGCTTTACTTGTTCTGGTATGACCGGTAGCTTACGGTGGCTAACGTTAGCCACCTTTAGACAGATATTGCTATGTAACTGACCTTACTGGGTCAGTTTGACTCTACTTGTACTACTATTAAATCACATTTCAGCAGTAGTTTAGCAATTACCTTGATGAGTGCAATGTTATCATAACCGACAGAAACATTAGCTGGAACATAAATCAAATTTGCAATAAACCAGAGTTTTGCTTTAAAATGGTCCCTCAGACTCAAAGGGGCTGCTGCAAAAAGGGTCACTTTAATCTTTCCTAAACAGAAATTTGTTTCTACCAGGAGGGATTCATGCTAAATTGTCACCAAGCACGAACATCAAACACTCCCACACTCCCACAACATAATCCCTTCTCTGACCCCCGCAGTGCTGGACCTCGAACAGTTGGCAGGATGTAAGTTTTACAGTAATGAGCTCCTTGTTTCTGAGCCGCTGTCCTAACGATGTGTCCAGCTGCAGGAGTGCGAACGCCGCGGCGAAGCTAACACACACACACACACACACACACACACACACACACACACACACACACACACACACACACACACACTCTCCAACAGCGAGTCCACTCTGCTGCAGTGGCTGGACCGGAGGGGGTTGTGAGGAAACAAAAGACAAATTTAGGGATGTCAAGCAGCAAGACAAGTAAGCAATGTACGAGATTCAAAACAAATTGTGGAGAACAGATCATTTAGAAATAACCATCTTCAATCACTCCAGTGCGGAGTGAGCATTTTGATGATGACACAGGCAATATCCTTAAAAAAAAAAAACAGATTGAGCAAGATTATGACCCAAGTGTCCGAGACACTGATGCAACTATGTTGAATACTTTGACTCTGTAATCAGCTGACGGATTTTACGCACAAAGAAATCTGGGAAATCTTGCTGCAACACCTGAAAACAAAGACACATTTGATACACACTCATGTGTACATGGTGCTGGGTCGATAGTACCCAATGATTTCATTAAAAAGTCTGCTTTAAGACATCAGAGCAAGTCAGCAGATGTTTGTGCCGTCGTTTTTAAGACGGCTTCAGGGCGATGGTACTATAAAAATAAAAACACGGCAATGCTTGAATATCCTTTCACATTGTTGTTGCTGCAATGGATTTCAATCACGATCCAATGAATGTTAAAATGTTCCTGCATTCCCACTTTTTGTAAGACTTTTTAAACGTTTCATATGATGCTTTAAAAAGAAGTTGTGGCGTACGAGAACAAACAAATCTCATTCACATTCTCAACACATCCTCTCATCACCGCAACACCGACGAACCCTTCCACATTCATGACACAAAAAAACAAACTCATTCTTCATTAGACGTCATTTAGAAACAACTGGTCCGACATCCTCGGTGGCCGACAGGAGTCACGCAAATCATCCTCTTCCACGTGATTGGCACGTAAGAATACACGTCATAAAAACAAACATATAAAAAGCTTTATCAAAGCTAAAAGGTGCAATAAAAAGTACACACTGGAATAACTCAAATGGAACAAAAAGCCAACGTAGGGAAAGTGTGTTTTTCTCTGCATTTTTGACCACTGGGCTCTTTATGCTCAAACGGTATTTTCGTTTGAGAGCAGCTGCTGTCGTTTTAAACATGGGGCGGGGGCGTGGTGTTGGACGACATGATGAGACGGAACCCCTGGGCACGTGGGCATCATATTGCCAAGGCAGTTTGGAGGAGAGGAGAAGAGAGAGAGAGAGAGAGAGAGAGAGAGAGAGAGAGAGAGAGAGAGAGAGAGAGAGAGAGAGAGAGAAGCTATGCTTCCATTCAGAAGTCAAATTAATGCTACACAAAAAAGTGAAATGTTGAAAAGCTGTTAGCGTTTGAAATGTAAAATATTTGCTCCTAAATGTTTGCTGATGTGGGACATACTGCAGGCCAAACACAAGAATAAGGCCCGCTCCAAATGATCCCCCTGAGGCCTTAAACCCTGAATCCTAAGGGAATTAACTGAGTGTGAGACGCTGGTACTTATACAGATGGCACAGCGCCTGATGAAACGAGAAGTAATAGTCAATTCCTATATTTACGGGATTGTTTTTCAAAACAGCTTCAATAAATAACATAAAAAAATGGTTGATGAATAAACCAGGTGTGTAAGTGCTCTGCTTGTATTTCTCTGATTTCTTGTGTTTTAATGTACCATCTTAAATCTTTCATGTTAATGTTTGTCTGTCTAAGTTTAATATGCCATGCTGAACACCCATGTGCTATACCATCACAGCGCTATGAATTGTGGGTAATTCCCTCAGGCAAAGTCTGCAGAAATGCAGGACCTATGGAAAGTGTGCACGAAAGGTCTCAAAAAGTCTATGAGAGAGCCTCTAGCACGCGAGGATTTGACAGTGAGACGGCCTCAAAGTCCTCGAGCGTCTCTGAGCGTGGACATTGGGTTTGGGCCTAAAAGTCTACTTGTTACTATTCAGCCTGAGGGGAACAGATTATACAAGGGTGCAACATCTCCGCGAAATTTGTGCACGTCATGCGTTTTCTTTTCAGCTCGTCTATTTAAACAAAAAATGTTGGATGGAAACACAGCTAGTAAAAATGACAGAGACATAAAAGAAAGGAGAGAGAGAGAGAGCGAGAGAGAGAGAGAGAGAGACAGAGAGAGAGAGAGAGAGAGAGAGAGAGGGGGGGGAAGAAAGGCTGCAACAAGGAGACAGACCTCAGAGCAGTGCAGACAGACAGGGTGAAGTGACAAATGGAGATACAGACAGACAGACAGACAGACAGACAGACAGACAGACAGACACTCACCCCCCACAGACAGACAGACTGACTGATGGATAGAAGAGGTAGTGCAGGGCCACTATATGCATGCACTTGACTGAGGCTACACTCATGCAAAAGGTTAATACAAACACCAGAATACAGTACGGTACGGTACAGCACGGTACGGTACGGTACAGTACAGAAGGGCTACCAGGACCTGCACTGCTGCTACCTGACACACGCCAGGAGGGAGAGAGAGAGAGGGAGAGAGCGGGAGAGAGAGAGACAGAGAGACAGAGAGGGTAGAGAGAGAGAGAGAGAGAGAGAGAGAGAGAAAGAAAGAGCGAGAGAGAGAGCTTCATATTGAAACTATGTGTATATAAAAGTATCAAGATTAAAAAACCTTGCTAGTGTTTACTGTAAACAATGAGTGAGTTGGAGAGAGAGAGAGAGAGAGAGAGGAGAGAGAGAGGGGGGAGAGAGAGAGAGAGAGAGAGAGAGAGAGAGAGAGAGAGAGAGAGAGAATAAGTGACATATGTCCAGTTATTTACAGAGAAAGTTCATTAAAGATCAAGTGATTTCTTTGTCTTTGTCTGGAGACATTCTCTTTACAAAGTTTCCAAAGCTGTCCTTCATTTCCTTCTTCATTCCTTCTTTACCTCCCAGCTTGAATTCAGACTCCTGAAACTCTCTCCAGGGCCTGTCCAGGTTTCCCAGGCGAGAAAAATAAAAAATAAAAAAAAAGATTTCCAGACAGTAACAGGAATGCTTGACAGTGGAAGTAAACAGACTCTCATTGGCTTTTCCTGGCCTCAAAAGCGACACTCTCCTGGCACGACATGCAGCTTCCTGAACACGAGAAAGACCACCGTGATCCACGACGACAAGGCATGGAGAGCGGCTTTAGGGAAATGGAAGTACTTTGCGCGTAAAAGTTCAGCTAACCCCTGACTCCGAAACCTTTTTCCTCACCCCGCCCCATCCCTCCACTCCTCATATCTGGGTTTGCAGGCCTGGTCCTGGCGGCGTGTAGGGAGGCGGCGTGTAGGGAGGCGGCGCTGGCGACGGCTTGATCCCGCGGGTCCTCATGTAGGAGAGGAACTGGTCGGGGATCTCGGCCAAGACGTCTTTTGCAAGCCGGGCCATGCTCAGGATGTGGTTACCCGTCCGGTCGATGTAGTCCCTGAATGGGACAAACTGAGAGGGAGGAGAGGGAGGAGAGGGAGGAGAGGGAGTTAAAGTGAGAAGTTGAAGGGCAAGCTGTGGGTGGAAAATGAGCAGCCTTCTTTAGTCTACGTCTGTCTGGAATCAAGGCCCCGTTGTTTCAAAACTTGCTGTGAATTCTGAGTGGTGAACCTGCCATCGTTATCGCCGCAAACTGCACATTCACCGCGCGAGAATGGAGAAGCAGCATAGCGACAGTAGCTAAGAGGGGCGGGGCTTAGAGGATAGTCGACTGCGAGCGGTAGGAGAGTTGAAAGAGCAGACGGAGCGAATAAGACAAGAAAAGCAGAGGAACGGTTATGAAATGTTTAGGAGCACAGAAAGCGTGGAGAAAAAAAATAGGATATAAAAAAGAAGAATTTAAATTATATAACATAATTTATCCCCTTTGTTTCAAGTTGCTTTGTTCACTGTTTTAAGTGGAAGGAGCTCTCGTGAACGGCAAGATTACTGCTCCAGAGAAGAGAGCCTAATTAAGACGCTACAGATTCGCCCTATTTTCTGGTGGTGAATGTCAAAACTTTCTGCAGCACTTGGAGAACAATCTGATCCCTAAGGTCACTGAGATGAGCAGCAACTGCAGATACAAAGAATGTGCAAATTACTGATATGATGTTTTTACTGAGAATATTAGGCATTGAAGCCTGCTGAAGCCATTTGGGGCTGTGAAAGTGAACCGCTTCAATCTTTAAGGCGGGAGAGAGGAGACGGGCACAGAGCCAGCAGCCACATACCAAGACCTAGTTAGCTCCATCAAATGTCTCGGATTAAGGGGCTCCAATATTAGGCAGAAAATATGCAGGTTCAAATATGGGGATAAGCACTGCTACTTTTCACAACAGCAAAGTCAAGAACTTGTCAGTAACAAGTCGTGAATCTAACTAATATTAGTGGCGGTACTCATCATTCCGAAAGGGAAACCGGAACCTCTAGGACTTTCTTTTTTTCTGTAGTTTTTTATAGATCTCCGCAATGTACATCCACCGGCTGTGATGGAATAAATGCCGGCATATTTCAGTCACGTGTGTCACCAACCACCGGTTTTATGCTCTTAAATGGGCAAAGATGCTGAACTAAATGAGGACAGATAGGGGAGTGTTTGTCACCTACAATCACAAGTTCAGATGAGAAGCCAATTTGTGTGCTGGAAACCCCCGCTGCCCAATGTAACCCTTGCCGTGCCACCAGGGGTAATTAGCCTGCTGATAATGAGAGCCTGTAGGCAGAACTGGTGTAACGTTCCAGTACTGAAACCTTGTTTTTACACCATCTACAGGTCCTTTTTCCCGCATGTGTGCATGTGTACTCCAGCTTGTTAAAAAGCCGACTAACGAGTTGCCTGCCTCGCCTACGTGGGCTGAGGGAGGGTGTGGGGGAGTGAGACACGACAGCGGAGGTTTAAAGGTCAGGGAGAAGAAAAATGTGACTCCACTGTGTCACAACAAACAAACGGCTCACTCCGAGTGTTTCTATTTCATCTCTTGGCTGTGGTGCCGGGGGAATGACACAAGTATGAAAGGTAATACTTGTCATTGTCTTACAACAGAAAAAAAACGAGGATACAAATAAAAATAATAAGGGGATGAATACGAATGATTGACAGGCTGAAGGAATGATTATAGATTAGTCTCTGTTGCGGTTTCCCGCTCTGTTGGACCCCACTTCATATCCCAAACGAAGTCCAGAGGTGGCCTCTGATATGGCTACGTTGTTGCAGCTTATACAGATGCTGGGGAGCATGCCATTATCCCTCTGTGTGTGTATGTGTGTGTGTGTGTGTGTATGTGTGTGTGTGGGGCATTTGTGGGTCCGTCTTGCCATCTGGGGTCCGCTGACCCGGTGTCTGTCTGCATGGACGGAGCTGAGCAGCCTGGACGGGACTCGGTGTTTTTCAGCTGCTCGCCTTTAAAACAGTGACGAGGCTCGCACACAAATCCTTCTACGCTTCCAAATAAATACTCTTGAGTTTTAATACTTTTGCATTATTAAGTTAACAAGTGACACCGATGGCTATGCTATTTTTTTTAACCAAGGCTGGATTACCAGCTTGGCAAAGTGGGCAACTGTCCTTGGGCTCCAGGCTGCTTGCAATTTTGTTTGGGATTATGCACTATATTGACATGCTAAAAGGCATTGTATTGATCTAGTTTTCAGACCTTTATTATCTTAATGTTCTGCTTCTAATTAATGTGTTCAGTTAAATTAATTAAGGTGCAAACCTGGAAGAGAGGAAGTCTTCCAGCACAGATAAACTGTAAACACTACACAGAGATAGAGAGGGCCCAGCACCTAACAGTTACCCTGGAGCAGTGTGGTTGGTTTAATTCAGGATGGATGGATGGATGGATGGATGGAAAATCAGGAAAGAAAAGTGATGACGAAGGATCTCGGTGGCCAAGAGGCAGAGCTCATCTGTAATCTCGAATGTGATTTCACAAT
Source organism: Ophiodon elongatus (assembly GCA_016806645.1). Taxonomy (NCBI): domain Eukaryota; kingdom Metazoa; phylum Chordata; class Actinopteri; order Perciformes; family Hexagrammidae; genus Ophiodon; species Ophiodon elongatus. The sequence continues at coordinate 575,379 of JACSYO010000383.1, read as the reverse complement.
CAGACTCTACAGAGGAGAACAATGAAACAGCAGTGGCGAAGGGTTTGAGAGAAAGAGAGTATTGTGTACCTGGACAATGTCCCTCTCAGCATATCTTCCTCTGGATGAGATTCTGATTTCATCACCGTCCAACTCCACCATGGCTGAGGAGAAGAAAAATAAAAATGCACACATAATATCCGACTGTCGTCAAATTCTACAAAAAAAAGAAATACAGAGTTCCAAAGAGAGCTTGCAACACGCAACATACGAAAGCAGGATCTGCAGCTCCAAAACAGAGGTCATTTCCCACCAGAACCCAGAGTGTTTAGGAGGAAAAATAGGTTTAATTACACATTCATGTTACTCGCAAGTTCTTGTTGACTTACCATCAAATTCTGCGGGCCCCACCCCCACGATGATGATTGACATTGGCAGACAGGAGGCCTGCAGGAGAGGAATAATGAATATTTGATACATTAAAAAAAAAAATTGAAAAGACTGAACAGACTGTATGAGACGCACCGGGCTTTCGACTGACTCCGATGTAAATCCATCCGCGGCAATATTAGACGCTCAGAGCAACCGACCCGGAAGAACGCTGTTTATGTCCCGCGTGAAACCAAAAGTCTCGAGCCTAAGTGCGTCATTTCAAGCCTAAGAATATTATGTAAATTACTGAAGTTATACATCAAACATACTTATTCACCCAAACCACGATCTCTTCCTAAACCTAACCAAGGGGTCCTGACCAAGCCTCCGCATCTGACGAGTTGGGCATGAGAACCCGGGTTGGTCTCCCTATGTAGGTCGTTAGTGAGATAAGATAATAGGATACGGCCTTTGTCTTCATCAGCACTCACAGATTGCGTTGCGTTCTTGTTGACACGTGTGGTACATACGGTACGTGTAGATGTAGCGCTGCGCGGCTCGAGGCGTCACAAGGAATAATATTAGAGGCTGGAGAATCAACAACATGGCCCGGACCTGCTGACAGCTTATATATGACATGTGTTTGTGAGCATGTGTGTAAGTGTCACAGAGAGGGCATGAGGAAGAAAGAGCGAGCGGCGTGTGTGTGTGTGTGTGTGTGTGTTCAGCGTATTTTGAGTAATGGGTTGACTTCAGGCAGCAGAGCAGTAGATGATCTTATCAAAACATCTCGTCCATTTTTCGCTCCCCTCGGTAAAGGTTTTCTTTACGTCTTTCCCCCCTGCCCCCCTGCCCCTCCCGTCCCCCGTCCCCCCGTCTCCGTTTCTCCTTAACATTTCCCCTCCTCTCAATCTCTGCACTCCTCCTCTGCCTTCAAAGGCCTGAGATGGGTCGCTGCCTTCACGGAAACGGCTGCCATTCACTGTTCACTTTGTTTGCGCTCCACATTGCGCCGTGGCTTCCCTCTGGAGCAGCTAAGACGTGACAGTGATGGAGAGGACGGACGCAGGGTGAATAACATGCTGTCGAAAGTGAGGCCGGCACAACCGACACCGGAAAAAATAAATAAAAACAGTAGCAAAGGCTCCCCAGTTACATCATATTTCTGTGTGGCACTGCAGGGAAGGATTGATGAGCGGAGACGAGTAAAGATATGTGTCAGTACAAAACCTCTTAATGACCTCTTGTGTTTACGCAGACGCTGAGACTATTGTACTGCATGGATCTGCCACATTTACATTATCTGCTTCTAAGTTCAACAGTATGCGCCTTTTTCTCCGTGTACTAATTCCAGAGTCGACACGTCTATAAGCTGACAGCGAGCTGCCTAATTAGGAAAATACTGGCACAGCTGTTTTCCAGCTTTCATTCTAACGCAGATTCTTGCTCCCCGGAGCAAAACAAGTAATGATGAGGATGATTTGAGAGACACATTTTCGGCCCAAATGTAATACGTTCTAACCACGACAGTTCTACTTATTAGCATAAATATTTTTTCATTGTTTTTGAGCATCTATGCATGTAATACGACACTGCTGCACAATTAAGGCATTCATTGTGAACGTTTTTGCTGATAAAAATGGAAAATAACGAGAGAGAGCAAAAACAATAAAAGACCTTTCCTAACATCCAACTCATGTAGAAGATGGGACAGTTATGTCACACAAACAAGCAGCCACAGTTTGTCTGTTAGATACAGTTTACATACAGAATACTAGAGAGTAGGTTTTAACTGTCTTAATGGCCACATCATTCTCTTCATTCATTCGTCTGCTTTGTTTTTAATACTCAGACTTCTGTCATCAGTCTTTTCAATGGTTACTTTTCAGCTTCAGCGAGGTTCATTGTATTGCATCTTTTTGTTTAAAATCTGATTTGAGAGAACAGTACTTCAGATAAGAGACAATTCATTGCTCGTGAACGAGGAGCAAAATGATGAAGACTCAACAGTCCTTGTGATGCTAGGCTGGCTCAGATCCCGACAGAGAGCCTGGCGGAGCATGCCGACAAACTCATGTCAAACCACCTGTTTAGACCTTATTCGGCAAAGCTGCCGACTTCCTGATCGCTGCAGGTCAGCAGGCCTTCAGTTCCCAGCTTGCTTGCGAGTTTAGTTTTTCATTATCGTTACTGTCAAAGCAATTCATAGATGCAACTGACGTCTCTCCAACAAAAAGTGAAGCGAGAACCCTTTTGTTTTCGGGTGTCGGAGTGCAGGGTCAGGCGTCGACGGCTGCGGCGGGCGCACTTACGTTGACAATAGACTCCTTGGTCTGGGCCATGTCTGAGATGACGCCATCCGTGATGATGAGGAGCACAAAGTACTGGGAGCCGTCCTTCACTGAAGCTGCATACCTATGTGCAAAAACACACAAAACACGATCTTTGTAATGATTTCTGTGCTACCATCCCTGGTGCCTTTTGTTTACCATGATGATTCACTTGAGCAGATTAAGCATCATTCTGTGTGGTTTTAATTAAAGTGCTCAAATTAAATAGTTGAGTGGGAATGAGGCAGTACATAGCCTTTGAAAATGATTTTTGTCACTGAATGAATGTCACTTACCTCCCACTCTGGATCTCAAAGGATCTTAATTTGTCAAGTACTTCTCTCTGTAAATGTCTCTTTTAGTCAATTCTAAAGATCCTCGGCTCAATACGGCGATCAATTTCTGCTACCAGGTTTAGCATGACCTTTTACTTACATTTGAGTCGTGAACTCGACTGTTATAAATATTTACACACTAAGATTATTTCAGTTGCTTCGGCTTTCTGCTAAACTTCACCTTGGTGCACCGGGAGGTTAGATCTATATCGCACTGAAGGTGGACACAACATAGCAGATCTATAGGGCAACGACTGAAGAGCGGGAGAGAGAGGAGCAGCATGTGGGAGGAAAGGCAGCGGGTGGGTCGGACAAACAGAGGAGAGGAGGTGAAGGTGGGATTATCACCAAAAAAATAAAAAAAACTGTGCTTGGCTACAAAGTTGAGAAAAAGGCAACAAAAGTTGGAGGAAAATGCAACATGTATCTAGAACTAGTTTTTAAGAGGTTTCAGGAGAATGAGCTCATGGAATGTGCACTGATTAGTCTGGTACTTATCAAACTGGGACGAATCTGGGAAAAATTTGTTTCTGTTCACAGTACAATTTACATATTTATCTAATTTGCTGTATGGAATAAAACAGTTGGTTTGCTCCATTGTATTTTTGTGCTTTGTGTTCTCTTGTTTACACGGACATGGGACAGTGCTTCAGTAACAGATAATACAAAGCCACAGAAACCAAAAATGTGGGGCAGAGTTATGAAATGCAGTAGAAAAAGGGCAAGCGAACAAAACAAAAAGAAGAAGAGATAAAAAGAGGCGAGAACAAAAGGAGAAAGCGCATGATTAGGAATAGTTCTTGCAGAGAAGCAGGGGGAAACAGCGAGCATGGCTCAGAGTGAAGGGAATAAAAAGCCCCCTGCCAAAACCCCAGAAAGCGAGAGTAAGCGCATTCCCCAAAAGTGTTCCGTTAAAAAGAGAGAACGCCAAGAGTTTGATGCAATTACAGGAAGGGAAAAGGTGTGATTTGTTTGCACATAAAAAAAAAACAACATGCTGGAGGCGGGTGGAAAAAAGCAAAGAGGAAAGTTCATTACAGGGGTTTAATGGAAGTCAGGAAAAATAGTAAAGGGTATTTCAGGTGAAATTACAAGTTAAATAAAAGCCTGCCTCTGTATTACTGCTTGTTTCGCCATTTCCCTTCAGAGTGCCTCTTCATGTGTAACTATGCAATTAAGATTTCAGCAAATGATCGTCTCACTATGTAAAGTAACCTGATGAGAGGCTTCACTTGAATACATCTCTTTAATTACACACTGGTATGAATAGTTCCTTAATGTCTAGTTTTATTTTTTTTGATTTTCCGAACTTTGTCTGGATCACATGTCCGCGTGGCTTTGCTGCTGCATAAATGATATCCTTGTCTACGCAGAGACACAAACAAACGTGCAATCAGCTGTCAGGTACTTTCTCCGTTGGTGCCCTTTGTGCTTCTCTCTCCCTCGAACTCTTGCTAGCTACCTGGCAACACTCGCTGCTTGGAGCCTATTACAGAAAACCTGAGAACACATGCCGAGCGTCAGCCACAAAGTGAAACGTACTCGGTGTTCTTTCACGCATATTCAACTGATTTCAGTTTATTTTAGAAGCGGTGATAGCAAATATGCAAGTGTAAAACAAGAGTGTGGAATAATAAAAAATATTGTAAAACCAATTACTGGAGTAGATGTCGATGAGATATGTTGGAAAAATTGGTAAATTGTATGTAACAATGTTTCCATTAACTCCTGTAAATAAAGTGTGACTTTGTGTTACCTGGCAACGTGATTGATGACGGGGGAGAAGTTGGTGGGTCCGTAGAGCTGGACTGACTTCAGACTCTGGTAGTAGGCCTCCATCACCCCTTCGATGCCTGTACAGTACGGGTTCTGAGGGTTCCCATTCTATAGTCAGGAGAGGAGAGGAAACCATCACTAACCTGCATGATTCATTTCAGATGCATCGAGGAGAAACTGATGGAACAAACAGACTTGAGGATGATTTATATATTCCAGTGTTGTGTCACGAGAACAGCAACAAATTGTAATTATCAGATGTGGAGACTGGAAGTCATACAATGCATTTAATGGGAAAAATTAAGATTTCTTATTGAAAGGATCTCTGAAATCCTTTCACAGGACCTCTAGTCTTCTGCTAGATTTCATCAGTGACCATCACTCCTAACACTGATGGTGTTTCCAAAGCAGAGTCCTCTTTACCGCAGTTCTCCTACTTAGAAACTTCAACTACTACTATTGTCACTAATATTGCATTTTCACTAAACAGTGTGCTTCATTTCATTTTATTTACTTATTTGTGTTTTTTTTATATTTATGTATATTTTGTTTCATTTTATTTATTTTTGTGTAAGGACATGCCCAAGGTGGGTTAGTTCTTTTTCTTATTTATCTATTTTCTTTCCACCACAGACGCTTTGCCATGTTCTGTATTTGATGTACTAACTTTGCCATGTGTGCAGAAAGTTCAATTAAAAAATGTCATCAATCAATTGAAACAAAAAATGCTTTATATGGATATGCATATCATATGTTCTGTGAGGGATATCATTTCGCTAATGCAATTTGGGCGGATCTATAATCCGCCCAAATGTAGACATTCAGCCGGGGCATGCACTTTAACGAACAGTAGTAGGGAGTCAATTGACGCTCTTGTTGGTAGAGACGCTGGTGTTTTTATGATATTGGCATGTTAAGGGTTAGGGTAAATTGCTGTTCAATTATTCTGGACTGACATTAAAACCTGATGTTTACAGTTAATACTTCGAATGAAAAATGTGCTGTTGTAAAACCCCTCTTGTTGCATAAGAAGTATCGTCAGGGGTGTAATGTCACATTTTCATCGTGTCAGACGGGGGGTTTAAAAACCCGATTGCAAGCAACATCTCTACGTTTTACTCCCTCCCTGCCTTCCATCCTGGTCCCAGCCCCTCTAGTTCGTACCAAGGCAAACTCGTGGGAGACCCGTCCATCGGGTGGCAGCTTGGCTCCGAAGCCCAGTGCTGGAAACATCTTATCGCTGTCGTAATCCTGGATGATTTCTCCTACTGCCTTCAGGGCCATTGCGTAGGCATTCAGCTGGTATGGACTCATGTAGTGGAGTGACGTGGGCTGGGCTGGGTTACCTGTTTGTGACAAAGGGAACACACACACAGACAGATGATACTCCGTGGGACAATGGAAGAGGTGAGGTGGTCGTTGCATCAAGGTGACGCGTCAGGCATTCTTTGAACATTTTTTAGAAGGCTTAGTGTTAAACTACAATGAAACAACAGTGGTTTCCCGAAGCAACGAACTGTCTTGAAATTTAACTTTCTCTGTTATGTGAGTACACAAGTGTCACTTTTTGGGTCAAAATGTGACACCAACTTATGCCTTATTTAAAATTGTTTTTGGAAATGTTAGTGAGAATATGTTCATGAATAAAGGGTCTTTGGAAAACCATATTTACTAACTAGGTAACAGCTGGCTTGCTGGTTCCATCATGCTTTAAGGCTACAGTGGTTACAGAAAATGAGTCTTTACGGCTCCACTGACGTGTTGTCACCCTAACAACTACCAACAATCACCATTTCCTTTTGTACCCGACCACGGAAAACAGTTCAATGTCCGTTCTACTCCTATTCTATTTCTATGCATTTTACCTAACAGACAAAAAAAAACCTAACCAGGAAATGAGTTACCCATCTGGGGTGGAAACGACATGGATTGCCAGCAGCTGTGTGGGCGTCAGGGTGCTTTATAGGAACCACTATCACTATTGGAAAAGCCACTTGAACTTTTAAATGATGTTTTTCCAATGCTTGTTGTTCAGTCATTCAATATAGCAGCCAGTGACTCCAACAGCCAACCAACAAATAGTTATCTGGGTGTTCTGTTTGTATGGCAACAAAACCATGCATCACATCACTGATGGAGCCAAATTGGCAACTAATTACTGTAATGCAATATTAATATGAAACGCTTTTTGACTCGCTACTCCAGCTGTGTTTTAATAAACTGCAGAACCCTACTAGCCATCATCATCCTAAAAAAATAAAAAATCAGCATCAAACATCTACAGCTTCCGCCCGCCTAGCCTGCTGGGGTTCAGGAATAGATGGATAACACGGTCCTTAATCACAGCCATCGTAGCATGTTACTGCACTCAGCTTTAGCTGCCAGGTGTGATGGAGAGGGCCATTAGGAAACACTTGATTTACATCTGCATATATTTGAATAAACACTCTTCCTAGGCATTCAGATCGCTTTGTGTGCCCTTATGCAAGTCTTGTGTGTGCACATTCAAAGTGTGTGTGCGTGTGTGTGTGTGTGTGTGCGTGCGGTGCGTGCGTGTGTATGTGTGTGTGTGTTTACTGGGAGGCTCACCATTGGAAGCTGTGAAATCGATGGCCACAGTGAAGTTAATCTGGGTCCTGAGAAGACAAAGGCAGAGAGGTGATTCATTAATCAACAATCATTTACCCCCACACGTGCGCACACACACACACACACACACACACACACACACACACACACACACACACACACACACACACACACACACACACACACACATACACCCACCCCTGTGATCCAACCAAAAACAAATCAGAAGAAATGGACTGCAGGCCCAAATGGGTAAAGTGATCAATGTGCAAACAGAGTTGCTCCTGCCCTTTGGCTGTGACAATAATGAGTAGACAGCGAGTTACTGGGCTTTCAGAGGCAGTGGAAGGTTGTTGTTTTTAATGGAGAACACACCAATAGTCTCCGTGACTGCGCGAGGGAAAGAAGCATGTGCCGCCCTGACTTTGCTCCCCAAATTCACCTCCATTCAGCTGTGGCCCCCCGGCCCTTTACAAGGTGGATCCATTGACACTCTGGTAGACGGGGGTGATATTTTACAAATGCTAAATCAGTCAGCAAAGACTAATTGGATCCCGAGTTAACATCTTTGCGGTACTTTGTGTGTACCAAGCTTCATTGCAGTGCATACATTAGTCATTGAGACAGACAACATACAATCAGAATTGTCAACCTCATGGTGGCGCTAGAGAAAAAGTCAGGGGATCGCCAAAGCCAACGGAGTTTCATCCTCTGAGAAACATGAATGTCAATAAAGAAATTCACGGCAACCCATACATCCCAATGTGGACCAAAGGGGTGGACTGACTGACCAACCACACTAAAACGTCAGAGGTGAGAGAATGTGTAAGATATCAGATAAGACCATATATATTGTGCCTTTACATATTCCACATTTTCATGATTTCCAAATGAAGTTTAGAAAGCAGCCTAGATCAGGCATGCTCAATACGAGGATGAGACCTAAAAACACGGAGAACTTCCTGATTGAACGCGCTCTGGCCTTCGCTATTCCTCACACAAACTTTCTTTCTGAGAGGGAAAAACAAATGAGATAGAGGTGATGAAGAAGAAGAAGAACCCCTCAAAAAAGAGAGACATGAAACAAGACAAGAGACAAACAACACACACCACAGCACGCAGCATGAGAGAGCGGCACATCTCTCTGCATCAAAACATTTCCTAACTTGTTAACCTGCAGGAACAGGATGTGGTTAAGCACTCTGTCGGCCTGTCACAGCTTTTTCACACCAATCCTGACACACACACACACACACACACACACACACACACACGCACGCACACAAAAGCCTCCCTGTCTACCTTACACACATGTCCTGTGTTCAGATAGTGTCAAACAGCCGGTAGCTCATCATCTCTGTCACCTCAGCCAGCCGTGTGAGGAGCAGGCAGTGTGCCGTCCAGAGGAGACGGGAGGAGAGGGAGGAGAGGGAGGAGAGACATTTAATGATCAGGGCCTTTCAAAACACAGGAAACCCACAAGGGCCGGGGTGAGGAGCTGCCATCTCAGGTTAGCGTACAGATATTAGTTGTTAAGTTCACTCAGGTTTGTATTTTTTCGGGTTGTTGGATATTCCAATTTTTTGGAATGATATACAATTTACTACTACTCTGATATTATTGACAGTCATAGTAAAGATCCTTGTGAAACCCTTATACATTTGAGCATCACGTAATATTAAAACTTCTTTATGGTTATGATCTCTCTGGACACATCTTTTGACAAATAACTTTGTCTGAATAATAATAGTTCAGAACTGCATGGTGCCTCTATTAGTTAAGAAAACTTTATATAGACATTTATATATTTATTATATATATTTATATATATATATATAAATCTATATATATATATATAAATTTATATTTATATATATATATATATACAGTAAACGTTTAAAACACAAATAGATAATGTCCCAAATCATTGTCATCAACAAAAGCACAGCACTGCTCTTAGTTGATGAAAAGTTTATAAAATGTCCTCGCAGACATTTTGTTTTTTTTAAATTTAATTATACATTGTGTCATTAGGTAGTTTACATCAGAGCAATTTCCAGTAAATAGGCTTTTCTAGAGGACGGCTGCAAGGACAATGGAGCAGAGAGAGCGATGTGAGCGAATTTTGGTCCAGTTCTGCTCGTTGGCATGGACTAGCTTCAGCCTAGCAGCCTAAATTATGCATGCCCTCTTTTTCTCCCACCCAATCTCTCTCTGGCTGGCACACACACACACACACACACACACACACACACACACACACACACACACACACACACACACACACACACACACACACACACACACACACACAACGTCTGCGAGAGGAACTCAAACTATGCGAGTGTGAAGGGACAGCCAGAGAAACAAGGTGATTTCAGGGACGGACAATAAAAAGAGACAAAATAAGGCCTGAGCCGCGCTGCCTTCCTGTACCTGTGCGTGACGGCTAAACTCGCTGTGGCTCGCACGCTGTCGGCCAGACGGTGAGTTTCTGCACCGAGTTACCCTTTTGATAATGGTTAATGATTACTAGAAGATAATAGACTTCACTGTACATTTTATTTATATTTATTCTGGCCCCTTCAGCATTGACGTTTTGGATTGTGGGTCCCTCAAGTGACACCAACACCAGCGTGTCCATCATCTCGACTTTCACAAAGTATCTGTCTCGATTCCGTTTCGTCAGCTAAATCCACTCTCATATACGGCTACAGAGACTGGGGTGCACGTTTTGCTGTTCGCGATCTCTATTTTTATATAAAGTTTTGTAAAAAGTGGTTTCCATCAGGCCAAGAATTCTTGGCTGAATACTTTTCAAAAGGGAGTTCCAATTGTTTGTATCGAGATAGATTGTTGCTTTCCAAAATGAATATCACCCCGAATGTTTGACTCCAAATGGAGAGAAAATTAATATCCAGAGCAGAACACAGGACACTCTCCAAAAGGTCAACGCTATCCTCTGCATTAATCACACAGGAATGTGAGTGAGACATCAGTTTCTCGGCCCTTGGGATTTTCACCAGTGATGTGTGTTTATGGATTTCATCCTAACTTTGTCTTTTCAATCACATAACAATATCTTCTTGTGGTTTATATCACTTAATATACAGTATATATGTGTACAGACCTGTACAACCTAGTGTATGTACCATATAATGTAATTATTATTACATTATAATAAATTGTGAATTAAAACATTAACGGATTATTTCAAAAAGTATGTAATTACAACAATTTGCTTATCAGTCAGCCAAAAGTGGTGAATTCCGACTTTGTTAAACATCTGGACTGACCCAAACCACACAGAAGGATATTATTTTTGGGCTTTTTAATAGGTTTGACATACTATAAGTAGCATCGTAGCTTGTACTGCATTTCAGATGGTTTTGTGTATTCTTCTGTGCTGTATTGCGTACTCTATATTGCGGGTGTGCGCCAGGTTTGTTTTCATGGTACAGACTATTTCCATCTCCACTGGCTGTGCCGATAACAGCAAAAGATGCAACTTCCTGGCTTCCGGCACTGGACTAAATAAATACACATTCCTGTACTCAACACACACAAACAGACATGGATTCAACTGAGCAGCAGGAGGAGATCTGCAGCAAAGCATCGCCGCAGAGCCGTTTCAAAATGTTCTGGCAGGTATGATAAGGATACATATGGTTGAGCTTCAGGTGATCTGTGAGCTTAGCCGGCCTTAAAAGCTGCACCTTATCGTGCTCTGTCCTGGAGGTACAGGTAAACTTATCCTACCCTGTTAAGGCCACCTTTATCGTGCCATGATGTGTTTTTTTTATAAATGGCTGCAATCCACCTCTTGGCAAGTTTACCTCAACCTTTGGCTTCAGAAGAAACATTTCTACACACACACACACACACACACACACACACACACACACACACACACACACACACACACACACACACACAAAATCAAAATGGATTTATGCACATAAACGTAAAAATTTTTTTTTTACAACATAAACACCATGGCCAAGAGTATTAATTGGGTGGTTAAATGTATAATGACAGCCATTTCTAACTGTGCTACCTCTTATTCCTCTAATCTGTCTGTCTGATCTGTTCTGTGAAACTCTTTTTGACCAGGAAAGGGTTTCAGGAAGGAGACACAGCTTTTGCAATTTTATTTCCTGGTATTTATTTATCTGTGTCTAAAGTATAAACACAGACGTGACAAAACAATACATACAGTTTGAACTGCGTTAAAAAAAAACATGGATACCCATTTTGAATAGTGTGTGTGTAAGCCTGTGTAGTAAGTACAGTATTTAATAATGCGTTTGGGGTGAAAGGGGGAATGCTACTTTACCAGATGGTTTTTCTGTCAGTCGCCGCTCTTCACCTGCTGTTAAAGCATGCAGTGACTCAGCGAGGAACCAATATGACAAAATACCGCACGGCAGGGGGCAGACTGATGAGGAGGTTGTACACTACATTCAAATAAGCTTTCCTGCAGACTGAACAGGCTGAATGCTAATGTCGCTCCTAAATCTTCAAAGCATCTTGTTTTCCCGACTGTGAAAAGATTCTCGCTTGACACATGTCCAGTGAAATGCTCAGGGCAGCTTTCACTGAGGCGGCAACCTCTGGGTCTGACAAGTGAAGCCCATGAGGAAGTGCCTTAAACCTGCATTCTTTCTAATGGCCAGCAGGGGGCGACTCGTCTGGTTGCAAAGTCAGATTTCATAAATCTATGAGAAAATGCCCCTACTTCTCACTTGATTTATTACCTCAGTAAACATGAGTTTATGGTCTCAATCGCTAGTTTCAAGTCTTCTTCAATACAGAATGATGTTCATTTAGTAAATTATGGTCCCATTGAGAGTAAAATAGAGCATGAAGCAGGGTATGCTTTAGGGCGTGGCTACCTTGTGATTGACAGATTGGGTTTTCCTCTTACAACTTTAACCCTTTCACAGTGTGCTTTCAGTTCATAAAAGTTAATTGTAAAATGTTGTACACCTAAAAACATCTTTTCCAGCGTTCAGTTGTACTTCAAAAGTTGCTCCATCCTCTCGTGTCACTTCTCGTTGCAAAAAAGATGGTGACTGGCAAAAACCAGCTTAGGAAGGTTCCTAACTGAGTGAAATGACCCGGAAGTATCTAAGTGGGTAAGAGCTGTTTGAATTCTCTAAATGCTAAGGAAAGGAGCTTCAATGCTTCCTTACTTAGCTCCTTTAACATAGGAAACACTGGACCTTCCTTTACCAAAGGAAAGGAGATAATTCCGCACCACAATTCAAAATTTAAAGTGACGCACCGTTCGGCCGTTCACAAGAACAAACGATCATGAAGACGAACGCAGATCATGTAAATAACCGTTGCCATAACTTGGAAATTAACTTTCAATAATCTGTTAAACCTGCTGGCAAACTACAAACGTTACATTGTTTTTGCTGTAAACTGATCAAACTGCTGTAAAGTGTTCAAACTGACGTATGTGATCTGCTCTCTCTGGTGTTGTACTGCAGCCTCAGCCCACATTCTTTGATTTGACTTCAGTTACAGAAGCTTTGATAAAAGGGTTAAACTGGACGAGCTCCTCAGAGGGAAGAGGAATGCGGCATTGAATGCAGCAACGCTGGTTCCTTTTGTCTGAGTCATGTTTTTGATTATCATCTTTTCAAATCAACTATTTTGTCACATTACAACTTTAAAACATTATCAAGTCAACACTTCTAGGTCACACTGAGTTGTGTGGTGTTTCATAAACTATTGTCTGCATATTCTTATGATCAGATTATAATCTGCATATAAACCTTAGGAACAAAGAGGAATATGAGACATTGTTAGTGGGATAACATATTTAATTCAGCTTGTTTGAAACTGAAGAATGAGACAGTTTAGTAGCATAGCAGTAGTATTGTTTCACTTTTATATTCATTGTTTCATTTCTATTCTAACTTTGTTAATAAAGTAATACTTTGAACCGGGTTGTGTATGTCGTCTGCATGACACAACACTAAGAACACACGGACGAAGTATCTAAGATCATCTTTTTTGTAGTCCATCTTCTGAACATTGTAGTTTCACCGCCTATTTCCACTGACTATTTCCACAAAGGTCAAGGAAAAGTGGTTAGGAATAGACGTTAGGAGGAAATTCTTTTACTATTCCGCCGCAACCTTAAAAACACAGTCCACAAACGTCACTGTGAGTCCACTTCTTACATACAGTCTATGCTTTCACTACTTGAGTAAAAAACATTGTCAAAGATGACAAAGACCACTACGCACATGTTTGCTAAAAAGACAAGACTAAAGCCAGATGTAGAAGTATAGTTAAACCTAAACCAGACAATTTACATTGACCAAAAACCAACAAATTACAGTTTTTACCCCGTATTTTGCTGTAATCTGAGAATGGTAACATAGAAATATGCTGAACCTTTTAGAGACAGAACCCTACTGTTACTACTACTACTACTACTAGTTCTACTGTATTGTAGCCTGGAGTCATATAATCTGATCTTCCTTTCATCTTGAAAACCAAACTTAGTGAGCCAAGGAAAATCCTACTTTCATACAAATCATTTTTCCATTTTTACAATTATCTATATCACCATTTAGGGCATATACTGAAAACCTACACTATAGTCGTGACAGCCAGTCTCATATAGGAAATGTTAATCTTCAGAGTGGAATTGTTCTATTTAAGAAAAATAAATCTAAAATGTTCACAAGAAGTCTCCTTTCCTCTTACATTGAAGTGCCAGAGGGAAACATATGCATGAGTGCACTGAGTGGCCTAAAAGCGGGCGAGGTTTAGCAATGTGACCTCTCCTGATAATCTGCAAACAGATGTTGCTGGTTGGACAGTGTCCAAATGACTAGAGGAGAGGAGAGATAAACAGCTCATATACCTGCATTAAATCAGATTGGCCTCAACGTTGGTATTGGCAGTGCTTGGTAATTTTGCAAAAATAAAACCCACAACGAAAAAAAAACGCCTTGGTTCTTTTCACAGATTTGATTTTTTTTCCCAAATCTTTGTCTCGACTCTGACTCCTCGATCTAATGATAACCTCTCAGAATGATTTCAATATCCCAGAGCTCCCTCCTGCTTCTATTCTGGTTTCAATACTCAATTCACAAACCAAAACAAGGGGGAACAATATCTGTCACTGTGAGTGACAGGGCTGCCAACTCAAAATGAAAGATATAGCCTGCAATTCTTCATCTTTATCCTCGCGCTCATGAATAGAGGCCTCTTTGTTGAAATCAGTGGGTGGTACTAATGCGTTATCAAAGGGAGTTAAAAGAATAGGAGCAGCGATGCTCTCCAGATTGAGACGGAGCCTTCTCAAATCAGTCATTTATGCTCACGCTGATCATGTTCCTAATTAGCTCCGAATGAACAATTGGGTGATTGGGTTAAAACTGCAAAAAAAAAAAAGAGCTGTCAATTGAAAAAGATGAGAGTGGAGAGAAGAAGGGAGGAGAGCGGGAAAGAGATGGAAGGGAATGGAACGAGACAACTGGCAAAGTGACAAAATACCTGAGCAGACAGTGAAGCGAGAGTGAGACACACCAGGGATTTGGGGGGAAGTGAGAAAGTACCTGGGAGGGTGTGCGCCTGCATGTGCAAGCGTGGGCGTGCTCGCCTCTTCGTGTGCGAGTGCGTGTGTCATGCGCACAAATACACAGTCTGCCCATTATGCAATTGGAGTAAGTGCAACTGGACCATTACGGTCCATTTAGGTTTCAAACAGTGAGACAGCACTTGGCACTTCATTTAGCCACACAAGCGTGTAACGGCGTCCGGCTCGCGCTCCCAAAGCCCCGCCGAAAGGAAGGGGGGAAAAAAATAAAATAAAGCAGCCTCTTCCCTGAGAGTTTTCAAAGTGCTCTCTGAACGACGGTGCGGCTGGGAATGCGGTCTGTGCGTAGGGAGGCTTAGAGGACGGGAATTCTCCATTAGCGGCGGGCGACAGAGCGGGGTAAACATATGACGCGACACGTGGAGCGATCACACGCGCGCATCTCGAAGCCAGCTCCCACACACGATGGGCCATTCGGACGCGCTCGGGCCGCAATGCAAGCTGCTCACACGCGGCCATGACACGCATTAGCTCACAAACATGAAAGCCTTCCCGTCCGGCCGTAGATGTACTTCTGCTTCATTTCCGTTTCTTGAAACATATACAGAAGCTCCATCTAATATCTATAATAATATAATATAGACAGAGTGGAATCTTGATGCCCTGCGAGTCAATAGCATATCGATCTGTGTTCTTAGTTGTGAAGTGATATTTTCCACCGGCTTCACTAGACTTTACCGTGGTGAGGGTTCAAACTATGTGCACATTTCCTGTATATTACCATCTCATGGCTCTCGTTTCTCTGCCAGGGGTTTGTCTATCCAGTCTTTTAACTGCTCTTTTTACAGGCCGCTCTAATGTCTGCCGCCAGTCAGGATGTAGTTTTGTGTCCTCAATACCTTATACGTTATACTGTCATACTTTGCAACTGCACTCAGTAATGCATGTTTTAGGTAACAGGTAGAGGGGGAATTGCTGTATGTGAACCAGTGTTTTCGTAAAATGAGTATTGGGTGCTCGTAAATACTGAGCTGTTTGATAAATAATTCACAAGATATCACATTGAGATACGATAGTTGTCATCTTATCCATTGTTAGTGTAAAGTATGAATGGGGAGTTAGATGTATCTGCTAAAAGCTATGTAGCCTACAACCTATAACAACAACATCCAACTAATCAATGTATCACAGCTTGAGGTGGGCTTTACTGGCAAAGTCCTTTAAACAATTGTTGTTGCAAGGAGAAGACAGTGTAGCGTAGCAATTGTGTTGGCACCTTGGATGATCCTCTCGTTTGCTCGAGCACTTTTTGGCCGGCTTTTTGCCCTTCTGCTCTGAGCTGTGTAGAAATCCTCCTGAATTGAGCAACAATAAGGGGGGTGGGCGGAGGGGTGTGGGGGGGGGGAAGCTAGTTGGAAAATAGATGGTGTTGTTTTCTTATGAGTCCGTCACCGAGGGAACAAGCTTAAACTTTCAGTGATTTTCTTTCTCTTGTCTGTGAGTCTAATGAAGGCAGAGTGTGTAGGCGAGCATTCACGTGATGCCTGGTTGCACACAGTCAACCCTCCCAAGCAACATACCTACACGAGCACATGTGCACACGTACGGCCGAGTGCTGAAATACAACACAAGATATTACATATGAGGGCACACACGCTGCAGAGTCTGAACCCGGGTGTACTTTGACTTCAGGTCCGCCCATCTGCCTGCCTGCCTGTCTCTCTCTCTCTCTCTCTCTCTCACTCTGGGTCTCTCTCTCTCAGTGTGTGTGTGTGTGTGTCTCTCTCTCTCTCTCTGTGTGTGAGTGTGTGTGTCTCTCTCTGTGTGTGTGTGTCTCTCTCTCTCAGTGTGTGTGAGCGTGTGTGTGTGTCTCTCTCTCTCTCTCTCAGTGTGTGTGTGTGTGTCTCTCTCTCTCTCTCTCTCTCAGTGTGTGTGTGTCTCTCTCTCTCTCTCTGTGTGTGAGTGTGTGTGCGTCTCTCTCTCTCTCTCTCTCTCAGTGTGTGTGTGTGTCTCTCTCTCTCTCAGTGTGTGTGTGTGTCTCTCTCTCTCTCAGTGTGTGTGTGTCTCTCTCTGTGTGTGTGTCTCTCTCTCTCAGTGTGTGTGCGTGTGTGTGTGTCTCTCTCTCAGTGTGTGTGCGTCTCTCTCTCTCTCTCTCCCCTTCTCTTCCCCTCCCTCCCCCTCTCTCTCCCTCTCCCCCCACCGCCCCCCCATCACCGTCCTTCTCGCACATGCAAATGTACACTTTCCCATCTGATTGACTCCCACTGTGTGATCATTATCTTTGGCATATTGCAGACACTGAGTCGTGATGGGGTTATTAGCGGAGAGAGGGGCCGGCACACTCAGCATGTCACTTCTCATTAACGGGACTACAACCCCCCCATCCATCAGTGTGAATGCGTGGTCATTGACCTACCCTCCTTTGATGTAGTCCAGGAAGGTGACTTCAATGTCCAACAGGAATGACAGCAGCGTTACCTACAAGCGATAGGGACAGAATTAGCTTTGTGTCAATGATAATAGCTTCTGGGTGTTGCCTCTGATGCGACATACGGTCTCTAATCCTTTCCAAAATGAAACACTCAGCAGTATGAAAGAGGTACCCGTCTGTATCTACGATAGTATATAATTACATTTCAAAAGCAGCCCATGCAGCTGTGTATCAAGGAAAAGAATGATTCATGATTGATGGATATTTCCTCACCGTTCCAGAGTTGAGGTATTTTTTCTTTTTCCCTTTCTTCTTTGGATTTATCACCTGAAAAAATACAAGATTCTCTGTTGTGATTTTGACATTTATTCATTCAGTCATTCATTCATTCAAGTGCATGGTGTAGGATTTGGCAGCATATAGGGGTGAGGTTGCAGATTGCAACCAACTGAAACGTCTCCCTCGTGTCGAGCGTGTAACTACTAAAACGCCAGACAGACAGCGTTTGAAAACACAATGATTCTTATTTTCAGGTGATTGAACACTAAAGAAAACATACTTATTCATATGATATTCCATTTCTGCCAATAAATCCCCCTGTTCCTTTAAGTACCGGTGCAGAATTGGCCCCTCGTGAGGGAAATATCTGTCTCTACAAAAGGCTACTCAGTGTTCCCCAGTTAGCCGCTAACGCTGTATGCCATTTAGTGCTTGGCAGGCAGTGGAGAGTGGGTTTTTAGCACTTTTCCACTGAAAACAGCGGCCACCTGCTCAGCGCAATGAAACAATAAATATAAAATTTGGGGTACACGTGTTGACATGTATGTCACTGGAGCTAGTCTGTCCCACATGGTATAACCAGGCACCATTTTTTATGTTAAAATGCTAAAATCCGTCGATGGTAGTGCGTCCAGCTCAAGCAAAAACAGACCACACATTTAATGTGCGCATGGCAACATCAGGAATATTACTATTCTTATATAGTTCACGTTGTACATTTCACAAAATACCTAATAATTATACTAATAATCTCTACGGCAGCCTACATCTGCTGAAACACGGGTGTTTTTTGTTTTTCAGCAGCAATGGAATCTGACTGAGATTGAAACAATGGCCACCCTTACTTAATCTTGTGTGGTCAGTGAAGTCATATACAGGATAGTTCGTCCACCTCCCTCTTTGAGCAATGCACATACAGCCCGACATGTCCAGAGGAGCAGCTGAATCCAGAGGTGGATTATGGCTCAAAACCGGGTGGTGTGACTTCATGAATATGTAACAGGTCACGGAGTGAGTGCACAGTAAACCTTGGTTGGATAAATCAAGATTACGCATCTAACAAGCGTTACGTTTCGCTTTAAGACCCTGTTGTTTTTGTGAACAGATTAGAAAAGGACACTTTTTCGGGTCGTTGGCCTTCATTAATTTTGTCTCTGATGTTGCAGCCCAAGGTCATTAAAACATACAATCATTCCTGTTATGTAGGGACAGCCAGAGACAAAACCAAAACTCCTTTTGAATCCCAAACACTGCATCATCAGAGCTGTTAAAACAGAGCTTTATGGTCTAATTAAACTATGCCAAGGTTAAACAGAAAGACAGGACCTCCGGGAAACAACGAACAAATGTGTGGATTTATGCATTTCTCCTTGGGTCACATTGCAATACGTACACTCAAGGACAAGTTTGCCTCTGGAGGTGAGGCGCAATGATTGAAATGTGGTTGTAACACAAAAACACAACTACACAGCGAGCGGCTTGAGCGATGCAAAGCCGTCCTCTCTTTAATGGCAGCTTTAAGTTGGAAGCCGGGGTCAAGAAACTTGTCGGAAATCACAAAATGACTTTGTGTGTTTGTGTCTGTGTTTCTACGCGTTTGCTGCTCTTCACTGTGTCACTGTGCCTCCGTGTGCACCTTTGTGTGTGTGCACATCTGAGTGCTATGAGGCAAACAGCAGCTGTTTAAAATGACAGTCCCCTGTGCGCTCCCTCTCTGTGTGGTACTCTGTTAATCAAGAAGTGTTGACTCTTCCTGGGAGAAGATAAGCCAGCGATCCATCATAACTGTCTGTCTGTCTGTCTGTCTGTGTGTGTGTGTGTGTGTGTGTGTGTGTGTGTGTGTGTGTGTGTGTGTGTGTGTGTGTGTGTGTGTGTGTGTGTGTGTGTGTGTGTGTGTGTGTATGTTTGTGATGAAGTGAGGATTAAGATTTTGATTGGCATTAACTAAGTCTTATGAGAGCCCCATCTTTCTTATCAGTGATTATGCTCCACACAAAAACATACAGTATAATAGGTTGGATTATGGGAAGGTGGAATATTTATATCATACTATATACAAGACATATATATTTTTTATTTCAAATTTTTGCATTTTCCTGTTTTTAATTTTTTGCACCACTACAATGGAGGTGAATGGAATTTTGTTTGTGGAAAGCATTTTTTATATATTTTTTTTATCCGTCCATTGAGAGTCAGACAATGTTATAGGTGTGCAACGCTACATCTATGGAGTACTCTTTTCAGTTTCTCTTTGCGTCTGCTCTCTGCCGCTCTTATACTGGCTCATTTTTTACTGGTCATTTTATCTGCTTCAAGCTGAAGCAGTTTATGTCTTCGGACGGCGGCTGGCGATACCACAGCTTTGTGCCCTGCGGTTCACGTTAAATCAGTTTCACAAGCGTGTTGTAGAACTACGACGGCCGTTTGGTTTGTCCGTTCTGGGCTACTGTAGAAACATGGGGGTGCACGTATGAAGGGCTCATTCTAAGCTAACAACAACGGGGGATTATACACTAATGAACAGCTATGAATTTATTTTCCAATTCTGCTCATAGATCCCTCGAAATGCTACACACTGGCCCTTTAAGAAGCTATTAATAAGGTATTTTGTCGGTTCACATCCTCTTGTCTTAAGCTGAGTAACAACAGGAATTTCAATATGTGTTTTATCTTTATGACAAAAATCTGTTTCAGAACTGAAATGGCAGCTGAGTTTTACCGAGGTAAAACTTCAGTCGAAAATGTTCCAGATGGAAACCCAATCCTCCAATTACAGTGTGTGTGAGTGACCTGTCGACCTGTCCACTGGTCTGGAGAGCAGAATCTGTGTCTGTATGTGCACACACACACACACACACACACACACACACACACACACACACACACACACACACACACACACACACACACACACACACACACACACACACACACACACACACACACCTCATAGACGTTGAACTGGCTCTGCCCTCTGGATAGCTCTCTGTAGCTGGTGCTGAACTCTCCGATGAAGTCGTGACTATGGAGAGAAGCGAGGAAGACACAGAGCGAGAACAAAAAGAACATATTAAAACAATAGTACTGTTTGACGATGTATTCCGTTTGATTATTTATTTCCAGATAGCTCATCCAGACCAAAATAAAGTGACAGTCCCAACTTGTGTAACTTGAAGCAAAGCCACGGATGACGGAGTCTGTCGTTAGTGAATGTGAAAGCAACTCAAACACGAGAAAAGGAGACAGCAAACGTTTTTTAAGTACACGGACAAACAAACACGAAGGCTCACTTCAATTAAACAGCTTGTCAGTAAAAATTCTTAGCATTTCTGGGTCCCATTGAAAAAACATTACACCGAAATGTCACCGTGTTCCCGCTATCAGATTGAGAGTGACACTGAATGGATTGCATAAAGAATAGAGAAATAACTCCCCGTTCAACTACAGCTTGACAAATGTCACTCCTCTTTCTTTCTGCCTGACTGTCAGCAGAGAGAAACCAGACTCATCATTAAGCAGTCAATCTGTGACGATCCTGCACCCAGCCTCCTTACCTACTGAAAACATATACAAGTGGTAATTATGTGCGACTTGGGTTAGATTCGCTGTACACAGGAAGCTAACCTTGTGTTGAATGTTAATGCAATCAGGATAAGAAGTAATAAGGTGAATGTATTGATGCGTATTTATCAGAGATTGTTGAGGTTATCGTTTGCATATCAGACTTATATCTGTGCAACAACCTGCTATCCTCACAATCCTATCACCAAACTCTAAAAGACAAAATTGCCTGGACGGGTGTTGAGAACTGCAAAGTGTTGGTCTGACTTGTGTTGGTGTAGTTGTTGTTTGATCCAGGGAGTCCAGTTGGAGAAAAAGAACCGTTCTTTTCAATTATTTCATCTTTTTCGCGGCCAATCACAAGGTAAACAGTAAAATGATGTCGCATTGCATTCCGGCGAGAGCTTTTGCCCGACGACACTGTGTTGTTCTGCCATAGCCCTCCACACGGGCAACCCCTCTGACTTCTCCAAGACAGACACGATGATGAACAGCCAACGGTTCAAATAAATTCCCGCTTAATGTCCATAATGTTGTCAGACACATAAAATAACAATATGAGCCTGTCAGTGGTAAAAGAAGCACTTTAAGTGGACGCAGTGGCCGAAGTGCCCCAAGCAATTACATTGCAGCTCGTTAAGCGGCTGTAATCTGCAGCGTTCTCGCTCGATACAGAACCAATTTCAAAAATTGTTGTCCCCATTGTCACTTAGATACAAAAACATGTTGAGAAATACTGTTGTATATTTCAAGCGACAGTGATGTTGGAGTGATGATGAAGGAATCTCCGCGGACACTGTTCTTGCTGGTATAATGAAGTTTATTACAAACAAGCAACATATGTCAAGACGGGCGACATGTACACCCGGAGAGTCCCAAAGTCGAACAGAACTCTAACCGTCGGGGATCTCCCGATCACTTATATATGGTTGTTGTTTACGCCCCAGACTTGAGTATATAATGACGTCATAAAGAGGGCCCCCAATAAAAGACATGTTTCGGACATAGGCACAGCTACTCCTCCATCCTCCAGGTCAAGGAGCATTGCCCAGCGGGGGTACCTAATGATTATCCCATGTGCAACAAACATCAATGGATCCGACATTCCACAGTCACAGGCCCCTTCACATATGTTATCTTCATGCATTACAGAGCAAAATATACTACAATACCAAAGTTAACCTTAAGTATTGATATCACAGATGCTATGTCTTGTTTTGAGAATCAATACTTGCGTCAACTAGATCGTTAGCTCGGCCTCCTGTTAGGTGGCTTTATGGACACATGAACTCTATTCTATTCTCTGCTGCTGTTCCTTGAGCCCTGTTAGTTGAGAGGGCTCACACAATAACTACATTTTTGTTTTATCATTAAAAACTTTCTTGTGTCTTAACAAGAATGTGATTAAGTCATTAACACAGAATAGTAAAATCCAAAGTTTTGCAAATCCCTCGGAGGCAATTAAAATGTATTCATAAGAAGCCTTCATCATTTTAAAATCATGACACATAGCTCTTCCCTACAAAATAGCTGATTAGCTGCTTTCAATAATAAAACCTATTGAATGTATTAATGCCTATCATTATTATCGCCCTGGTATTACTTGATATCGGATCAGAACCAACCTTTGTGGTCTCGCCCACCCCTAAAACTTTATGTAAATCAATGAGGTGGTTGGGATTTTTGATGCAGTGCGGTTGTCTGTCTGAACCAAAGGCTTCGCTTATACTTCTGCAATAAAGTAACAAACAGCAGAGGAAGTCATCATTTGTCCCCAGCGGTATTATGATATGTGTTTACAGGCTGTAAATTGAAGGGTTTTAATGGTATTTTAACTACACAAAAAAACAATAAAAGCGGGCAAATAAAAGATAGTAATTACCTGCCATCTCTGTCCCAGTCGTACACCTCGACCTTGATTGTTCTGTTGGTAGAAGCACAAGATGGGGATCAGATTAAAAAGACACATTTTTCTTTTATTTTCCTGAATTATGACTCTATTAATGTTTCTGATATGCATTTGTTTCTATATTTCTTGAGGCATGGCCATGCTTGGCTGCAACATGCAACATGCTGTGTTATATACAAGGTGCTAAAAAGCTATCTTCTTAATTTCAAAATAAACATAGATGCTAGTTGCCTTTGTCGTTGTTGTCATGGAGGCATTAGGAGAAGCTGATTCATTCTGCGGCTTATCTTTATTACAACACACTGTCTGCCTGTCACTGTATTTGCCTCTGGTAATGGGCTCTCCTCATCTCCAAATACATCTATCTCTGCATCCCATTATAGCTTCCAAGGAAATGTGAAAAAAAAAAAAAGAATAGCCTGCAGGAGGCAGATATGCTGCGCTATCACTTCATCGCCCAGTATCTTCAACAGGAGGGTCATTTCTGTCTGACAAAAGCAGGAGAGCGATACGTAGAGAGCGAGAGGGCTGAGGCGAAAGGATAAAAGAGCGGAGACTGAATTAAAACAGAGAGAGAGCAAAAGGCACGAGAGCGAAGGAGGGAGAGAGCAAGGTGAAGAGACTCGACGATTCAAAACTGAGGGAAAAAAGAAGAAAAAAAAAAGACACCCAAGAGAGACAAAACCGTGTAGTGCTCCCAAACTCAGTCGATTAGGTTTGCCGTTTTCATCTGCAGAGACGGGGCAAATTAGGCATAAAAGTTTTTGAGCAGACCGTAGTATGTCATGAATGTTGGATGACTTCCGTCTACCCTTACTGTGATTGCTTTAGAGCTTGGCCAGCCTTCTGAAACAAATGGCACCTAATTCAAAACCTGAGGCAAAAGTGCACCTTCGCAGTCTCGTCATCTTTTTTATATAAGAAGAGGAAGAAGAGGAAAAGCACCATTAATGGGCCTTAGAGCTGCTTGAAGAGCCAGATGCACATTATAGGAAAGGAGGCAAGAACGGTGCTGGCTGATGGTGATGTGCACTCCGGGGCTGAATGTGTCTCCTGGTTGGCGTAACGCTTAATGATGTGGGTGTACATGCATATGTATTAGGGGCGGGGGTCTCACTAAGTCAGTGTTATTCCACATCTCAGTAGGAAACATCCCCTCATCCCCTCTGAGCTTTGATGAGGTGACAGGAAATTGACAATGATTTCACTTGTTGAACTTGTAGTCTTACTGCGTGTGTGTATGTGTGTGTGTGTGGTGTGTGTGTGTGTGAGAACACACACAGGTCTATCGGAAGACCTAGGTGCAGAAAGACACAGTTCTCTATTGTTTGCCAGCTTGAGCTCCTTCTTATCTTTTCTCCCAGGCTGCGCAGAGACAGATTCAATGTGTGTGTGTGTGTGTGTGTGTGTGTGTGTGTGTGTGTGTGTGTGTGTGTGTGTGTGTGTACTGTATGTGCAGTCCACTGTGAGCTTCCTGAGTCCTACGTTGATAAGACTCTTCTAATAAGCTTATAGGACCAAACTTCAGATCAATGCTGCTGTCTGCTAGCTGAGCTGAGCTAAACCTTGTAGCCTTTCAGCTACACAGCTGCTGTCGACACCGAAGATGGACGCAAACACATGACTGACATGAGGGAGACGCATTTCTTCCTACTTATTTGTTTTCACACTGGGGCTTTGAGTAACGCAGAATCATTTCAAAGTTAAACAGAAGCCATGCGTCAAATTTATTTTAAGAGGCACTATAAATGTGACGACGCTATCTTTTTTTTTTATTAATCAAATCCATATTTTTTGTAGAATCCTATTATTTCCAAGATGTTTCCTGGAAAGGGATGGTTATAATTAAAGGGAACACAGACAGGGTTCAGTTGGTGCATTTTGAATTACTTAATTCCAATTAATTGCTAATGTCACCTGGAGACCTTATTCATATTTATAGTATTCAACAGAATGTTGAATTCTATGAATAATAACTTTTAGCTCAGCTATTTTCACAATAATAATCATCAAATTGCGTAACACTTCCCCAGAAACATGCTTGGAAATACATCGGAAATTACTGAGCTGAATGTTACCAAAAAAGAGAACTTATAGAGAAGTAGCAGAATTTATTACCATAACTTTTACATTAGGTTAGATATTTAGAATAGCAATTCATAAAATAGCATCCCTTAGAGCTAGCAGTGAGACCCCGGTCCATCACCATATCAATAACAGCAAGTTCCACTGAAGCTCCTTCATCCCAAGCAGACCCTGGATCAGCACAATGGACAATGGTCTTGACCCTCTCTCATGCAGATGATCCACTTTGAGCTACAGTTAAGCTGATCTTCTTTATATCTTATCTTCATCTTATTGTCAGTCAGTCAGATAAAATTCCCATTAACCTGAGCACTGCCATTACTTGGCTGTCAAAAAAAATTAAAAAATCTTCACATTTGCAAGATGTTTCATGGAATGGAATTATAAATTCCTTCTTTCGGTCAAATACACATTGCTGCCATTTTTATTTCATTTTACATTATATCATTTGAATGCAGTTTCATCTCCCGTTTTTCCTGCTTTCTAATGACCCGCAGAACAGCCACACAATCACGTACGCCATCCTTACTCGAAAGAGCAATTACCATCATAGACCCATATAGATTGTGTGTGTGTTTGAGTGTGTGTGTGTGTGTGTGTGTGTCCGTGTGAGTGGGTTTGGGGGCAGGATGTAATTTGTTGTTGTGGTATACCAAAATAAATGCAGAGAAATGTAACTGAGTGCAGACTTGCCTAAGAAAGTATTTGCTATTTGTTCACGTTAGTGTCGTATGACATATGACTGTCGAACAAATCTCCGGAGGAAAACCAAATAGCTCAATAATGCATCAATGCTTTGTTTTACAGGAAGTATAACAAAATAATATGCAATTTCTTTTTGCCAAATCATCTTTGTCCTCCTGCTGAAACTGCCAAACACAATAATATTTCTACTTAGTAGCTTCATACATTTCATACATACTTGATGTAATATGTACACCACTGACACACTGCTGTCAAAAATCTATATTTTATTTTAATTGTATTACTCCCCCCATGCATGGTAAACAATAAAAGGCTGCTTATGTGAGTGTGATTAGATGTACAGTATCGAGGCTCATTGTTCATATATCAGTCAGCCTGAGCAGACGTTATTCAGTCAAAAGGGAAAAATGTATGACTATAAACTGTAAACGTGGTGCAGTACCTCCTTTAATATTGTGGATATTTGGGTTTTCTCATACTAGCATTTTCAGCCGGGAGGAAGTTAACATTCCAAGAAGAACAAGATTGAAGTCGTAAACAAACAAGAAAAAAAAAACAAATTTGAGAGATTTTGAAGTCATAGACTTGTAAGAAAAGAACTCTGAAAATTGTGGATTGTTGGAACGCCAGCCGTCTGAATTTTGTTGCTCCTAAAGTGAAGCAAACTGGTTCCTTAACAAAGAAATTAACACGCTTTTGCACGGTTTGAGTTTTTTGTCGCAAATGTCTGACTTTATAATCTCTTATGTGTTTTTTTTCCCGACAATGGCCCAAATATGCTGTCGTATAATATGCCTCCGTATAATACGCTGCAGTGTAACACACCGTCGCAGTATTACGCTACGTGTAAGCAGACCATCCATCACATCTAAAAAAATATGTTCAAAGGACTCACCTGTCATAATCACCATTGCAAAGAGCCCGAACAGGGATCTTAAAGGCCTGCCATACTGGGTTCAATGTATTCTTCACAAACTCTGTCTTGTGGCAGATGGTAAACCTGCAGAGAAACGAGGAGAGGCCGAGGGAGGACAAAAGGGGGAGAAGACCAAAGGGAGAAACATAAGATTTGTGGGGAGAGAAGGGCAAATAGAAAAGGTCATGGAGTTAAAGAAAAAAATAACTTTCCACAAACTGAGAGCACAAGTGGAGGGCTGTGGAAGCTGCATCACTTCCAGGACACACACGTGGACAAAAATACACACATAATCACACACTGCAAAGATGTAATTTCATTAGTCCCTTGGCTAGCAGGTGGACTTGGTATCTTGTGCCCTCAGAGCACAAGGTCTTATCTGGCTTGTCACACACTGCAGGATGGAAGAAAACCCACAGAGCTGGATCGAACAACCCCTCCCATCCCCCCCTACACACACACACACACACATAATCTATGTGAACATACCGCAGCACTGTACTTCAATGCCTCCTGCTTCACCACACACACACACTCACATTTGTGCGGATGTCATACACATACATTTCCACATGTAAGTCCCACACGTGCTTAAACAGGAGATACAGCTTTTAATCTTAGGCAAATCAATGAAACCCATTTCCTTTGGATTCAGGGAAGGATTAAACCCAACATGAAAGGGGGAGAAGGAAAGATGGAGGCAGAGTAAATGAGGAAGGGGGGTGGAGGGGGGGGACACTCACGTGCCGTCCTCATTGCTCCTGTAGAAGACCAAGAAGGGGTCGGACTTGCCGAAGAAATCCTTTTTGTCCAACTTGTTCCCGCAGAACTGCATCATCACCGATTCCTAACGAGCAGAGGCAGAAAAAGACGGAGAGAAAACTGAATAAAAATACATTGCAGATGCACGCTTCCAACCAGTGGTCGTCCAATTATTTTGTGAACGTCGACGGGTGTATACGATCACATCTATAGCCCTTTTCTCCCTTTCAATGCAGCATCTTTTTGTGGATAGAATCATTTCTGGT
The DNA here is from genome assembly GCA_016806645.1 of Ophiodon elongatus. Lineage (NCBI taxonomy): Eukaryota > Metazoa > Chordata > Actinopteri > Perciformes > Hexagrammidae > Ophiodon > Ophiodon elongatus. Next base: position 547,517 of record JACSYO010000383.1, on the reverse strand, counting down.
TTACTTCGGCAGCTGTGGGTGGAAACGTTTGTATCTCCCGCTTTTCTCCAGTTGGTTTCACTGCGTGCGACTGTTGAATGCAGGAGCAAAATAGTTCTTCTTTGCTAATGACAGACTGAACCCAAAAGCTAAAAGTCCTTTATTGTCAACTCAAAAGAATGTATTTCAGCTCCACGGTGGCACCCCAGAAATGATTGCATGTGTGCTGAGGCCGAATGAATAGGACACAGGTGATGAAAGATGAAAATAAGTAAAGCGAGTAAAACATAAATAGAGGAGAAGTTTAAATTCATTTTATCAAGTGTTTGCAGGCAAGGCAAAGAAAAAAAAAACAAGACATATTGAAAACCTTTCTCCTTTCTACCAACCTCCGGGGGCTCCACGGGAAAAAGAAAGGAAGAAGCTGTATATTTTTTTTTACTCAGGTAAAACAGTAAACACTACTAGTCATTGATGTATTCACTTATATTTGTGACTCGTCTGGATCATTGTGTAGGAATTGGGGCTCCATGCTTCCTGCTTTAGATGCCAATTTCTATATTTCTATGTCTCATTTGCAAATTGGAACAGTCATCCCCATAAATTCAAAATACACCACCAACAAAACGTGGCACCAGATATGCAACATGGAATGCCAACTGCTGCTTTTAAAGAGCTTCTTTTTTTTTTTTTTTAAAGTGTTCAAGTCTTTACAGGGCCTCTAAGAAGACAGAGCAGAAACAGAAGCAGAAAAGAAAGAGAAACAGGCCGGATACTCGAAAACAGAGACTTTTTAGGAAGTGCACGTTCATCCTCACCCTGCAGTTGTTCAGCTCCTCGGCTTTCACAATGATGGTGCCGCATTTCTTCCCTTGAATGCCTCTGTACACAACACACAACACGGCAAAGGGTTAAGACATCACAATCACACCGCGACCCCGTTGCTTACTCTACGCGTAACCTTCCCTCCTACGGCTCCGCTGCTCGAGGCGGAGGTCGGGTCACTTTGTGGGACAACCGGAAGGCGTAAGAAAAGTGTGTACGCCAGAGGAGGAGTCAAACGGCGGCACCGAGCGTGTTCCATAACGACGGGACTAGTGCACACGCACATCCCAGAGGAGGTTGCAGGCCGGAGGGTGACCTGCACTCTGTCCCACACTGACGTTGTCCTATTATCTTGTTTGTTTACTCAGAGATGCTCAACACTGACCACAGGATGACAGACATTTGTATTAAAAAGAAAAAAAGATGTTCTTTCCCCAAAACACAGTCTCATCAGTGTCGTGGCATTTTTCAATGATTGCTGTTGATTGCACGCTGGCTGGCTGGCTGGGGGGAAGGGGTGGGGGGTCCTTTTGTTATTTTCATCATCACTACTGTTTGAGTGAAAGTACACAAAAAAAAAAGAAGAAAAGATCTCATAAATGACACAGCGTAAGGGATGCGAGGGATGAATTATCAGGCACAGAGCAGAAAGTGAAATGCAGAGAACTCGGCCTTAAGTGTGAGAGCACATCATGAAGTGAGACTTACTGGAATAGTTGGGAGCCCACCCTTGTTTACACTCTGGCCAGGAACAAACCTCATGGAAAGTTTTACTGGTTCTCACCGCCTCAAAGGGAACACTGTTCGCATGGCGGTGTATGCGCGGCCCAGGTTGACCGTCTGGGGGAGAGCTTCACTACGCGAGTGGACCGTTGTGGGGAAGGTTTGGGATCGGTGATGCATGTGTGTGTGTGTGTGTGTGTGTGTGTCAGCTCTGAATAAGCATCGTGAAGTCAGTGACATCATTTGCAACACCTGCTCCTCCCTTAAAAACACACAGACCTGACTGAGTTCACCGTCTCAAACTGTACATGTTCGTCTGTTAATTAAGGAAGTAGTCAAAGACGACTGACGTCCATCCTCTCCGTGTCATACGCACATACATAAAACACTAACTGGTAATCAAAAGCATCTACATCACCATGGGTAGATTTTACCCCATTAACACTCATCCCCAGTATTTATGGAATATTTCAGTGAGATCTGTTTCCAGAAGAATACATAGTAAAATGTGATTGTTTGTTGTACATGTATTTAGAAGATATAGCTGAGGTCAGGTGATAATTCTCTGTGGACTCGTCCCTTTGAGCGACCCCTTTCATATTATACATATTCATTTTCATTCCTCGTCAATATAAAACATATTCACTAGCATTTTAAATCTTTACTTTACCAGTATTTTTTTAAAGTAATCTACAGTTGGATTTTTTTCTGTGCCAGCCGTGTCTCTCTGGGAAAGGTTCTATATAAATTTCCACTTATTCATTTATAAATTATTAAGTTGATGGGTGATGAAATTTACACTGAGATATATGATAAAAAAAAACAACCTGAAGTTGTTTAAACGCTTGTTTTCCTGTGCAGCCATGTTTCAATGCTTCATCACATTCCACAGTGGTAGCGATGTTTCCACTCTGATTACAATCCTCCCAACACTTGAGTGTGGGAGGAAGGGCAGGACAACATAATTTGACTTGACTTGAGACTTGAGAGGTCCTGCAATCCAGCGAGAGAGGCCCCATCGTCTGATGAGCTCCGCTCTGAGAGACCCACCTGGCATAAATCGACTCAGGCAGTCATTTAGACAGCCCAGAATTGGGGTTGAGGACCTCTGCGTGAATGTAATTCAAGCCTCCTTTTACTCCAGCACAAGGAACTGGGGCCGGGGGAGCAAAGTGCTTTTTGAAATGGCAGACTTATATTTCCCTTTTTACTTGTGAAAGCAATACCCTTTCCTCAGAAATCTAAAGACAGGAAGAAAAGCTAAAATAGCACCTTGAGGAGAGAGGATACCTTTTTCTTCTCTCGTTTCCTTTTATTTCCAGACAGCACACGGAGGTCTGGAGTCGTATGCATTACGTGTTTAAAATGAGAAATACATTCAGAGGAAGACTGATTGACACTAAGTCTGAGTAGGTGAGAAAGAGCGGCGTGTTCTCACTCCAAACACAGCAGCTCGGTCAGTGGCCCTTTGTGTCAAACTATGGCTCCGCCTTCCCCTGCAGCATCTGCTTTGCCCATGCGGGGCGGCAGCCTCTCGTCGCCTAGGTAATTACGATGGGAGTAAAGGAAGAAGTCAGGACATTTATTTTGTGCTGGTTTTGTCGGCCCACTGTGGACACTCGCGCTTCGTGTCGTAAAGATCTGCAGCTGCCAGATTCCCTTTAGAAAACCTCTCGTTTTACTGCAACAGGGTACGGCGGTCTGCCCCGCCTAGTGCTGGTTCTCCCTTACCCCCAGCGGGGCCAGCAATGCGGCCTGGGGCCTCCAGCAGAGTGGTGTCGGCTCACAGGAAGAGCCAATGCTGCCTCCCGCCGGAGCTCCGACTGCTGAAGTGTAAATTGTTCCTGATGTCGTGAGGGAGTCGGACCTGATGACAGGCAATAAGACTATATATAAATAAATGAATGGCTAATCTTTTAGTGAGCGGCCTTTTAATGTCCTGTATGAAAAGGAGGAACGATAGCAGTTTGCAAAAACCCGTTTTGCCGTACAGAAATTAAACAGCAGGCATCTCATTGTTTTTCAAGACGATCCTAAGAGGCAGAAGCAATCACAACTTTTTAGAAGCACAGTAAAGACTTCTCTTCTCTTTACTTTGGGTAAAGAGTAAAATTCTCTCTCTCTCTTTTCTATTAGTTTGGCACCCTCTCAGTCTCAATCATGTCATCTCACAGCAACAATATGCATGGAGAAAGAGTTAAAGACGCACACACACACACTCACGCACGCACACACCTCAGACAAGCGCCCAGAATCCACGTCGCCATGACAACTCTGCCGAGCAGGGGCCCCCGCTGTGGGATATCGAATGGGATTCCTCTGCTCGTTATTTCCTCAAATGCTTGCTCCCGCTCCCCTTATTTTACAGAGAGGCGGTCATTATTCTGTCTGAGAGATCTGCCTTAAAATAATACGTAGGTGGCAACTGACAGGATTCCTTAGTGACTGGATGAATAATGTATCTCGCAGTTTTGCCTTACATACGCGTGCATCATGCATACAGATACGACCTGTGGCAAATACAAGAAGGACCAGCTCAAAGTTCAAATTGTTTTGTACTGATATTTATCCCTCTACAATGTGAAAACACACCAGAAAACCGTTTTAATTTCTCTGTGTGGCATTTAAAGTGAAGTGAATGAATTTAATGTGTGTTTTGAATGAAAACAGAGATTTTGAAAATGCTTAAGATCTTAAAATTTTATATGAGTGCATACTCGCTACATCAGGTAAATGTTTTCCTCATTTTAGTTTATTCATGACACGGAAAAGCACTCCAAAGTTGAGAAGTGCTAAAGGAATATCTCTGTCCCCACGTGTGTGTGTGTGTGTGTGTGTGTGTGTGTGTGTGTGTGTGTGTGTGTGTGTGTGTGTGTGTGTGTGTGAGGAAACACTGTGAATCCTCTAATCAAGACACATGGATTTGCAATCAGTGTCTGGCGAGAGACGGGTAATTAAGTCTGGGCCACTTCTGGGCTGCAGCCTAACACACATGCATGCACAAACAGCATACGCACACACACACACACACACACACACACACGCACACACGTCATTTTCATTATTCTCCCAATGAAGGGAGAATACCTGAATGAGATATCAATTATAATTATAAGAGCATGAGAATCCATCTATCCTCGGCCATGCCCCGACACAATCACACTTTCTCCCCTAAAAGGAAACTCATAACCATAATTCTCTCACACAAAAGGAAGATTGACATCAAATCCATGTCACGCGGTACACCAGAGGCAGATAGAGAGTTTCTTTGTCCTTCCTTTACAAATACATACAATCAGGCTTGTATTCACAGCTATCAGCCTTTTTGTGTGTGTGTGTGTGTGTGTGTGTGTGTGTGTGTGTGTGTGTGAGAGAGAGAGTGTGTGTGTCGGAGTTTTTGGCTCACTTGTATCTAAAATTGTAGCCCACTTGGCTCTCCCATAGTTCACCAGGGCTTCTCCCTGACCCCGTGAACACTGGGAGATCTTGTTTGTGGGAACAAAAAACGAGTGTGAGAGAGGGATAAAGATGGAGAGTTGGAAAGGAACGAGAAACTGAACATTCAAGAACCCCTCAAAATGGGCAGAGGCGTTAGTATTTCAAGTGAAAACGTTGTCAGTACTAAAATGCTAATTAAAACGTCTCAGGTGGTATTCTCTAAATCGAGTGTTCACATGCGAATCTAACCAAACAATGAGTCAGGGTAACACGTCATGCGCTGCTGAAGTTAAAAAGAGCCCTCAAGGATTTCATCAACTTTAACATGCAGCACAACCAGGCGGCAACCTCCGGGTCTGAAACGTGAAGCCAATGCAGAAGTGCCTTTCCTTAAGCATTCTTTCTCATGGCCATCAGGGGGCGACTCTTGTGAATGCAAAAAGAAGTCGGATTGTATAGACGTCTATGAGAAAATGACCCTTCTTGTCACTTGATTTATTACCTCAGTAAACATTGTGAACATGAGTTTCTGGTCTCTAACGTACAACATGCTGAATACAGTTTAATACACTTTAATACAGCTTGATGTTCATTTAGTAAATTATGGTCCCATTTAGAGCAAAATCGTCGATAAAGCAGGGTATGCTTTAGGGCGGGGCTACTTTGTGGTTCACAGGTCACTACCACGGCGTTGTCCGGTCTGGGAGTTGTCCCTGTTTTCGTCTTCCAACTTTAACCCTTTCACAGTTTTTTTTTTTCAGGTTGTGTTTGGTGGATTCAAAATTCAGCTTTCGGTTGTGCTTTAAAGCGTTTAAGAGAGTGACCGTCTCTTGTCGACGAAGATGCCGACTGCCAAAAACCAAGATGGCGACAGAAAAAAATGCAGAAGTCGGAGCTTGAGGACGGCAGTCCACAAACCAACGGGTGACTTCGCACACTCAGTTGTTATATACAGTCTATGAGCACAAGTCAAAGTTTACTTCTCGTGAAGTTGGAGGAGCTGAGCCTGTAGTGAAATGAATCATGAGGTTACAGACAGTAAGGTGTCAAGTTTAAATGAGCTTAACTCCATGTCATGTAAGTGAGTCACCATTTAAAGTCGAGAGGTGCACAAGTAAAACTTGTGAATTCTTTTGGCCACGATAATTCTGCAGTTAAAATCTGATATCGTGACAGCTCTACTTGTGATATAACAATGTATGGCAATAAAAGAAAATATCTGAGTTAAAGCTGTTTATTTTTACCATGAAATAAAAAAAAGAAAAAGAGGAGATGAACACAGCTATCCAGCTAGAGAGTCTGAGAACTAAAGTCAAATAAATATTCTGATCTGGCTTTAAGAGGTGCAGGATCGTCAAGAATAGATTAATGGACTTGCGACACTGAAAACTTCACTTTATGGATTATTGAGGATTATACTGACTTCATTGCAGGAGGGTTGTGGTCAAATGAAAAGAAAAGAGGGAGAGCAGCAGGACGGAGAGTGGCCAGACAACACAGAGACACGCATGTGGTACATGTAGTGCACACACACTGGTCGGCCAGGAGCAATGCATTGCAGGAAACTACTCGTCATTGTTTTGCATCCTGTTGCTGGTTGCTTTCAGCTTCCCACACACACACACACACACACACACACACACACACACACACACACACACACACACACACTCCTGAATGCCCACTGGAGTTTGATTGAACAATGTAATTAGCTGTAATTAGCACTCATTAAAATTGTTAAAGATCCCTCCTGTAGTGTTAGGCTGCAGGTGTGTCCAACACACATACAAAGACACACACACACACACACACACACGCGCGTGCGCGCACACGCACACGCACACACACACACACAAACATACATACATACAGACACAACCTCAGCAAGACAGCAACAGCTGTGGCCTCTGTACCTTTGTTTTTAATAAATGTTGACAGGGTTTCTATTTCTGCACCAAATCTCTCATCACGTCTTCGAAAACAGAGTCTATACATTTTCTATATGACCCTGTGGAATATATCCATCCATCTATCCATTATCTGTGACTGTTGATGCTTTACAGGGTCGCGGGACATTGGGTGGGAGGCGGGGTTCACCCTGCACAGGTTGTCAGTCGATCACGGGGCATTGGGGAATATATGAATCTATTAAATGCTTTTCAGTCAGTTTTGATGTCTTTTAGCGGCATATATTTTGCAGTAATATGGTATAATAAATTAAGAGCGAATGTCTTTGGACTTTTCTGCTTAATGTTTTTCCCGCAACTATTCACACAACCTTTCCTCCTAATACTTATAATAAGACATCTAGAATTTAGCATTTTTGCAGCCATAAAAATGGCAGCCTAAAATATTATAGTATTCAATATGCACAATAAACGTTACACTTTATTGCTGGTCTTAACAAAGACGTGTAATCATTTTTGGCCATTAGTGTCAACATTACTAGATGACTTGTGTACGCCATCCGTGTGTGTGTGTGTGTGTGTGTGTGTGTGTGTGTGTGTGTGTGTGTGTGTGTGTAAGAATGATGAAGTGGGAGTGGGGGGAGGGGTTCCTTGAGTAGGCGGACAACATTGTTTTGCACTTTGAAGGTGTCCATGGTGCGTGTAAAAGCATGTGCGCGCACACAAACATGGACAGTTAGGTCTCTCTATCTCTCTGTCTCATTCCCTTTAAGTGGGAACCTACCTCTGCAATCACCATGGCGAGTGGATGACAGTGTAGCTTCGAAACAAAAAGGAATAGGGAAAGATGCACAAACACACTGAAAAAAAGACACAAACACACACACACACACACACACACACACACACACACACACACACACAGGTTGCCAGGTTGTTGACAGTGTTCAGTGAAGGGATGCCAGCTTGGCTGTTATTTCGCCCCCCCCCCCCCACCCCCCACCCCCCTTTACAGATCTCAAGGCTCAAGAAGGCTTCGAATGAACAAGCAAATAGGATTAAAAAGGCACAATTGAAAGGAAGCCAAGTGGGCTTCACCATGAGAGAGAGAAAATATGTGAAACACAGGAGGCCAAAAGTGCAGCATCATGGATAAAAGTAGATAATGATGTATCCTAATGAAGTCGATTTTGCTGCTGATCTTGATATTTGAATATTAAATATCTGTGAATAATGTTTATATTCTAATACAGCTGCACGGTGCAGGCCAATACTAAAGTAAGTATATCTATTTTCTATTTGTACCTGTGGAGCTAGCGTCAGTGTGTGTTTTTGGGCCAACAGCAGCACTTCAGAGATGTGGTGCACCCTGCGAGATGTCACTAAAATAGAGGCAAAGCAATTCTTTAAACCTGAAACCGTATCCCTGTCAGAGTGGAGACCTGTCTCGAAGCGGCTGGCTGTTTGTTTGTGGATCACTTACTTTAAAACGCACAGAGGGGCGTCTCTGACTGCTGGAGTAGCTGGAGCACATTGGTTTAGAATAAATAAAGGGCTGGTATTGGACAGGCTCGGATACTGTTCAATTAAAAAAATGCTGCCCTGACACTAATCTCGTCGATCAGCTTAGGTCTACCTCATCCTAAAGCAAAAACAATGTTTTAAAGGCTGATTGGCATACATTTACTTCTGACTAGAACCTTTAAAATCCAGAATGTCACGTTCTTGTTACTTTGTAAGTTTGCACAAGAAGAAAAAAAAGATTTACGTGTTGATGCGAGCGCGGTGTTAAACGACCTAATGCGTCTGTCATTTGTCTGAGCAGTGCTTCTCAAACAACAGGCTCTCATGCACTGGGAGCAATGACACATTAAAGACAAAGAGCAGCAATGATTCGTGTTTGTAATATAGATGTTTTATTCCCTGTGGCTGAAGAATGGTTGGATAATACGCATATTTTTCAGAAGTCTTTTTTAACTGTTATATATTAACAACGACAGGTCTCTCTGCATTGATATTGATGTGTGATGCATGCTACATTATTGAGAGTATATGGGTTAGGGTTAGTATGTATATAGCAATCACCGCTCTGGGCTCTCGAATGGCGTTTAGGAGAGCAGAACAGCAGAAAAATTAAAATGAACGAAAGACAGCAAAAAAGAATAATTGCAGAATTATCCAAGTTTCTTGTATCCATTCATGGGCTCATGGAAATCCAAACGCAACTATTTTTGCTCAACCATTTCGAAGCCAAAGCACTTTCAGATTCAGAGACTCTCGTTCAGACTCGGTCAAAGTCTGTTTTGCCGTGATATGCTTTAATTTTTCATGTACTGCACTCTCATAAACGCAATTCGATAGGAAAACCTTTCTGGGACCAAAGAGAGTCTCGGGAGGTGAGTACTAAATACAATTGATATTGTTTTTAGGTGAACTATACCTTTAAGTGTAGACATGAAGATATCCAAAATAGTTTATTGTATTGTACTTGCATGAAAATGAACATATTTCATCTCTAGCGGTTATAAACACAAAGACTGAAGGCTTATTTAAGCTATTACATTCCGCTTCGTCTTCATCATTAACTTTAAATAACTTCATGTACACAGAGAGCCCTTTGTAAACTTGCACTCTTGTTGTTGTACCAGTTATCAAAGTATAATCAGGCTAACGTTAAGGAAACACGTGTACACACAAACAAACCGAGGCCAATATTGTCATCTATATGCCATCTATATGCCATCTATATGCGATAACAGGCCTGAGGTACACGATGAATGTAATGAGTATATGTGTTTGTATGTGTAAGAATACCCTCCAGTGTGTGGGAGTGTTTTTGTGTGTTTGTATATGTTCGTTTAAAAAAAAAAGAAAAGAAAACTGTAGGTGTGCACTGTTCCTCAGTTTAGTATCCCCAGAAATAGATGGAAAATTGATACTGCTTCAGTCTCACTAATTACTGAGCAGCAGATATTCTTCCATGCACAAAACGAACAAACATCTTGGAGAATTAATGCAAATCAAGTAGCGTATACTTACTTAAAAATGATCAGTTTTGTGTTTAATTCTCTTAAAATATATATAATGTGCTAGTTATGCGACATAATTAGCTGAAACTACCTCAATTTAAAAAGGCCTAGTTTTAGGAAATAGAGGTTTAAAACATGCTTGCACACAGTGAATGCTTAAACAAGGCAACTCCCAAAGTAAACACAAAGTCCCACTCGTTATCGTTACTCATTTGCTGTGACCATCAATCGACATCGGTTGGATAATTACTCAAATATCAGCACCCGTACGACTCACCCAAGAGCTTTTTCCGAGCGACTGCCCATTGATCCAACCACCTCTCCCAGAGTACAGTAAGCCTCGCCCAGGAAATCCTGCAGAGTTAGAGGAAGAGAGAGGGAGAGTTTTAAAAACGCACATAAAATGTAATTCACAAAACACAAATTTACATTAAAAAAAACCCCGTGTCCCTGATCTGTAGGAAACCTCCATGTTCCCTGTTGACAGGTAACACTGCAGAGTAGATTGAGCCTTACTCCCACCAGCCCCACTCTGCTCCCTTGCCACTTTCCTGCCAGATTAGGTCACCATCACATAATGAAACTTCACAGCTGGTACAGACAGAAGGGCAGTAAGATGGAGAGAAGATTATTTGCACACAGACATTTGTGTGCATCGGTCCTGGAGACAGCTACTGACTAAATTTGTATGCATGACCACGTGGAATTTATAAATGTTAAGTCTGTCAGCATAGAACGATGGCAGCCTTCAAAATAAAAAGCCAAGTCTGAAACACAACTTGTGTAACACCCAGAGCATGGCAGCTCCCTCTCTCTAATTGTACAGAAGCTATTACAGAAACCTGCCATCTCGATCCCAGATTCACCAGGGGGCACACTATTGAGACCGTTCATCTTATTGGACGCCGTCTCTAATATCTGACTGGAGCCGCTCCGAGCAGCACTAACATAATGGATTCTCTTTGCTCCATTGATTAGCCTCTTTTGTTATTCTGTCTCGACATCCATCTATCCATCTATCCATCTATCCATCTATCCATCTATCCATCTGCCCAGCTTCGTGCCGACCTGTCTAGCTCATTTAACCCATCAGTGTTGCATGGATACGGTCACACGACTTTAATTTGCCATAAACGGATTTGTGTTGGCCACAAGAAAATGATTTCTTTATGATATTTTCCACTGTCTGTGACGTAGAGGCTGTGCAGTAAAGTCACAAATCACCTAGCAACCGCGGCTGTTGCCAGCATGAGGTCCATCGAAGAAATGGCTGCGTGCAACTAATGGCTAAATATACAACAGCGTGGGCTAAGAAAAGACTTGAAAAGAAAGAAGGATAGTTGTGTGGGTGCAGCTCCATTCAGTAATGCTCTGGAAAAATCAACAGTTTGATAAGACTGCGATCCGCGGCGGAGGAGGAGTAGGATAAAACATTGGATATTGATGCCAGTTTTAATGAGAATATGCTGGGAGCTCGGTGCTCCTCATCCGTGAGCTTACCCTGGAGCAGAGCAGGAGGAGTTTTAGGCTGAGATTTTCAGATCAATACTACGAAATTGGAAAAAACTTCTTTGAGAAATGTAACACTATGTGGAAGTAGTTTTGTTTTCTTCCCCCAGCACTGCACTATCAGGGGTAAGTTGGGGCCATTCATTTAGGCACCATTGACAAGCTAACTTGACAGCAAGGCTAACTGTTTCCCCCTGTTTCCAGTCTTTGCGCTAAGCTAAATTAGCTGACTGCTAGCGTTAGCTTCATATTTACCATACAGACCTAAGAGTGGTACACGATCTCCTTACATACAAAGCAGAAAGGTGCAAGTCTCAGAATGACTTTTTCTTTGGGCATGTTTAATATAGATCAGTTGCACATTTTCTAATAATTAACCAATGCAGTCATACATGTTATTAAATAGATTTTGGTCCATATTATTTGCATGTTTTTTCAGAAGGTAAGTGGTCCATTTGAGGGCCTCGCTCATAAATTAAAAGAGATTAAAAACAAATGTTTCCTGCTGGAGGAAAAACACATCTTCACAACCTGGCAACCCAAAAGTCAGCCTGTCTATCTGCATCCAGAGATAAAAAGGAGTGAGATCACATGAACAGGGCCGTGTGTGTGTGTGTGTGTGTGTGTGTGTGTGTGTGTGTGTGTGTGTGTGTGTGTTTCTTTCCTCCACCTGCCCCTCTATATTCCACACTCGTTCTCACCCAGTTCCCAGGTGTTCCTGCAGCCTACAGCTCCCACGTTCAAAACACCATCTAATGGATTGGCTCTCTAGCCTCCCCCCCCTCAGCCCCCCCCCACCCCCTCATCCCCTCCTGAGACCTGCATCAACGCTCGTACGCTGCCTCCGAGCCAACATGCCGGCCTCTTCTTGTATGAGATTATTGATTGCAAGAAAGTGAGGCAAAGGTAGGGGGCAGGGGGATGGGAAACGGAGAGATTAAGATAGGGAGACAGTGAGAGAACAAGGGTATGGCAATGAAATAAAAGGAAAAAGGTGACAGACTGCCACGGTGAGAGGGAAAGACTAGAAACGGAGACGGGGAAAGCACAAGAGGGATGGATTGCATCCAGAGAGACAACAAAGCCACAAATGAGGAGAGAAAAATCCTGAGGGGAAACTAAGAGGGACTAAATCTGCTTTGGAGAGACTGCGAGTGATTCTCACTCTAGTATTCAATTTATCGACACTTACTTCATACAGTTACTGACAAATAAAGGCCAGCAGTGCATTTGACGGCTTTCATACAGTTATTTTAAAACTACAACTAAAAAAAGACGACAACAAAAAAAAAAAAAGAAAACTGAAAAACGGACGTAAACTCAAAGTGAATTATTGTTAAATAGATACCGATTAGTGACCATGACACAGCCTTGCAGCTACATTATATCATCATCATCATAATGATTTAAAAGCTATAGATGCATGAAATCAAAGCTAAATAACTTTCTTTCCTTCCCCTTTTCCTTTATGCCGTATGAAAATGCCACATTTCTATGCTGTGAGTAAATTAACTATATCTATACACCCCACGATTTCAACCTTTTTGCTGGTTAGGAGCTCAGAGGCTTGAGGGTTGCCTGCTGAACAGTAATGGTTTTAATGCCTTCCAGATTGTTCTGAGATAGATTACCTATCCGCGGCCTGATTCAAGTCGTTGGCGGTGCCTTGAGGGTGAGAAATGGTATGCTTTGTAAAAATAGTGAGCGGTAATGTAAAGTACATATGGTTTGTAGTTACAAGTCTTGAAACATGAAACACCACTACTATGATTCCATTCCTTTCTACAGGTAAATGGGACTTTTATGATAAATACATTTTAAAATATTTTTTGCCAAATTTCAGGGTAGCAGAAATGTAACAATAGTAAAACAGTTATATACCAGCTGCTCCTTGATAAGGCATCATTTAGCCATTTTCCAGAAAGAAAACGAAAAAACAATTAAAACGGAATATGCAGAAGGATATCATATGTTTCCCAGGATCAATCACTTACTCAGCTTATATGTTACTTAAAGGTGCAGTGTCATCTTCCGGTCAGGTTGCAGGTTGCAACCAAGTGAAACGTCTCCGTGTGCCCAGCGTGGAGCAGGACTACAGTGGCTGACGCAAAAATGTGAAACCGCAAAGGGCACTAACTAGGGTCAGTGTTCGGTTTGTCCGTTCTGGGCTACTGTAGAAACATGGCGACCGGCTCAATGGAGAGGACGCGCTCTGTATGTCGATATGAACTGTTCCTTTAAATAAATCTAAAGTAGTGGCCGTTTATCCCCCTTTGACAGACAAACGTTAGCTATGTGGCATTACCATTCGCCCTAGGACACAAAACATGTCTGAGTGCTGTTCTATCATATGTTCAATTCTGTAAACTATTAAAACAAATAACTTGAAAAACTTGGAAGGAAAGTCTTCTATGTATTAGTCTTATAACTGTAGGCTTTTAATATATGGACTGAAACATGCTCAAATATATACTCATCTTTAAAGCCAAAATTATTAATTTCCCATCCACCATTGTTTCTTCTAATAATCCCTTTTCTCTTTTCCTTTTTTTAACGACACAAAGTAAGTGTCTATATCATATGATATGCAGGCAGACCGGTTGGGACGGACGCTGAAGAGCAAACACTGGGAAGATTGTTGAGGGCCGGAGTGGGACACCTCAGGGCAGACCGTGGGCCCCTGTCTGCCGCTCTGCTCAGAGGGACACCGCGACACAAAAGTCAAGAGCGTGTAACTCATTTCAAGAGTTTTCCACAGACACATACATATTGTATAGACACACCGATTCTCTTCCATGTGGTGGCCAACAGCTGCTGAATAGAGGGAGGAAGCGAAGCCAGATAGCACACTGGCTATAACGGACACTGAGGCTATAAATGTAAATGTCCAGATAACGGTCAGAGATTATGAGCAGAAACGACAGCCGTTGGTGCTGTTGTATTGTCTTTTATTGCCTCCCATCATTTTTACTGTTGCTATGATTTCCTTTTATTAGACAGTGACAGTACAGGTCAGTGTTGACCGTTGCTACGGCAATCACCTGCCCAAACATGTCTCGGATATCACTGAAAAGCCGGTTTCATGACAACAGATGTGCACACAAGATTACAGGCGAATACGGACCGTCAGGATACACAAACAGGTCAGTGAATGGATAAAAGTTATCAACTGAAACAGTCACTTCCCCTGTTGTACGATAACTGTGCCACCTCTGAAAGGAAAAGTGAGACATTTTGGTTTAATTTTTTTGCCAGGGAGTTAGATGAGACTGAGAATGAAGTATGACGCTACACGCCAGCAGGAAGACTGGAAACAGGGGGAAACAGCTGGCCTGACTCTGACTGTAGATAAAACAATCCACTCACTAATAAACCACATTTGGTCCAGTGATCAAAAGTAAACGGAACAAAGGAAAAAAAAACAACTAGTGAACCGCTCTACATTACCGAGGAAAACCTTCAACAGTGCGACCCCTGATTGTTGGAACTACAATCACCATGATGCAGTAGGCAGGACACAGCCATGACTGATAAAGGTATCACATTGTTGTTCCTAATTACCACTATGCTAATCACTGTTATCAATGTGAAAAGCAGGGTGGACAGGGGGAATCAGTGTTTATTTCATTTCTAAATGAACTGCCGGGGCCGTTCAGGGAATGTGCTATTACAGTAGATGATAAACACACTCATTGTAATGGCCAGATTGCTGTTATGTGGCTGAAATGAGGCTAATGGGAGGTAATAACAAGGAGAGCAATCAGGCTCAAACAAACACTCACTCACACCAAATTAAAATTAGCAAAAGTGGGGGGAGACGAACAAAATGAATGCAAACGTACATGTCTCGATGTGTGCAAAAAAAACTGAAATCAAATTTTAGCACTCACGTGTTTTGACAGGTTGGCGCTCTTCGAGTCAACATCGTACCTGTGGAAAAAGGAAAAGAGAGTGAGAGTGAGTGCATTAGAAGAGATGGAGGGTGACAGGAGCTCAGCTGGGAATGCGACAGGGATTACAGACTGAGTAAATCAGTAATGGGGCCAAGCAGCTTGTCAGCGACGATCTCGCCAGAGGCTCCGGGTATTTCACATCCCAGCATCGCCGGCTCGAAGGCATCCTCCATTAAAGTGACACTAAATGCACTAATTGGCAGTGATACATACATGTGAGAGAGACGCAGAGAGGAATATGGCGCGAGTGAGTAAACAAGTGTCGGTTAGTGTTTCCATCTCTGCTTATTAGTGTGACTCTCAGTGGGCTATCGCGTGGTTTTTCGCGACGTGCATTTGAATACCATTCCTGCCTTTTATTCCTCAATTCCACCTGCAGGTGTCTCGCACATAGAATGCATGCAATGATGCGTCCAGACATGGCCCCTACAGTGCAGAGGCTCCGCTCCAAAGAATGGGAAGCAATCAGACAAGCCATTCACTCAGCGAGTTGAGGTCACGTCACAGCTCAGGTCATTTTTACTCGCCACTGAAAAAGGATTGCCCTTTGCTGGGTAATATTTTGGGTGAGAAATTAGGAACAATTTAGTTGCTTTACAAGAATGTTCAGGATAATGTACACAATGTGTGTGTGTGTGTGTGTGTGTGTGTGCTTGTACATCCATCTATGTGAGGATCAATCCGAGTGTTAGAACTTCAGAGTGGGGACATCCTCACTTTTTCTGTGTGTGTGTGTGTGTGTGTTGTGCGTGGGGTAATTAGTGATTCTAAATGACTCTAAATACGAAACATGACTGAGTATTCAAACACAATCACATTATGTCTTATCATCAGCGCCTGTGACTTTTTCCGCGTTCAGAGCGTCTCTACCGTCCGACTGGACAAACCATACAGACAGTCGTCCACACTCGGGAGCAGAAATGATTTACTGTCAACAAATGTGTCCCTACTGACTCGGAGCGACAAACAGATAAATAAATCCCTTACTTTTTTATATAGACCTGTCAATCAAGACACCCTGTTTCACTGTAATTGTATAAAGCTGAGGAGGAGCCGAAATAATAATTAAAAAAATCGACTAATAAAAGAAGAAATAGAAGAGCTTCGAATCCCATTTTACTCATTTATGTCTCTGCTATTACAAATTATGTTTATACATAACACATGTGTGCTATTTAGAGGAAAGGCTTTTGTATTACTGTTTTGTTGTACTTTTTCAGGTGTAGCCCTGTGGGAAAAGCTGGACAAGTTGCTACGCTAATGTACTTTATTGAACTGTTAATTGTCGATGTTTAATCACCATGGTTTTTTTGGATGAACCACACCTGCCTTCATAGAGCTTGTGTGTATATGGTGTATAATTTATGGGCGTGGCTTCCACTTTTAGACTATAATTGTATCTATAATTGTTTTTGTGGCATGTGTGTGGTAACTGTGCAGGCATTACCTATTTCCAGCAACTTTCAATGTTTACCGTCTTATTTAAGCATGTTAGCATGCTAATATTTGAGCACAAAACACATAGATGAGGCTGATGGAAATTCCATTAGTGTGTCACAGCGTGAACTTTTGACCTGATGATGCTGCTGTAGATGAAAGGGAGGGAAAGAAGCTTTTACAACTCATCCTCTAGAGAACATGAATTTCAAAAATCACCCATTTTCATGGCAATGCATCATCAAATAGTTGTTGAGATATTGCAATACAAATCAAAAATGTCAACGTCACCAAAGCAGTAGAATGACTGTATGTTACGCTCTGCTGAAATCCGTACCGACTACAAATGGAGGTACAGAGAGGTGTATTACACACAGTCTCACAATTCATACACTGTAGTATTTCAAACAATTTTCACACAGATCCCATCTTCATGGCCCTGGGGGAGGAAACGTTCTTTCATCTGCATTCATCTCAGACGGCGTTACCCTCTGCAGGCCGACAGCGCCGGCTATCTACGGCTGTTAGGCATGCTAGCAAGCTAGGTCCACGAGCACACATGTGCAGGGACACCAGCACACGCAAAGACGGACGGACAAAGAGCCAGCGCGGCGTTTTGTTCCTCGGATGCGCACTTCCATTCAGAAAACCACTCAAGAGACAGCGAGCACAGAGACATGCCTTCATACAATTATTCAGCTACCTAAACAGACGGGAAGGCATAGAAACTCACACAGCACGATGCCCTGACATCTCCTGAGCATGAGAATGCCACAGAACAACTAGGAAGTGTGTGCATCTTGTGTGTGTGTGTGTGTGTGTGTGTGTGTGTGTGTGTGTGTGTGTGTGTGTGTGTGTGTGTGTGTGTGTGTGTGTTGTGTGTGCGCCCAAGTGCCCTGACACTTGTGTGTGTGTGTGTGTGTGTGTGTGTGTGTATATGTGTGTGCACCCAAGTGCCCTGACATCTCCTGAGCATGAGAATGCCACAGAACAACTAGGAAGTGTGTGCATCTTGTGTGTGTGTGTGTGTGTGTGTGTGTGTGTGTGTGTGTGTGTGTGTGTGTGTGTGTGTGTGTGTGTGTGTGTGTGTGTGTGTGTGCGTGTATATGTGTGTGCGTGTGTCGCACACAGAAAGGCTTTTGTACGTGTGCTGTAACACACACACACACACACACACACACACACACAGTGCACATGGAAAAGAGTTTCACATAATTGCTCCGGAAAGTCCACCCAAGTGTCATGTTTATGCAAAATTTGACACGTATGATAAAAATAAAAATATGATATAAAAACACATTGAAGTGTTCACAGCATCCAAACAGGGCTCTTTAAGGCAGCACCTGGAAGCGATTCAGAGGAAGGCCAAAGGATCCAAGCAGCTAAAAATAAATAAAAAAAATCAGCTCAAAACTTTTTTTTTTTTATCAAAGTTGGATGTATACTGAGTCGTACACAAGTGGTGCAGGCAGAGTAGAGATAATAGGTTAAAAGCTTTTCTCTCCCTGAAGGAAATCTGTCCGCTCCTATATCACGCTTGCTGCCACCCCCTGGAACCCCGGTCGCTATGGTTACCACCGCTAAACCGCACACACAGTCACACCAGCACACGCCAAGCACACAACTCCGTCGCCATGGCCACGCGCGGTTTGTGGGAATGCGCACTCGAGACGCACGCAGCGGCTCGGCTTTTTGCTGCCTCGCAGTGGGTCCGTCCACGTGGCCTGCTGACACGGCTCTCTTGAGATGCCGATACGAGCGTGTGTTGTGACGGAGGCGCCAGCTGAGATACTGAAACACTCGTACAGGCATGGAAGAACATGGATTCTATGCGCCATAAGAGACACCATACGATGATCCCCTGACGCAGGAAACCCAGCCACGTGACGTACGAATTGAGCACGTATCTACAGCAAACACTAACTCTTCTTCACAGAGTCTAACTTCCAGATGCCGGTTGGGTTGCCGACGTGGTTCCCTGGATCATAGATCATAACATAATTAGTCTCCGGCTAATCAAATGAAAGCCACTGAAATCCCTCTCTGTAATTCAATGAGAAATGCGATCTGAGAGCAAATTGCGAAAGAGAATCCCCTCACCTGTAAGAACTCTGTTGGCCTCATGACGCTGGACCAACTGTCTCCTACAGATAGCATCTCGTGCCTCTGTGCATAGGAACGCCATTGAAGTGTGAGACGCAGTCACAGAGCTCCTAACGCGTGCATTTAAAAAGGTGCCATATAATATACATTTATGTGCTACAGCGCTCACTAGTCCAGGAGGCTGATGCAGAGATTCAACCTTACTAAGGTGGTTACTTTCAGATACCAGCCCATACCGATGTGTATTTTTTAGGCCTTAATACCAACAGATGCCGAGCAGGTTTATTTTTTAAACTCAGCACAATTTGCAATTTAGGTAATCGGGTGCTGTATTACTTTCCTAATTCGGAGAACGTACTCAGCAGTAGGTGTGCAAATTCCACAACGTGCCAAACATCAGTTAGAGTAATGTTGGACGGATACCAATACTGCCAATAGAATGAGCACAGCAATGCATCTTAACAGATGAAGCTGTCTCACTGATGTACTGTGATAAACTTCTGTGTAATGAGTCGCTCTGTGTAGTAAATGAGGATTTGTCAGTGTATAACTTTTGAAAAAACAAACCAAATTGCCTGAAAACAACTGTTGAATCTACATTAAAGCACTAAATAATGAGTGTGTTAAATTACCCTCCGTTTTTCAGAATGTTTTCATATCAAATTAAGCCATTGTTCCTGTAACTGCTTGATAATAAGCCTTTATTAGGTGGACTCAATGAATATTAAGTGTCAGATGCATTGTGAAATCTACTTAAGGTGTCTCTTGGTGAAATTAAGTTAATTAGAGTTGAGTAGATAACGGTGTTGCACGGCAACAAGTATCCGGTAAAGAGAGACAAATCAAAGACAAAACAGCCATATTTGTAGCACTAGATTAAATAATTATCAAATCATTTTCACATTCTGCAGGTGACATCTGGAGCCTCACTAAGGTTTAATGTAAGACTATTTTAGAAGCTAATAATGTGAAAGAGATGTTTTCTAGAAGAGGCTTTCAAAGATCATCTCTTGAACCTTAAATGCCATTTGACCTTTACGATGTCTGGTGCCAGAAGAAGAATTAATCTCAGCAAATATTAATACCACAATAACACACGCACACACGCACACACGCACACGCACGCACACACACACACACACACACACACACACACACACACACACACACACACACACACACACACACACACACAGGTGTAGGCGTTACTTACAAGTCAAATCGCAGGTTCTGTCGCTCCTCAAAGAAGTAGTCCAAAATGAATTTCCGCACAAAGTCCGGGTTTAGCGTGTTGTCAATCACCTCTGTTCTCCCAAACTACACAGAGAAAGAAAGGTAACGACAGATAAGAATACCTTTCGGATAAACTGTCAGGAAAACCATAGTCCCTTCAACATATCCCTGCTTTTCTAAATGTTGGACCACAACCGAATGTCAGTTTGATGACCCAAATGGACCCAATCTATGAAGACGTCCACGTTGATATGAACCCGGTATCTGTAAGGTTTGATATTTCTGCTGCTCACCGAACCTTAAAACTTTGATCTTACAGCTTTTACAGGCACTTTGTGGAGTTGCAGAGACTCCTGTGACTAAGTGATCCCCTGCAGGTTTACTCCTCAGGTGGTACATCGGGGCAGAGGCTGGCTACAGAAGATTATCAGCAGCTTTAGAGTAATGAATGCAGAGCAGATGCGGTATCAAGTCAATGGGGGTCAGCCAGGCCCCGGTTTGGCATTTAACTTAGCCTGTTATTAATACATGCAGATGATGGGCTACTCAGAACTATGAATAACTGGGAATGATTGGGGGTGCAAGATTTGCCCCCTCATTTAAATTCAAGAGTAATCACTCGTAAACAAGTTGTAGGTACTGGTTGTGTCTACAAGCACAAAGTGAGCTTTATTACTGCAGTAAAACTAATCGGCTTCAGTTGTACATTATGAGACTCATCACCGACTCGTCTGCCTTCACAGCCTCGTTGTGAATTCTCGCGCCCATGTGACCCTGGTGGCGTTCATTTATAGCCTAACTAGCTTTTTACGTCTGCCGATCGCATTCCCACTTCAAAAATCAGAAAAGTTTATCTTGCTCAACTGAACGTGTACGTTAAACTTGTGTTTTCCACAGAGCTTATTTTTTTTTTAGCAATAATCCAAAATCAAAAGGACATTTCCCAATAGCTTTTTGTCGACTGAAACAGTGCGACATTTTTCCGGGGCTGGACTACAAAAATAACATCATCACTGCAGCATTCTATGTCAAATATGAATATGACACATTTTAAAGATGTGTTCTTAGCTCAGTTTTTTGCCCCTGAGTCAATACAGGACATTGAATGCACCCACCTCCCGCGTATAGCCTACTGATGTTACACTCCCTAAAACCTACGACTTCAGTGTTGTTGACTTTACACATTTGATATCTTCACAGTGGCTGAATGGATGTTGAACCATTCAAAACTAAAAATGTAAATATCTATCTCTGTTTGTTCTGCTGCAGTTTGTAGACTGTGATGATAGCCCCGACCAATCTCTCACAACGAGGAGCCTGGGAACACAGGAATGAACCCCAGGTGGTGAAGCGCAGCCTTTTACGGAGCTGCTAGCATAGCTGCAGCCTCTTGTTGTACCACAGCTAGCCAAATAATGACTGAACACGTGTAAAGACTGCAGAGAAGCAACATGGGAGTCTATTGTGTCTCTATGTGAACTGAAGTGACGCATTTTGGATGAAGATCGGTGATGTCACATGCTGCGATACGTACTCCTTCTCTATAGTTCTCACCTCTCTCCACTCCTTGTTGCCCATGCCTTGTGTGTAGAGAACACAAACTGTGAAGAACAGAGACACAGAACATTGAAGATCATTAACTGTGCATGCTAAAAAAACAAAAAACAATGCGAGTCCTCAAAGCATTCTTAATTATTCATATACCGGACCTAACAACTAACTGACTATTTGCGGAATAGGATTCCTCTTTATAATATATATATATATTTCTGAGTGGCGGCGAGGATAACTAAAGTGAAGGATAGAGGACCATTACTCTCATAAAACACCAAGTAAATAAATAAAAAAACAAACTCAAATGTCATGGTATTTATTGCGTCCATTAGAGTATGACTAACAAGCCATAAATGCATGAATTAGAAATAACCAAAGTACATCAAAAGCACCTAATAGTGTTATTCATGAAGCCCAAACATATTTCCCATCTTCAGATGGTGAAAGACATCATTACAGGGCATTATGCAATTTCCCCCAATAACGAGACAATTCACTAAAAGGCAAATTACTGAGCTCACTCGTCATACGATTCATTTCTGGAGGCCCTTTGATGTTCTTTTCCGATAACTGACAGAAGGATATATCAATGGGCACGCACAAACACACACACACACACACACACACACACACACACACACACACACACACACACACAGACACACACAGACACACACACACACCTCTTCCTTCGTATTTCAGGGTTTTGACGGAAACTATATTTTGGGGGAACAGATAGATTTAAACCAATAATGGAAAAGAGAAACCTCCTCATGGTTTTGAGGCTTATATCTTGAAGGGCTTTATGTCTCTATCCCACTTGTACCAAACGTCTTGGTTTTCTTATTGGATCCCTGCTCTTTACATTTAAAGGTTTTTCTTTTTCCAGCGAGTGACAGATCCAAGGTATCTCTATACTTCCAGAGTCTCAGACGGTCTCTTTTGTTCCTCATTCCTTCCCCTCCTTGCTCTTTACTCCCGTCAGGCTGGTTCATATAAGGAGACCGAAGTCGCCATGCTCAGCATAATAACAAGTGCTACTCAGCGAAAGAGCCCGCCTCAATGTATGGGTGAAGTCTGAGCTACCTCCTCCACATCATCCTCATCATGTTAATCACTGTCATCCTTATCATCGTGTTCATCACTGTCATCATCATCACCTTGAGTCCTTTTCCTCCCGTGCTACTGTAAATGTGCTGACGTACTCACTTCTGCAAAATCAGTGTGTGCGTGTGTGTGTGTGTGTGTGTGTGTGTGTGTGTCATAGTAGCTCCAAAAGTCCTCCTGACATCATAATCTCAAATTAACACACACCTCAGTAAGACAAATATCATCTTTGTAATAATGCTGATGACATTATCTAATTTTTACGACATGAATCTCCCCCTCGATCTCTTGACATTTACAAACCACTCAACACACCACAAAACTCTCTCAGGGGAATAGTCCTTATTCAGCAAAAAAAGCAACGTGCTGGATACAAAGTGAGGACGGTGTTAAGCTACTTGTTGTGTTCTGTAGAAGCTAACCGATTAGTTCACTTACAGATAAAGTTGAGTTTTCAGATAGGTTGAGTCTCGAGCGTGGGGGCGTTTTCATGTAAGGTACAATTGATTCGTACTGTGACCCCCCCCACCCCCCACCCCAACCCCAACCCCCCACCTCCCATCTCCACTCCCCCGTCGCTCCGCTTTCATGAGTAATGTTGCTCTGCACTCGAGAGCACTTGCGTCATCACACCCGAACAGATCACAAACCCAAACAATGAAGCTGACCGCATGATTCCTGCTAGCCTTCATATTCTGGAGACAATAACGTCAAGAACGACCCTTTCCCCTGACGCCCATCATTGATTGGCCTCCCCCTGCTGTTCAGAGGGGGGAGGTTGGCGCGCGCTTCACGCACGTGAAGATTTCAGAGGCGTTTTGTTTTCATGACTAACCGTGTTAACTGGAGACTTTTAGCCGATCGCGTGGTTGCTCCTAGCAGCTTCCGTAAATAGTTGGCGTCGACAATAAACACAAGATGAGTTTGAGTTTTAAATAGCTTTAAGTCAAATTGAAGGCCTTTACGAGGGCACATACGTGTTCCTCAAACTGAAACACTGGCGGCGCTGAGAGATGCGACTCTACCCGCTGACTGCTACTTGCGTTGGACAACAGTCCACTTCCTTGTTCCGGTACGGTTTTCCACACCTGATGCGAAAACCGCACCAGAGCAGAAAATGAACCGCGCTCGTCCCACCTTTTCGAGTGGACCCGGGGAGGTGGATCGTCGAACCGGGGCCCCGGGTACGGCACAGTGTTCACACTCTTTGTGGTCTAGTGCGCTTTGATTCTGGCCGTTCCCGATGTGAAAGCCGAAGTCTCAAGCCAACACCTCGGGCACACGGGAGAGTGCTATTGATCTTCTCATCAAGCGAATAAGCTTATTTCCCAAAAGGTCAAAGTACTCCTTTAACTTACTGCCCTTCTACTAACAGCATTACATTAGAATGATTTTAACTGCTGGGAGAGGAGAGGAGAACTACCAACGATTGTGTGGATCTATAGAGAGAAGCTTCTTCGTTGGCCTCCTGCATTAGTCAGACTCGCCTCCAAGCCGATCTCACGCATTTAGTGAAAAGAATAACACCTAACACACATAAGGAGTGACTCACCATTTCATATAGCAAAACAAAAGACCTTCTATTGGTCCATTATTCATTTCTCAATCCCTTACACTCCATTGGTTGCTCCTTTGACATTTGTTCTTTACTTTTTTATAAATTTATTCCCTTCCTTCTTGCCCCTCTTTTCTCTTCCAACCTTCCACGTTTGTGATTTTGGGAAAGGGATAAAGAGCCAAGATCTTCTGCTGTCCCATCTAACGGCCGTGTACTGACAGAAACACACACACACACAACCACACACACACACACACACACACAACCACACACACACACACACACACACACACACACACTTGTTCGCCATGGGTGAGAAGACAAAAGGATAGGTGGTGGATCTTACTTGGGTCCGATTTGGAGAAGGTGTCCCTGTCCAGGAGGTTTCTGTGGAGACACAGAGGAGAAAGTATAGTCAGAAACACAGATTCCTTGTGTGTGTGAGAAGGAAAAAAAGAAAAAAAAAACAGGTTGTCCAAACATGGCAGTGAATGCATTTTAACACGCAGGCTATTTATGTACTCCGTTGGCCATGAGTCGGCACGATACCATAACGCTCTGTTTACAGTAATTCTGTGAAACTCTTATCCGAGGTGTGAGAATATACAAAACAATATCTGAAATACTGGATGCACCACAGCGTTGAGCTTCTCTCCACAGCATCTTAGTTCCCACAGTGAGCAGAAAGGAGTTGTTTTTCGGTTAAACCCAACATGAGAAGGCAAACAGGCTCCACGTCCAGGTATATTAAACCTCTTTATTTATGGGTATTCTGATTTTTATGGCTCCTCATTTCATGCTTGAAAAATACAACGTCTAAGATCATACTCTCCACAGTGATATATATTGCGCAGCCCTCTGTCATTGAGTTTCAGCAGAGACAGACTTCAAGGAAACCGGGAAGAATTTATGTTCCAAACAAATGACCTGATATGGAAGTGGCATTTAAAACCTTATCATTAATTCTGATTTGTGAATAATGAGATGAATGATGGTGATGGCACCTTATGGTCTGGAGAGGCGAGGAGAGGAGAGATTGGGATCACTAACTTGTCAATGAGGTTAAATCACCCGAGCGTGTTAAAGGGCCTCGATAAGAATTAAGATCTACTCTCCACTCCAGCCGTTCGTCTATTTAAGGTGCCCTGGCGTTTCCTGGTTTGCGGAGGGGAAATGAAAATGTGGGCGGTGCTTCCAGGAATCCCGGGGATTGTGAAAAGCTGTTCTCTCCTCTCACTCTACATCTCACTCTACATCTCTCTCTACATCTCTCTCTACATCTCTCTCTACATCTCTCTCTACATCTCTCTCTACATCTCTCTCTACATCTCTCTCTTCTCCTCGCGTGAACTTATCAACACCACCTACTGCGTGGCATTCCCCTCTCTCCGTCTCACTCTCGTGTTTGCTCTCCACAAAGAAACACCTCTGGTATCCACCCGGTCCCTCGTCGGGTCACTCACTCGTCACATCGGGTCACTCATATTAAATGTACCATGTCGAGGTACTTTGCACAATGATTTGTCGTCAAGACAGAACTTTTGAGGAATTTCAAGCCGTTGTTTGTTGCATTTGGCTCAGGTTACATGTTCCAGGTCACTGAGGCGTTTCCTCCCATCATCCAAAGAGACACAGCGGGTGCACTGCGGACTCAAAATGACCCGGAGGTGTTTGCCCATTGTGTTGTGTGTCCTCAGCAACGGAAAAACACTGATGGACACAATAATCCATCTTAGATGTACTAAAACTTTTCCATTCATACTCCTTAGCCTGACTGATGTCTGAAGTCACCTGGACAAATGAGTGCACGTGTGCATGCGCAACACGACGAATTGAAACGATCTCCAAAGTTTGACATGAAGAAACAACCGGCTGTGTTGTTGTCAAAGAAACTACACAAAGTGTGTTGTTTTTCATAACAGAAGAGGTCAGAGTCAAATATAAGTGAATGAATATTATATTCTGGGCAAACCAGCATGGAAAACTCATGTGACTTGGCAATAACTTTGTCAAACATTACCTAATTGTTCCAACAGGTGGGGGGATGCTGTTGCCTGGTAACAAGTGGAATCAAGTGGAATTTAAAAGACTAGTGCAGGGCCCGCTCAAAACATGCCGAGTCGAAAAGGCCTCCGGTATCGCTGCTTGCTTCCTCGAGGACCGCTCATCCGAACAACCTTAACTGAGCATCGCACCCGACAAGTGTGAAGTCGATCGCATGAACGTTTGTCGAGGAAAATTACTGATAAACATGTCCCGTGAATCTTAAGTGTCTCTTCCAGTCATTTTTTATTTGTAACCAACTGTAGCTTTTGTTTAGTCCAATCAATGGTTACAAATTCATATTCAGTTAACAATGACATAAAATGCACCAGAGACACTACAACCAGAAAATAACTGAAAAAAATTGTAATGGTTATTTTCATCAACGAATCAATTAGTCAACTAATTGTTTTAGCTCCTCGCCAGTTTGAGAAACATTTACTAAAAACTCCAGTGCCCAGCTGTTTGAGGATATGAAGCATTTCACAAATCAAACTATACATTTGTGGAGCAACTTTAAAGACTAATGTCTTGATATGGTGAATATGAAAACACTCGCTTTGTGGTCGGACCCGAAGGTATCATGTTTTACATTACATTACATTTCATTTAGCAGACGCTTTTATCCAAAGCGACTTACAATAAGTTCATTCAACCATGAGAGTTCAAACTCAGAACAACAAGAATCAAGAGAGTACAATTCCTCGATAAAGCCAAACTACAAAGTGATATACGTAAGTGCCATTTAAGTGCTACTAGAGTACTACGATATATATATACACGTACACTTTTTTTTTTTTTTATTCCAGGTACAGTCAGAAGAGACTATACCTGGAATAGACTCCTGATGTCGCGCAGCATGTACTGACAGGACCGTGTTGTTACAGTGATGTTGCAGTGAGGGAGAGTTGACTGTGGAGTGTCACACCGAGGTTCCTGGCAGTCGGGGTTGGGGCTAACACGGAGCTGTTGAAGGTGATAGTTAGGTCGTAGGTGATGTTTTACCCCGGCTTCTGCAAATGTTGAACTAACCCCTTATCTAGCGCCAAGACAAACGATCCTTCCGGTCCATCTGTTATCAGATCAGAAGGCGTGGAGAGGTAGATGTTCGGAAACTGACAAACCACTGACGAATGCACGCGTCTGTATATATGCCAGAAAAACACAAACACACCTGCATTAAAGTGGCACCATGTGGCTGCCGACTGGTGGCTCACTTCCCACTCTGCACCCCCCCAACACATACACACACACACACACACACACACACACACACAGTCAGAGGTACAGTTTGGGACACAAGTTAAAATACACTTTCTCCCTTTGAGAGGAAATTTGAGGCTCCCCACTCTCCGACTGGCTGCTGCTCAAAGCACATCACACATGGTGGCACTCCAAATGGGCTCCTGGGCTCCCCCTGCCCTGTGTGTGTGTGTGTGTGTGTGTGTGTGTGTGTAAGACACATTTTCAGGATTTCCACTTCAGAGGATAATGTGAATGAGTCATGGCGCTCTCTCTCTCTCTCTCTCTCTCTCTCTCTGTCTCTCTCTCTCTGTCTCTCTCTCTCTCTCTGTCTCTCTCTCTCTCTCTCTTCATCCAGAGTCAGGCAGCGGAAAGCTAAAAGCTGCCATCCGAGTCACAGAGAGGTCTGCAGAAAAAAAGAAAAAAGGTACCACGCTAAAATAGTGTGTTAGTATTTTTAGCAGAGCGTTTCCCAAAAATGCGATATTCTCACACCAGCAATGTGTCATTTTGATTATATACCTTTTTGGTCAAGTTAAAAGACAGCACAACACATCTCTTAATAGAAACTACTATAAATCCACTAATCGGCTACGGAGACAAGCGATGGAATCCGACTGTGAATGGCAAAGTGAAGTACTCGTTCGTGTCAAAAAATATTGATTTCCTCGATAGATTTCCCCGAGGCTTTCTGCCTTTGGTGTGGTTAGATGTAGACACTTTCTCTCTCCGTCATCTTCCCCCACAAAAAACACCACCTTTGGCATTTCTACTGGCTTTCACTGTTTCCGATGCACACATGACACAAGAAATGCTTCGCAAGTCTGAGTCAATCAATTTTTTCCCCTCTTGTCTTCATCGCTCTTCTAATCTCCGACCACATCTGACTGAAGCCCACCGCAAAACAGCCCGATCAGACGCGTATGAAACCTTAAGAGCCTCAGTCAGCCTTCACACGCTTGATTATCCTTTTAAAGAATTCTAATCAATTACAGATTATGAGCGGTATACGCGTTGGCCGATGCTGTGATAAAAAAGAAAAAGAAAGAAAGAAAGAACGCAGACATGCAGCCTGTGACGATCTGTTTAGATATATATATGCACTTTTTTTTCTTTTTTTCCTGCCATCAGTCACATCACGTGGCGCCACCTTTTTCAAGCTTTCACCTGTGCAGCTTTTAAGGCAATTCGAGGGAAAAGAGCAGAGACCACGGATGGCACAAAGCACAAAGCACAAAGCATCCCCATTCAGCGATTACAACATTGGAGGCATAAACACCTGCATTGTACTGAGAAGCAGTTAACAGTGGTCACAGGAGTTTGTGACGTGAAATGATTAGTTCAGTTAAGCTACCCCCCCCCCCCACCCCCCGCCCCTTAAATCTAGACTCAATAAATGGAAGACATTTCTGGCAGACTAGATCCTGTTAGAAACTACACGGTAGAAACGATACCGCACAGTCAATCAAAAATGCGACCTGAAGTCCGTGTGACAAAGCCTTCAAACCACATCATCTTCAAGGTTAACGCGTTGCGTCGCTCTGCAGTGAGTATTCCTTTATGGGTTGAGAACGTTCTCCGACTTCTTAACATAAACAAACCAACAGAAACATAGATTATCTCAAAATAAGTGTTTTGTGTTTTGTTTTGAAAACAGTCCCAGTCTTATGAACTCATGAGAAGTTGTTTACATTTGCCATGCTTGTTTACTTAAACCACATAGTCTGCAATGGGAATCACTATTCACGTCACAGTTTTAACCAACTTCAACTTCACACATTAACGAGCAAAACTACGATGCCAGCATCACGACAGCGACCAGGTATGGACAGCGCTGATCTCAGATCTGATCAAAGCGCCCACGTTAGTCAGACCAGGCCTCTTTCTCCTCCCTGTGGGAAACCTCTACCAGTACAGTACAGCCTGGCACCCAGGCCGGGCCTCGGACGCATTTCCTCCGACAGCTGTCAGTGCCAGCGACAGGAAGTGAAATCTGACACCAGATGGGCTGTAAACACACACGTTATACTAATTTGCTCTCTCGATCTCCCTCCGAGAGCGTTAAAATAATGAAATAATAATCGGGACAAACGACAGAGAGATGGTGAGGCAGCGTCTTTAACTGTAATGACAACTCTGTAATTATGTCAAACGCCCGGGAGATGGAAGACACACCTTTGTGCGTTTGCTCACTGGGGGAGAGCCACACGATGACAGCAAGAATGGGGATGGTAACCATGGCAACTACTGACAGCCAATTGGGGCCACTTGACTGACTTGACTGACAGTTGTGTGTGTGTGTGTGTGTGTGTGTGTGTGTGTGTGTGTGTCCACACGACGAGCAGGGATTCCATCAGTGCTGTGGTATTTGTGGCGCTCACCTTTTTACCCTCGTCCCCTCCTCCCTCGCGTCACCCTTCCTCTTCCTTCCCCTCCCCCACTTTCCTCCTTCCCCTGATCTATTTTCCTCTTTTCCCCTTCGTCTCTCCTCTTCCTTCTCTCTCTCATCTGCAGTTCACCCCTCTGTAGTTTCCCCCGTTTTCCTTCTCGTCCCCCCCTCCTATTTTTGTATTAATGAATACATTTCGGACTGGCTAGCGATGCCGTGTCCCCGGCACTGTGTTTACCTGACGACACGACAGCTAAACTCCCCCGGGTACCCTCACAACCCCCTCCTGCACGATGCCGATAAATTGGGTTTTTAGCCCACTGGAGGTGTGCGGAGAGGAGAGGAAAAGAGAGCGGGTTAGGGTCAAAAGAGAGTAAAGAAAGATAAGGGAAGGAAATAAAAGAGAAAGAGAGACGTCAAAGTCCAGGTGCTCAGTGAAAGAGTTGCACACTGAGGAAGAGGAGGCAGGCAGTCTGGTTAGCCGGGCCAAACTGTAGCTCAAAAGAGGACGTTTTGTTTGTTTGTGTGAGAGATTGAGGATGTGTGTTAAGCTGCTCTATTTCTGTGGTTATTGACTCTGTTTGGAGTCCAGGCTTAACTAAGAAAGTTAAGTAAAAAGAAAAGTTGCGCGTGTGAAAGCGGCGGGGGGGTTTAAGAGCTACAGAACGTGGTGTAAAGTAAAGTATAGAGGCTGGGGCTCACGCTGACTATCTTATAGGATATAAATTGAGCTAGATTTAGCGTTAGACACAGCTGCTGCGAATATCAGTCATCATTATTGTTTAGGAAAGCCTGCCAAGAGCTCAACAAATGAGGGAAGATGTCATCATCTCATATTCAGTCAACACTCAGAACCTTTTCTTTTCTCTGTCACTGAAAGAACTTTTCCCCTTCTGTGCAGAAATTACACTTTCTTTGTCGTTATATTTATGATTCCCACTGGTTGGTTGGTTTTCCTGGAATAAGGTTATAGCATGATGACGTTGGTGTTCTAAAAAGGAATACTTCAACCCCAAAATGACCATTTGCATATCAATTACCCAGCACCGGTTACCTCGAATTCTTGAGGAAAACTTTTGGGGTTTTTGGATTATAGTGCACAAGTTGTGTGGGAATGTTTAAACAGAAGTTTGGATGTAGTTTTGCTGTTAAAGAATTTTATCCATTTTTGGATTCTCTGTTTGCTGTGTATGCACGCGAGAATTATTCCTTTAATGGGTTCTCATTCCTTCTCAGACAATTATGATTAGTTAATTAGCTTAGAGTTGAGTGGAAAGTATCTAAGTACATCTACTCAGTTTTGAGGTACCTCATGTATTTTCATTTAATGCAACTTGCAAATTTCACTCCGCTACATTTATTTTACAGCCTTTTCAAATTAGCATTAAATATTAAGCCGATGGATCCCAACCTCTTTGGTTTGTGACCCCTTCAAAGTGTTTTGGTTGGGGCCTCTTTTCAGCCTTCAGATGTCTGTCAGTTGTTAGCACATTTACTAAAGAGCTATTTGCCCTCCCAACCTCTAAAATGGCTTTATTTAAATAATTGAGGCCAAAAACGGTCAAATTATCCAATATTACCCAAAAAAAAAAAGGCAAAGATTGAAGAAAAGTACGAAAAATGAATACAAATTTGTCCGGCACTTTTGTCCAACGACCCCTCAGATTGATCTTGTGACGACTGCAGTTTTACTTAAGCGAAGGATCCGAATATGCTCTGCGTGGATCGCACGTCATTTCAGCGGGTATTTGAGTTCAGTTTGGTAATCAATAAGCATTAGAAACATTGCCCTCTGTATGAGTAAAGTGATTTGACAGCACACCAAATTGCTTGTTCTGTGGATGTTTGGCCCAATACACACAAATTACATCGGACAACCGAAGCAGCAGCTGCCTTGGGTCGCCCGAAACGACCTATATGTTGTGTAAGTATGCTTTTGAATGCATGCCAATAACATTTAAACTGATTTTTCCTTCCTGTTGCAGTGTAGGTTATGTAGCTTTATAAATCCAGCTTCAGAGGACGGCAGCTTCATCATCGTAACTGAAGCAGTTATCTTGATCAGTGCCATCGACTGACAGTTATTCTAATGGCTGGTTTTCATCCGGGGATGTAATCGGAGAGTTTTATGGACACAGATTCGCATCACTCTGGTTTGGTATTTCTGGTCAGCGGTTTGATACCTGGAACTCGCTGCTCTCGAGCCTGATGCACGCCGCGCCGTCTCTTCATCTCATTTCTTCTGCTTCACCTCGTGCTCCCTCAAACATCCTCCGTCTCCGCTTGAGCTACTCTCCACTGCTTTTCCATTCATTACTCCTCTTTATTACTGCAGTATTTCCAACTAACTAGTCTACCCGTCTCCTGTTCTTCTCGGGGTAAAGGGGTTTTTCTCAGTGAGAGCCCGGAGCATTAACTCCTGTCTTCCGTTTGACTTCTCTCTCTCTCTCTCTCTCTCTCTCTCTCTCTCTCTTTCTTTCAGTTTGACCGTGACCTGAATAGGCTCTGTGGAGACTCCACCGTCTCACTGAACTAGATTCATTCACACGCATGTAGATACACGCAGAGAACCACCCGGAGCAACCTGCTAGCTCCAGTATTCCAGATCTAATAAACCATGGGCTAAACGGAGCCATAGATAACGCTGGCTGGAAGACAACGAGGCCATTTCTGCTGAGGCGACTAATCTGAAATTAGAGTCCATGTGCGACGGCAAACACCGGCAAACGAAAGACGCGGGAAGACACGCCGAGAGAGATGCAGTTCACGATCAGCTCAAGTCAGTTTGGAGATGGGAGAGCTGCAGAGCCACAAGGAAAATCAATTAATATCTGAAAGGATTAAAATCAATCCGAATGGAAACTAATCTGCATGACTTGGACAGTCAGTGGAAATTAGAATATACAATATATGTACATATACAGACATTTTATTCACGATGTACATTCTTTCAATACCCGTTAAAGGGACAATGGACAAAATGCCTGATGGCTGGTCTGTTTTGGAAGAAGACTCACCAGCTTTGTCAAAGTTATAAGGACTTCAGTTGCCAGAGGTAAAAAGGAGTACTGAGTACTACACAAAGAATTCAAGGTATGATTATACATAAACAAGGTTACATATCTGACACAAAACATCCAAATCCATCACAGTGGACTACTCAAAGGTTTTCTTCACTCTTCTTGTAAAACCACTGGTACTACATTTACTTTTTTCTTATTACATGAAGCACCCAATCACGCTGGCTTGGTCCTTTGAAGTAGCCCGATTCATAAAACATCTTTATTACATTATAGATTCAGGTCTCAGATGAGCAGCGCAGGTGGAACACAAGCAAACACCAGCTCATTACACCAGAGACTTCTGTTCCCCTAGCTTTAACGGTGGACGTTCTCTTGGCTATTCAGGTGACAATGATTAGTATTTGTGACCTTCATTTCTCCTTGGGGGGTTCCTCTGAAGGTTTGCGGGAAAACACGCAGACTAGAGTGATTTCAAAATAAGAAATATGACTCATTCCTCAGGAGACAAAGAGGAGTCAACTCGGAGAAACTGTTCTTGCCCGCTGAGGTACAGACCTGCCGATCCACAAAACCACAGCGAGCTGAAAGCGGGGGGCCCGACAGTACAAGAAACCCTTTCACATCACTGGGAGTCCTCTCTTTAAATCTTAATACCACCAATTCCGTTAAAACGGAGCTTTAAGGGCTCGTTACGGCGGTCTAACACACCTCGTGGATTATGCAACGAACGTAACGGACAAATCATACACTAGAATTAGAAAAGGGGGAAGGTTTTCCTCTCACCACTAAAACGTCTGTTAAAAAAAAGAAGTAGTATTCCTCCGATGATATCTTGAAAGGCCTTGAAGTCGAGTGCTTTTAATGTCACACTTTAAACATTCTGACTTCAACTGAAGAGTTTTCCAGTTGGGATGTTAAACGCGCTGTTTTTTTTTTTATCAAAGACACTGGTGTGCGTTTACATTTAAACAAAGGTTCTATTCTCTTGGCCTTTCATGCACTTCTCTGCATCACATGCAGCACCGCAGGACTCTGAGCTGAGCGTGCGTGCGCGGGCACGTGTGTGTGTGTGTGTGTGTGTGTGTGTGTGTGTGTGTGTGTGTGTGTGTGTGGACGTGCTTAGCAACAGGCCTGGAATATTCTTAGAAACATGTGGAGCGAGAGGAGACAACTGGGCATGCTCAGATGTTCTCAACAGGTCGCTGAGCACAATGCTACAGGTACCTGTGTCTCTCTCCTCGTTCTCCTCTCTGTTCTCTCTCTCACCTCTTTCACCCATCACTTCTTTCCCTCTGCTTTTTTTTTTGTTTTTTTACTGATCTATCCAATTTGCTACTGATGACCATTTGTTACAGAGCATGAAGAAAAGCACATGCTGGCACAAACCCCCCTCCCCACCGCCCAATCTCTCACACACACACACTGAAGGGGAGCATCAGCAGCTTGTATTCTCTCTCTGCTTCTCTAAGAGGGCTGCCCTAATTCTTCTTGACAAGGGCTGGGAGAGCCAAGAGAACATCTCAGCGCACGCACACGCGCACGCACACGCACACACACACGCACGCGCGCACGCACACACGCTGAAATATGCCACCCTACTATCCATTTTACACACAGACATGTGCAACAAAATACACACAACACACAGCCACACATCTGTGCGAGTGGCATTTTACCTTAATTGCCTTTGTCAGCGCTTTCACTGCAGTTTAGTCCCCCTTGCCTGTAGTCTCCTCCGTCAACACGTCACTGGCCTTCGTACGCTTGTAACTGTTCAATGCGGACAAATGTCAAACGTCTCGGCTGCTTCACATACAGAACGAGACGGACTGAGGGCGAGATAATCAGTAAAAGATGGTATTTGTCTGTGTTTTTGGAATTCATGCATAGTCATACAGTATATATGTACGTATACTACGATGTCAGTGTTGCAATAAATGGGACATGCTCAGATGGTATTTGTCAAGCAGCCAAATTTGTGTGTTCAGTAGTCGGTCATGTGTGTAACTATCTTTGTGCCTATGTGAAGTGTGTGTGTGTGTCTGTGTGTGTCTGTGATTGTGTCTGCACATGTCTGTCTGTCTGTCTGTCTGTCTGTCTGTCTGTCTGAATAATTGTGCTACAGGATGACGGACGGTGTGAGTGTGTAGGCGCGCGCGCGTGTTTGTGTTGATGAGGCTACCATAGGCGACAACGAGGCAAGAGGGAGAAGGGAGCGAGGACGACGGAGGTGTTTCTCTCTCCGACTCCCCTCGTACAGTATCAACCTCCATGTCTCCCCTCTCCTCCGTTGCACATGCGCTGTAGGGGTTTGTGCAATGTTTTCGATGGCAGTGTACGCTTTCGCATGTGAGAGAAACACACAGAGATACTCGGAATGTTCGGTGCCGAGGCCGGGGGCTTCTACATGAGAGAGAGAGAGAGGGGTGGGAGAGGGGGAGAGAGGGAGAGAGAGAGAGAGAGGGGGAGACGAGACGAGACAGACAGCGAGGCAGCGTCCCTGGAGGAATTCAAACAGCCTCTGTGCTATGTGACCGGGATGGAGATGACTTCATTAGGCCAGCCGGTTTCACCCTCTCCCCTCTGTATCCGTCCCTCTCTGGCTGTGAACGGGGCTGTGAGGGTGATTTACTGTATGTCAAGTAATCTCACTTATCGAATAGTTTAAATCTGTGCCACACTGACAGTCCGAGAGCTCCCAACAGGGCTGAGGAGGAATCCCGGATCCGATCAATTTTCCATCCAGATATCACACCCGAAATGTCAGAAAAATCTAATTGGGCTGGCAGAGGTGTTTTGATTTGTTTTATTGTGGCTTCATCAGAGTGGAAATAAAATGTCAGAGCATCAAACGTGATCGTATTTTTCCACGTGTGTGCCGCCAGTGCGGAAAATGTCACCGGCTGACTGACGGGAGGCTCAGCAACACAAATACCGGTGTGTGTGTGTGTGTGTGTGTGTGTGTGTGTATGTGTCAGCCTGTACATGCAGTCCTGAATTGCTCCCTCTGGCTTTCTGCTGTCCACCGTGATAGTTATTGACAAATTCATTTGCAATCAGGACTCAAGCAAGTTCTCTGCTGGCCCACGGAGCAGAGCTTTTACCGCCTGTTTAACCCAGAGGTCCACAGGTACAGTGCTCATTTATACCCCAGGAATGTATTCTCAAAAATGCCAGAGAAAGAACATCTGCTCTACACAAAACTCTCTCTTGTGCTGCTAATTCAATAGGAAATCAACTAAAAAAAACAGGATTTCAGCATCGTCGGTGCGAGGGACTGGAAAAAGTACTATGTTATGGTATGTCTCTTATTTGCACCCATCCATATTTGACTACGGTTAGCTTGCCTTTGAGGGAGGAGTATTTCTATGTGTGTGTCCTTGAGTCCATGTTTTATCACCTGCGTTTTAAAATAACACCACAGCTGTCTCACCTTGAGAGTAAGGTCAGCGTGTACACCTATTACCCCTCCATTTATTGTTTCTGCATGTAGTAGTAGACTGGTACACACCTGCTCTGTGTGTGTGTGTGTGTGTGTGTGTGTGTGTGTGTGTGTGTGTGT
This sequence comes from Ophiodon elongatus, assembly GCA_016806645.1. NCBI lineage: Eukaryota > Metazoa > Chordata > Actinopteri > Perciformes > Hexagrammidae > Ophiodon > Ophiodon elongatus. The sequence continues at coordinate 510,903 of JACSYO010000383.1, read as the reverse complement.
GTGTGTGCGTGTGGTGGACTTTGACCTTTGCCAGTGACTCGCTCTCCCTCTCCGTCAGATCTTTATCAATCCATTTTCTCACTGCAGCCATACAGCGGAGCGGAGGCAGTGCGCCATTGTGAGCGTCCTTAGAAAGTGTGCGGTTACGGTGCAATTTAACACGCACGCACGCACGCACGCACGCACGCACGCACGCACGCGTTGTGACAAAGTACACATAGGGTCTGGTGACTTGTGGAGAAAAGCACCGGCAGTGGGAGAATAACCCATGGAAGGAGGTCAATAGTAATTCCCTGCGAGTGCATAAATCTTAACTGACCTGACCAGAAGGAAAACCTGATTACAGAACACACACACAGAAAAACTCTCACAGATGCAGATAAACACACACCGCCTCACTCAGAAGCCGAGGTTAAGGAAAGACAATGGCATCAATTTGTGGCAGCTCAGAAAGGGGCTTCTTCAATATAGCTTTGTCTCGCTGATTGCCAGCACCGCTGTGCTCTCATCCAAAAAAAATCATTTGCGCTCCCTGCTGCTCAGAAGCACATGTAAACACACGGGGGAGAAGAAAAAAGTTACCGTCCGTCGTGTCACCGCGCACACTCGCACACATCCTTTTGTGGTTTCGGCTGGCATTGAACCGGCGCACAGCGGGCGACCCCGTCTTCCCCTTCAAAGTGACGGTTGTCAGCGGCGTCTTCGATAAGACAGCCATTATGCGAGTTCTATGGGGCCAGAAAGGTCAACGCAATCGTTTCCCATAGACGGAGTGGGAGTGAGCGACCTGAAAATAGATAGCCGGCCGCACAAGACTCGTGATGTTAAGGGCCGAGGTTGCGGGGGTAAGTGGTTCACCCCCCCCCCCAACCCCCCCTCCCCATAACACTCGGAGGGAAACGTAAAAGCTGTGTGGGGGAAAAGGTTTTCTGTAGTTGCTGGCGAGTTTTAAAATGGGAATCCATAAAATCGATGGCGTGAAGTCCACGGGGGCTACTGGGTACAATTTATGTGGTCCTCGAGCAAGAGTCTAAGAGTCACATCTTAGCTTTACATTATCTCTTTGAAAAAGGCTTTGACACTAAATACTTTGCCGCTAGCAGTGGCTGACGAGGCTCCATGATAAATGAAACACCACAGAGCGAGGAAAGACATAACTTAAAATCTGAACATCTATAATCCTTTCCGAAGGATCATTTTTCAACATGACTAAGAACGCATTCATAATTACAGCAATGGCCTGGAGTCCAAATAAATTCTGAAATGCCAAGCTTTTCCTTCAAATCGTGGCTCACTTATCCAAAGTCTGCATCTGTTTTTGTGAGATCCAGCCTCACAGACCCTACATTCATCCAACCTCATTTTCAGCCTTTTTTTTTTGGCTGTGGCCCAAAAAACCTGAAGTGTCTTCCATCCATCTGCTGCCCGACGGTTCGATTCCACCAAATCACTGTTGGCTCGAAAACTATGACTAGATATGTTCGTCAACCACCTTCTCGTTCATGACTAAGACGAGACGGCACCGATGTTATTGAGCACCAACTGAGGCCGACAAGACAAAACTAAGATGAAGTTTAAAAAAATTATTACCAAAATCGATGAAGTATTATAGACGGTTTTCAATGCAGCAGTTTCGTGTCCTGTGTTGTGTGCGCCATATCGTAATCAGGTGGAACGAATCGATGGTTTTCATTGACTGAAACTCTACTAAAACAGGTACGCTTTTATTTGACTAAGACTAAAATGTCCAGACTTTTAGGCAACTCAAACTTACTTAAAACTTACTTAAACAGGATGAGGTTGAGGTTGACTAAATATGATAAAAACTAACATTTGACAGAGGACTAAGACTAAATAAGAATAACTGACTAAAGTAACACTAGCATAATGGAGGGTTCCTGCCTTTTGATTAGGATGTGGTTATTAATGTGTTCTCCAACTTCCTTGAACAATTGACATATGAACTTTGTTCCAAAACAAATACAGAGATAAAAATGCATCGCAGTCAATGGGAAAATCAAATGTTTTTCTTCATTTGCGGGAAGACTTTGGGACAGGAAGATACCGTAAATCTTTTCCTGAGATTGTCTGCACTACATCGACACTAAATCAAGATTTGAATGGTGTTTGTTTAGACTCTTCACAAAGCAAATGCCTTAAGAGCAGCGTCACCTCACACGACTTCAATCGATTCCAAAGTGTAATCAATTAATCAAAATATTACCAATCGTATGCATGATTACTTCGAGGCTTTCTCCTGGTGCATCTGAAATACAAGAAGTGGCACTCAACTACAGTAAACAGCGCTTCCCTTTACAGCTCAGGGTGGATTGTAACTACAATGATATGTGGATTACAACGCCTGCTGATCATTTTGTCCGTCATCTTTTATATAACTTATACAGTTTAACATCAGAAGTACATCCAGAATCCTAGATGCCGCACGCAAGGGAGTTGAAGTACCTCGGGGTCTCGTTCACGAGTAAGGGTAAAATGGAGCGTGAGACGGACAGGTGGTTCGGCGCGGCGTCAACTGGTAAGAGGCCTCGGGGCAGACCCAGAACACGCTGGAGAGATTACATATATATATCGTCTGGTTCCCCTGGAGGAGCTGGAAAGTGTTGCTGGGAGAGGGGCGTCTGGAACAACCTTTTAAGCCTGCTGCCCACCCCCCAACCCCTCTGCGACCCGGCCCGGGGAAAGCAGAAGCTAAATGGATAGAAGGATCAATTCGGAATCCTTCAATCCTAAACTATTGGCATTATGTCAGCCTTAAAAATCCATGGTGGACCGCAACCTGCATTGAGCACTGGCTCAGGCAGAGCTGTTGGTGTTGCTAATGGCTACCATGTTGGTTTTCACAGAAAGTGAGACTGTGCTCTTAGAGAGAAACAAATTCCTTTAGCAAACAAAGCTATTTAGAAATACCACAAAATAAGGTTTACTTAGGCAAAAAAAAAAAAAACTTGCAACCACAGAAATACAAACACACACAGAGATACACACTTTTCTCCTGTACAAAGACTTCGCTGGTTGTGTAAGCAAAACAAATATTTTCCAACAGTAAGTCACTATTTTAGCCTAATATTGGTTGTGGCGTGCTGCTGCTTCTTCGGCCCCAATACGTAGTTAATTGCATCCACCTGGCTGGCATCACAGGTGTGAAACATTCCCTGATTGAGACAGCTGGGTTTTCAAGCCTGATTATTTTCATCTCAATAACATGAATTATTCATCATGAACATCATCATGAAACGTTAATATGGATTTTGGAGAACTGCTGGTAGTAGGAGGAACGAGGGGTCACGCGTGCTACAGTCTCTCCTCAACGGGTTCGGGTCGGGGCGAGTCTTTCTCCAGATTCAAACCACCAGTACGTGCAAACACACACTGACAAACCATGCTGCAAAATGGGCCTGCTCAAACTATAACAAAGGGCAGGTTTCCCCACGAGGAGGAAGAACAGCGACCTCTCGAACGCCATGACGAAGCACGGGATTTCCTCGTGCCCCGTGTGAGAAGCCTGCATTCTCTCTGCAGTCATCCAGCCTCCGTGTGGAGTTTAGATCAGTTCCACTGCTGAGTCAACGCTCACCGGTGCTTCCCCGAGATAGATACAGGACTCTTTGTCTACTAGTAAACCAGAAATCTTGCAATGTGCTTGCGTCAAATTATCGTCAATTATTGCACACAATCAATGAGGAAAAGCATCAAGCTGTCCCAGGAGATTGGTCTCAACGACTCTCATGTAATCGGTATTTTAACATTTGTATTTTGCATGAGAAGAAATACCTGAAGCCGCAGGACTGCTAGTGGTTTGAAGACGACGGGATGACACATTTTTGGAGTGAACCCATTAGGATCACAGCAGTCGCGTGTCCCAGCCTTCAGGCCTGCACAAATATGACCTCGTTTTCAAATTTGGCCTCTTTTCATATTTCCGAACCAGGCTTTACTGAAATCAGTCAGGAGCCATTTGTATTAAACATGGACAAAGCATTTTTAGGTATATGATGATTATGATTTATGAAGAACAATCATTTTTTTACTTTTTACAAACCTAAGCTGCCGAATATGGGGAAATAATATATCTTGACTTTCACTCAGATGGTCGTACTCAAGAACCGTGTGTTCATATTTAGCAGGTTGTAAGAACACACACATGGTTAAGCTAACCATAAAAAGAAAAGGTTCTCAGGTTTTTATTCAAGCCACAATCATTATGTTGTGGCAACAATGGATTCAGGAAATAAATGGGTTGTAGTCTTTAATTCTTCCCATCGCTCCACAGCAGAGAGAAGGTAGACAGAAGAGGAGGAGAGAGTTATTACTGTCAACAATTCCAATGTTTGCTGACAGTGCTGGGATGCCTGGCAAGACACGGGGAGAGAGAGGGAGGGACAGAGGGAGAGAGAGAGAGCGAGACAGAGAGAGAGAGACAGAGACAGAGACAGAGACAGAGAGAGAGAGAGAGAGAGAGAGAGAGAGAGAGAGAAACAAGATGTGTCAAGCAGTCTGGAACACATTGTGGGAAAAAAAACTGTTTTGATCTTACTCAAAAACCAGTCCCTTTTTAATCTCTCTCAGGGTCATTCGTCAAGCTTGTTATTGTTATCCTCGCTCTTCTACCATGCTGGTGGTGGGAGAACAAGATGAGTTGAAGACTAAAGAAACAACCCAAAATGAAGCGTTCCACCACTCGCATAACACACATCTTTTTGATCCACGGTCCACAGATTAGCAACAGCATCAAATGCTGGGTGAAGATTTTGTAATCTACATTACCGTGGGGCAATGTTGCTCTGAATACAAATACGTCAGCTGACATTCTCCTTCTCTTCGACTTCAGACTGAGAACAACGCAGCACAGTGGCACACAGAAGTGTCGGCAACGGAAGGTTGGTGTCCGTTTCCTTATATCTGGGTATTGTTTGCAACTTTTCAATACTGGTGTACCTGAGTTTCAGTACCGATATGAAAAATTACAAAAACAAATGTCTTTGGCGGGGGCCACCTCCAGCTCACCTTGGCAGCGTCCTGCAGCGTCCTTGCTGCATGTCACCCCCCCCCCACCTCCTTCCCCCCCACACCTCCCTCCCCCCACCCTTCTGTCTGTTCTACAAATTGCACTATAACAAAGGCCATAAAAAGCCCCAAAGAAATAAGCTTTTAATAAAATTCTTTGATATCTTACTTTTAAGAATATAAATGTTATACAGATGTTAATGTAGATGTTTTTCTACAACCTTTTTTTTTTTTGGTTTATCCTAATTCTCATAAGTTATAATAGTGTGTACACATAGGCAGCTGTACAAAAAACTGCCTGGGAAAAAAACAATAAAATATTGGCAAATTTCTTATTTAAATATGACTTGAATATTTAATTCATAAATGAGTACACAACACCGTATATCTCACCAGGCATTTGATGCTAATGCAAGCTATGGTCCCATTTTAGCCGGTACCAAAACAGGACTGCGGTTTGATACCCAGCCTGCCCTTCTCTTCACAGATAATAGGAAAACACACTCAAGCATACACACAGATTAAATTACAGCATCTGTACACATCTACCCAAGAAATAATAACAGGAAGGTATCCGCCCCATTGGGCTGACTCAATCAATACACATAGAAATGAATTATTTTGCAGTAGTAATTTGAGACTCTACAAACAAACAAATATTCTGCGAGAAAAAGCATGAAATATGAGTAGTAACAACCAGTGTGCCGGCCTGATCAATGACATAATGGAATATTTGGACTTGAGGCCACTCACAGCAGAGTCCCCTGGTAAGTGCATCAGGGAGTCATTTATTCTTCTGTGACTGTTCGAGTGAGAGGGAGGAATAGTTTGTGCGTTACGGCCATTCATATGTGGACCCACGGCATGTGTGAACATACTTTTATGCATGTGTGCCTTTGTGCGGGGCAGCGGGCAGGAATCGGTGGCGCATCGATCTCAGCTGATTCCTCGGGCTCTGCCATCGATCAGCAAAATGTCTCCAGCTCGCCGTCTGAGCCGAGCTCTGACTTCATATCCCCATAGCATCGGAGCGTTATCTGAATTAGCTGGAGATGCAGGCTAAGAGCCGAGGACCTTTCAATATTTCTGCGAGGGTTATGTCACCACCGGCTACACAACAATAACACGAGGAGAGCATCTGCTCCAAGTCTCTCTCTCGCTCAACCTCGTTTTTTCTTTTCGTGCTTTCTTCTCCCTCTCTTTCCCCCATTGGGAGGAAAAAAAACAAAAACATTTTAACAAGCCATTCAGTGTCTTACAGAGGCATAATAAGCATGACTATCAAATTAAAAGTGAAAGCAAAAAGATGATTGTGTCACTTGTTGGCAAATTGCCTGTTTTAGTTTTTACCGGAACAGGTGTCAACATCTTAAAACCAGAATGTACACCCGGGAGAATTTCGAGAATGATGATTTGCGTTGGAAATAAGCCAAAGCTTATCCTAGTTGCAGATCGTCACACTCCATTCAACAAGATGCACGCTCAGACTCAACGAGGTGACCTTTTGGTCCGCTCTCGTCCTGGATCACTTATGAATGACAGTGACTATCACTACAGCCACATCACACAAATTATAACCCAAATTGTCTGTCCATTCATCCATATTGATTTCACTTCAGCCATTGTCTCCTCTGTGAGATTTTTCACTCGCTCACCCCCCCCAACCCCCCCCCTCACACACACACACACACACACACACACACACACGGAGGGAAACTTTTTTTTAAAAGTAGTAACCATGGTGATATTGCACGCTGCCCTTTGTATCTACTCAAAATATGCACAAACACACAATGTATATGTTATATGCCCACACAAACACACACTTGGCCGTTACCATGACATTCCCGCTCTACCTTCGGGTTGGAGGTGGGAGGATAGCCACCAAGACACTCTCCCCCCCCTGGGGGGCTGGGTGACTCAGGCATTAGCTGGCTCTGTCCAACATGTTCATTTATTCTGCTGGAAGATGACATTGTCTGTGTTACTAAGGAGATGCTGCTAAAACCTAATCTGAGGGACTCAGGCAGGGAAGGAAACCGTTTCTGTCCTCCCCTCTTAAGACTAGTAGTGTAACCTCATGTAAAGTTTGAGCTTTGAATAGTGGCAGCATTTAAGGAAATCAATGTCATTTAGAGAGTCAAAATATATTGCATCATGTACTTAACGAAAACCAAAATCAGAACACTGAGATTTGATTTATGGCCTTAATTGTAAAGTAATTAAACCAAATAATGGAAATCAAACGGATAGATGGATCCATGTAGCATGTTTTAAGTCAATTCCTTATTAATGATATTCCAGAAATGAACATTTGTTGTGCACCCAGGTAACTCACCAGGCAACTCACCAGGTAACTCACCAGGTAACTCACCAGGTAACTCACCAGGTAACTCCCAAGGCTGAGTCCTTAATTTAGCAACCAGGGTTAAGATCCTACCTGTGGCTCTTTGCTTCATGTCATCCCCTTTCTCTCGCCCTTCTCCAAATCTATCTGTCCTCCCTCTTTCATAACAACACAAACCAAAGTGTCTCAACTCTTCAAATATCATTACAATCCACCCAGGAGCGTCTGAGACATCATGTTTGATTGAAAAAAGAAAAAAACAGCAACAACATCCAAAACCACAACAATACACTGACGGCAGGCAGAGCGCCGCAACAACGTCAACAGGCAAAAGCATCTCGATTTAATTCCTTCCATTGGAGGTTCCAACCTCTGGTAAAGGAACACATTTTCCCACAGATTCAGGAAAAGTTTTTCCGAGAGTATTTCTGTTCAATATTTGCATAGCTGCATGGGGAGACATATTTACATATCATCAGATATACGGGCACAATGCACACTGTTCTCTGTCAGTTCATACATCAATACAGAGGAACTCCCATACACTGCAACCTATTTCACACTGACAGCTCCAGGTGGGGGAGGAGAGGGGGGTGGGGTTGGGGTGATGGATCTTTCTCTCCATCACACGCATTCAAACGTCTTAAACAACCTCTCTCTTGTAAGGTGATAGAACAAAAAAAAAAAACATAACAGCAGATGTGACCTCTTTCATTTGATGGAGGTGACTCGTTTTAATTGGATTCCCTTACTGGGGGGGTCTTGTTTTACAAAGATTTGGCTGCCCTGTAAAAGCACACAGCCTGTAGCCCGCTCTGTGGCTCACCAGTCGGGCAGAAATAACCCACATTTCTCTGCATTTCTCACCCTGCTTGTATTCAGGGAGGAAAAAAACAACCTCTGAATGACAGAGTAAGACCTCTTAGGGTTAAGTACACACCAACCCCCCGCCCCCCTTTTCTGTCACTCGCATGTCCACGCGCCATAACTGCGTGTAATGCTTTGAACACCTTTTTGTGCGCTTCTTTACTATGCGCCAAAAAAAAAAAAAGCCGAAGCCTGCTTCTCCTGACAGGTCACCGACCAGCGACGACGAGACCGCTCAGCTGTCACGTACTCAACACAAAAAAAAAGCAGACACAGTATGGAATGCGTGAATAACCAGTAATAACTCATTAGCTCCCCTTTTGTGCACTTTACTGACATGTTTTACCTCATCCTACTGTTCCTATTGTGCCACTACGTTGTCTCAAAGCGGGACTGTACGGCAACGTGTCGGTAACCGCCACACAACACAATAGTGTCACTGTAAACAGTGCACGCGGTGCAGTAACGTCGAGCTGTACGCGTCGCCAGGTACTTCAAAGTGAGTTTTTATGGGTTTAAACGTTCACAAAACGCGCACACTATTCACATAATGACACAATAGCCCAGTGTATGTGTGTCGCCATGACGAACTTGCTCCTTTTCACAGCGTTGAAGTGGACAAAAAGTGGCGCCGGGACTTTTCTAATTAAGCTATCGCTGCTGCGAGTCGGTGAAAGTACAGAAATACTGCGACAATGTTACGTGGAAAAGTGTCGTCGCCCCCCGCTGTTTGCTGCGCTCTTGTCGACATAAACGGAAACTAAGCGTAAACTTGGACGGGAGTTGAAGTACAGGTGACTTCCAGCTCGGTGTTTTTCCGCAACCCCCCCCCCTCAACCAAGTGAAGCAGATGGACGCATTCCCCTACCTGCAGGACACTGTGATTTCAACTTTGGTCGCAGGAATAGTCGCGTTGAGCGGGTCGAAGTCGCCTATCGACGCCATGTTCAGGAAACTGTTGTTCATCCTGTCAAAAAAATATAAAAATGGTTTTGCATTTCCTTTTCCCCTTTTTTGTTGTGGTCCAGCCCCCTTTTCTTTTTTCTTTTTTTTTTGACGAGCGGCGAAGGAGGATAACGAGGAACTGTGTGCGCGCCTCCTCGGCGAGAAGTGGAGCAAAGGTGCTGGCGAGAGGGAGGGAGGGAGAGAGAGAGAGAGATAGAGAGAGAGAGAGAGAGAGATAGAGAGAGAGGGAGAGAAAAAGAGAGGGGGGCAGAGAGGCTGGGAGATGTGATGTCACATTTCTCCTTCTCTCTTTCTCCTCCTCTGTGTGAGTGAGTGTTTCTCTCTCCTCCATCCCCTCCTTCCCCTCTTTCTGTCCTTCTCGCACTCTTTTCAATTCAGTTCAGTTCAGCTGACTTCAGCTCAGCTCATTTAAAATGCAGTGCTTCAGATTGACTGGCATGGAAGTAACGACAATGATACAATCATCAAGAAAATAGATGACATTTGCCATGAAAAGTCTTTCCTGTGCGCGTGTGTGCGTGTGCGCGTGTGTGCGTGCGTACATTTCCCCTGCCCTCAATACTCTCATTCACATCAGTTGAATTCAGTTTAATTCAGTTCACTTCAATGTGGGTCGTTGGCACGAAACACTCCTCACCCCTTCTTTCAGGGCCGGATCCAGCCTGTTCGGGGACCCGGGGCGAACATGTAAGGACATTTGGGGGCCTCTGATGATGTCATCAGGGTTATTTCGGCATTGGCATTGGAGGCTAATCATTTATTCCAGAGAGCCGGTGTTACGAACAGCAGATGTGAAGTTTGAAAGATGTGCTTGTTACCTGGCAGGAGGGGTCACATGGATTCATGGGAAATGTAGTGTTTTACAGGATTAACCTATTGTGACTAATAGTAAGGATATTCATGCCTCTACTGTTTGAGATTTTGACAATGTTTGTGTTGATCTGACTCTTGTAAGTCCCTCAACTTCATGGAAGTGCAATACCAAATCCGTGAAGTGCACCTTTGAGGTCTCACTACAATATTTGGACGCAGGCTCCCAGGGGACGCAGGGGATACTGTGCTCTACAAATTAACCCCCAAAAAGTAGTAGCAGCCCATTTTGCCCGCTGTTGGTAATCTAGCGTGCTACACACCATAGTCTGAGAGGAGATTATTATTACGAACATTATTATTATTCGTGCTTGTAGAAACGCTAATAAGTCTCTCTCTGTTCTCTCGCTCTCTCCATGCTATGAGGATAAGCGTCCAACTAAATTAATTGGAAGGGAGACCCTCCGCTGGCAAAGAAAAGGATGACAGCATGATGGATGTGAAGGGATAAGGAGGAGAGTCACATTATGAGGACATTGAGACCTACGGTATATGTTGAAGCGTGTCGCTCTCGGTGTGCGTGCGTGTGTGTTCGTGGAGACCTGTTCGGAAACAGAACGCCTCCTTATTTCACTGACTTTGTTTTGTCTTGATGAGTAAAGTTTTTTGTTTTTTTTTAGGTTATAAAAATAAAACTGGAGAATTTCTTGTTAGAATGTTCTCAAAATCACAAGTACTATGTTTGCTCTAGGAAATGAGTGTGTGTGTGTGTGTGTGTCTGTCTGTCTGTCTGTGTGTGTGTGTGTGTGTGTGTGTGTGTGTGTGTGTGTGTGTGTGTGTGTGTAAGCATTTTGTTTTGATCATAGAGTCATAGGATCTCAAAATGACGCATCTCAGTATTACTCAGTGTGTTTACCGGCTAACCAACCACGTCTCTAAATATAGCCGTCTTACACACTCACACCATGGACACATGGGTGGGTGGGGGCAAAAAGGGAATAGTCGCACGCTGAGACACACACATGCACATGCAGGGTGTAGCAGACAGAAAGACAGACGCCATTTGTGTGGGGAAACATCACATCACTGCCTCCTGACTGTTGCATCATGCAGAGCCACACTAGCTCAGCCTCTTGTCTGCAGAGCCTCCGCGGCGTGCGGACGCAGACGTCTACAATTTGTGTGCATGTCACACAAGTTGTCAATCAGCCCAAAACAAGGCCCGTTTCATACGTCTCAAAATAATTAGCAGCGAATAAGCCACGATTGTGAGAAATTCCTACATTTATAGAGATTGCCTGTTTAAAAAATAAAACACCACATTTGAGCCATTTTGAATAGGTTTAGCACACTGCTCGCCTGGTGAAACCTCAGTGCTCCTACATATCAACTAAAGTTTCATCTTTCATATTGTAGTAGGCTCACTGTAAAACAAAAACATTTAAGTCGGATTTTCTTTGATTTTTTTCAATAATAAATGTATATTCACTGTCCTAAATTTTCACCAGGATAAATAAATTAAGTTATTTTAGACATTCAATTGTCCAAGTGTGCCTCGCTTAACGTTTCTGTGGCGTTCACATGAAAAGTTATTAAGCATTAAAGCGAGGTATTTAAATTCAGACGGAAATACGCAGAAAGGGGTTCAAGATGCAAACACAGCACGCACACACACAATGTTGATACCCCATGAATCATAATTCAGCTACTGAATCCCTGAACATGCATAAAACATGTAACCAATACATTGCTGCGTAATTATTACACACAACCAAGGCCGTTATCATCGCTTATCCTCATGCATCTATGTATAATAATAGACCAGTGCATTCACCATTTATGTTTGCATGTTCATAGTGTTTCCATCTTTTAATGATTTAACGTATAATGCCTTCTCTTTCATGTAGAAATTATATTTCATTTGATATCGTAAAGAAATCAGGACGTAAAAAGGGATATTTCATATTTGTAGGACATTTTTACGCGAACAATTTATTTCATTATTTAATTATTTAATCTAAAACCAAACATAAGTTGAAACTGAGGGGAAATGGCATTAGTTTCAGAGGTATTTTAGCTTCAAGAGCATAAGTAAATGGACCTGTACTTGTTTAGCACTTTTCTAGTCTTCCGACCACTCAAAGCACTTCAACACTACATGACGTCATTCACCCATTCACACACTGATGGGAGGAGCTAAGGTGGCACCGGCCCATCAGGAGTAGCTAACATTCATACACCATTCACACACCGTAGTGCTACGGGAGACATTTGGGGTTAAGTGTCTTGCCCAAGGGCACATTGATGTGGACTAACGAAGCCGGGGATCCAAACACCGATCCTCTGATTGAAGGACGACCCTGCTCACCACTGAGCCACAGTCGCATAAGTGAATGTCTTTTCAAAAATGTCACGGCTGTCCAGCTATTGCAGTGTGGACCAAAGTGGTGGAGCGACACATCAGCATTGCAAACCCTACACCCACGCTAGTGTGGCAAAAACATTACTTATTCATATTATTAACAGATATAGCTCTTAGACCATAGCTGCTGGTCTATCAAGGAAAACAGAAGCAGATTTTGGAAACCAATGCACAGATGGCCCTCTTGTCTTTTTCTCTCAGCTCAGCCATGCCTAACTACAAAACTGAAATAGTTCTCATTTACTCTCCACGACACAGGGTTCAACTGGAGAGCTCTCCTGCGTCAATAGTCCCTGCCACTTGACACACAATTGATACTGACCTGCACTTACATGGAGAGAACTAAAGCAGATCATTCAATGTAGAGAGCCTCCTTTTGTAGGCTATTCAAGAGCAAACAATTGACCCCCTCACTTTAGCTGTCACAATACCAGCTATATCTCTCTCTGTCATCTCCCACCCGCTCACAATCACACTCCCGCTTGGTGTTCATCCCCTATAGTTTTTCTTCATCCCGAGCTCCGTCTCTGCACGCCGCTCTCTTTGTTGAGAGCACAGGCCGAGGTGTAAAAAACTGGAAACCGCCTCGGTAAATGGAATCCCTCCAAAGGCGCTGCCCTCTAATTTCAAGCTGAAGCGCTTTTACCGGCATATTAAAAACTGGGTTCCTCACAATCTGTTTTGCTTGATAACCGAGACCCGCTGAGAGGGGACAAGGTTGATTTCTGTAGGCGCATTAGGAGAGCAAGCGGCAGTATCACGGCTCATCAGTTCTGGTCATAAAGCGGCGGCACTGGTATTTTTAGCAGGAGGACTCATTCTGTGGACGTTTAGAGATTGGAGCCGGGCTGGTGAATATTGACCCCGTCCTCCTGAGCCTCATTGCCGCTCAGAAAAACGTCTTTAAGTGCCACTTGGCTGGCTCTGCATGTTCCCTTCCCCCCCTCCCCCCTACACACACCTTATCTATTTCCTCTTTACTTGTCTCAGCCACATCCTTCTCTACCAGGAATTCTGTCTTTGAGGGTTTTTTTTTTTTTTTTTTAATATGGCTATGGCTGTTAAAAGAATGCAAATTAGCTGTGTTTTTTCATACTGAATGTCGGGAAATTATTCTTTCTCCTAATGATCCACTTTTATTTCATGATCTCAGAAACAATGAAAGGCACAGTAAAAGTCTCTCATGCACCAACTAATGGCCAAACAACAACGGGAATATGATACTGAAAAAGATAAACCCAAAGCATACAGTGCATCCCTTTTTTGCACAAATACTGAAGGGATCTGAAACTCCCAGGCCGTTTCACATAGAAATGAACAGGTATTGATTTGAATCCCTCAGTAAATCAAAAGCACCTGCAGCTGTTCAAATCACATTATTCCAACGGATTTAACTGTGAAACACGAGCATCCGGTGTGAGCCCACACACATCACCAATCAATGTGTTCACTGAGCAGATTAGAGGAGGATATATTATCCAAACCCATCATAGATCATGCTACAATTAAAGTGAAAGTGGAACTGTCGGCCCACGCTCTCTGTTGGAGAAGTCATTATTGATTTCTGGTGGAACTTGATCACCTGGCATCAAATCGAGTGTTACTCGATTCCCGTACAGGCCTGCAGTAGACATCCTGTAGAGCTGCTGGGACAGAGACGTTTCACGTTCAAGTATGAAATCTACTTTAGGAATCCATGCAGGTGTTTTCCGAAAAAATGTGATATGCTGGCAATGTAACAGGCAAACTGTTGCCATTGATAGTTTGACACGCAGTGCTTCAGGAATGAGTCCTAGAACCAGGAAGTGAATCATCATTTTTGCACTTTGGTTCCCTTGTATCAAAGTCAATGAATGAATAGTTAGATGCCCGGAAAATAGTCCCATTGAAAGTGTCCCATGGCCCCCTGTCTGTTAAAGTCCACTGCCAGAAACTTAGGAGTTCTATTTGATTCAGATTTCAGCTTCAAACCACAAATCACAAACGTTGTCCTGTCCTGTTTCCTTCAAATTAGAACCATCTTCAAAATCAAACCAGTTCTCTCTCACCCTGACCTGGAAAAAGTCCTTCATGCATTCATCTTTTGAAGACTTGACTACTGTAACTCCCTCCTCTCTGGCATCAACCAAAAGTCACTCTCTCGCCTCCAACTACTTCAGAAGGCAGCAGCTCGGCTTCTCACTGGTTTTAACAGACGACATCACATCACCCCAATTCTGGCTTCTCTTCACTGGCTCCCTGTGTGTTTCAGAATTGATTTTAAGATTTTACTGATCACCCCAAATTATATAGAGGAAATATTGACCCCTTATGAGCCAGCTCGCAGCCTTAGATCTTCAGGTGGGGGCCTTCTGGCTGTTCCAAAGTCGAGGCTGACCGTGCGTTTGCCATCAGGGCCCCTCGGCTTTGGAACGACCTGCCTGAAGCGATAAGGCTCGCAGAATCAGTAATCTCTTTTAAATCACTTCTTAAAACCCATTTTCACAGACTGGCTTTCATGTGATGTCATCGCTTTACTGCTTTGTTTTATTGCTGATTTTACTAAATTATTTCACTCAATTGGCTGCACGGTGGTGTAGTGGCTAGCACTGTCACCTCACAGCAAGAGAGGCCAGGGTTTGATCCCAGATCCCGGGTGGTCCTTCTGTGTGGAGTTTGCACGGTCTCCCTGTGGGTTCCCTCCGGGTTCTACGGCTTCCTCCCAAAGGAAGAGGCTCTAAATTGCCCGTAGGTGTGAATGTGAGCATGAATGGTTGTCTGTCTCTATATATGTGCCCTGCGATGAGCTGGTGACCTGTCCAGGGTGAACCCTGCCTTCGCCCAATGTCAGCTGGGATCGGCTGCAGCGCCCCGCGACCCTAAACAGGATAAGCGGTTTGGATAATGGAATGGAATTTTAAATTATTTTATTTATGAGTTTATTTTAATCATATTGATTGGTTTTATCGTTTCATCTAATGTACTGTTTTATCAGGGTTTAACTCTTACCTTAGTTTGTCTTGCTTTGTTGGCTCACTGTTGAGCTTTCTCTTGTTTCATTGCCTCACTTTTGCTGCTTTGTCTGTCAAAGCACTTTGTAAACTCTGGTTTTAAAGATGCTATGTAAATAAAGTTATTATTGTTATTATTATTGTTGTGTATACTCGCGTTCATGTGACTGTGGTGTAGTTGGTTCATAGCCTAATGTTAGCTTTTTACTTCTGCCGATTGCATTTACGCTTCAAAAATCCTAAAAGTGATGTTCATTTGAGAAGATTATCTTTCTGAAAAACGTGTAAGTATCATAAACTTTTGTTTACCAGAGCGCTTATTTTCTGCAATAATCCAAAATCCAATGGAAAAATAGGCCTATTAAAGGTAAAATATGCAGTCCAGTGTTGACTGTACTTCCTGTCAATTGACCCTATGTCACATGAAGTGAGGCAGAGTTTCTTGTAATAGTTCCAATATTTTGCAAAATAAATGTGTATTCAGTTTTTTTGGCGAGTTAGGTGGGAAGATCGTTACCACTCCAACCCGGTCTCACTCCCAACCCATCAAATTCTGACACCCAGCGCGGGTACGTAGACCGTCATAGTTTGAAGCTAAGGGCCACTAACCAAGCATCGGTAATAGACCAGTTAGAATGTGTTGGTTTGTCTGTTAAAATATGCAGCTACAGCCAGGGATGCTAGCGAGCCCTCAATTTAACCTTGAGACAGAGCCAGGCTAGCTGTTTCCCCGCTGCCTCTAGTCACTGCGCTGTGCTAAGCTAACCGGCTGCTAGCTTTTGCTTCATTATTAGCATAAAGCCGCGAGAGTGGTATCGATTTTGGCATCTTAGTCTCAACAAGAAGCACATTTTCCATACGTCAAACTATACATTCAGGGTATATAGTGACCTTAAGGTCAGCCAAAGTTCATGTTTAGGGTCCATCAACAATCAGGGACCATCCACCTGTCACCTGTCACTAATAGTTTGAGTGTCAATACTTTCAAATGTTATCCTACAATAAACCAACAATGTTAGATAGTTGGCTCTCTAGTACAGTGTGCAACTAATGTGATCCTCTATAATATACATTAGCGTGTGTGAATCATGTGTGTGTGTACAGTACAGTGAAGGGACAAGGTGCTGATCTACAGCGTTATGACAATGCTAATCAATCACACTTCTTAAAAAGAAGTCTCCGTTCCCCGTCAATAACAGCAGCATAGAGAGGGAAATAAATCACGTTGTTAATCAGGTTGAGTGTTGCACTGTGTTATGTCATCCTAAAGCACTTATTGGTATCGGAAAAGTAGAATAGAGGGTGGAGGTTCAAACAAACAGGTAAGGCAGTGAGTCATCTGAGTCAATGCTGCGCTCCTGCGAGGCCAATTAACACGCCGCAGATGAACATAAAATATTGATCCTTCCATCACTGTTCACATTCATTTGTGTCTTCAGGGGGAGTTTCTTACCCTTTTTCACCTCTGTCTGTCTGTGTCTACTGCGCTGGAGTAAATTACAGGGTACACGGTCACTGCCTGAAGTTATGAGGAAAGGAGAAGTGAAACCGGCAGCAGATAAATTATGATTTGCTGAGGGCAGAAAACATCCGGAAATTATGTAAATTCTTGTGAGTTAATATACTGTATAATGTATCTATAGTGAGGCTGTTTTGTGATTTGTCTTGGGTGACAGTACTCCCTTATTCCCCTCTTTATAAAACAAGTATTTGGGGGGACACTTGGAGATAATCACTGAGCCACATACACAAATAATACAAATTAAAATGATAAAAACAGACTCCAGCAGCTGTTTTCATTGATCAGACTGTGTAATTTAAATAAAATTCAAACACTTCACCTCATCATACAGTGCTACCACCATGTGGTCGTAACGTATTAATACCATACACTAATAAATGTGTATGTATGTATGTGTATATATATATATATGTATATACACACACACATACGGTCAACAATTAATACATGGATAAAGAACATTTTAAATAAAGACAGCACTTGTAAAACCCTCTATTTAAAATTTTATTTTTACACTGCACCTGATATTTCAATCATTTAAAAGTGTGCACAAGAGAATCAGCAGGAAGAAAACAACAGTTCTATTTACCTATTCTAATCTAACCCTGTTTTATACAGTCTGCGGTATTTACACAAGTACTGTTACAGTTCAATTTCAACTACAATTAGAAGGATAATTAATACAAATTATTCATTTTAAGCAACCTATCTGATTCATTATGAATTAGGAAAACTTACAGCTCATATTGTTTGTTTTCTATTTCTTAATTTAGCAATTCAGGTGTAAGTCAATAGGAATGAAAACCAGTTTCTGTAACTAATCTATTTCACTGAGCTGTGTATTTAACTATGTCGTGAGACAGTTGCAAAAAATATATTCTGTTCAGTGCAATTATTTTCGGCCCGTTGACTTTCCATTGCTCAGATACAAAATCCAAACCAGAGCAGAACGTTCTTTTCAACAGATTTAAAATTTTTTGAATAAGGGACAGTCCGCATTCATCATGTAGCGATTCCACAGTTTAGAATTGACTGCAGGCACTGGCAATACACCTCTGATTATGCAGAAATCCATCGCATCTATTCCGGGCAGTGCTAAGATATGAGAGGCATTCGATGGTAATTGGTTAAAAATCTCTGATTGATAAGGAAGACATAACAGCAACATCAAAAATCAAATAAAACAATAAATAAATAGCAGTATTTTAGACTCACATTTAAAAGATTGAATGGTGTTTGATGTTTTTGCGTGTGTGTGTGTGTGTGATCGGAACATATAGATGCCGCAGTAAGCATCACACTCACTCACTGTGGCTTTGTGTGACGAAAAGGTGAGAAAACATTTGAGCGCTCCGAGGAAGCGTGTCCCAGTTCCATTAAATATACTCAGAAACAAAAAGGTAAACTCTGCACTAATGTTGAGAGTGCACTGTTTTTGCAGTTACATAAATGAATGCATTTGGTAGATACAGGAAATCACCGGCAGCACACATCACAGGATACCGTCGGCCTTGATTTGGCCTTGGACAAACAAAAAAAAAACTCCACAGCAAAACATTTTGGAGAAAAACAACAACTAAATAACGATCAATCTTTGGAAAGGCTGCACGACAAAGAAGACACTACTGAACAGCGAGCTTACAAAAGTGTTGTTGTGCGTCTCATCTTCCAGCCTCACTGACCTCATATTCTCGTGTCGTCAACCGCTGACTCTAGAGCTACATCAACAGATTTAGGGGGAAGACCCCCGACAGGCCAAGAGAGAAGGCTCTCACTGCCTGCTGGTCGGCTGGTCGGCTGGTCGGCCTCCACCAGTCTTCGCAGTCTGACGGAATTAAACAGAGCAAAGCCAAATAAGTCACAAAAACCTTTTGTAGCACACGTGCGTGGTGTGTGAGCCGGCGTAGTGGAACAGGTCGGTTCTGTTTGTGAGGGTAAAGACTTGTTTCTGGTGTGGAGATGCAAAAGCCACGCAGCTCTTTAAGAGTCCTACTGCGACAGAGGCGGTGTGTCACACGTGTGAGACGAGTTCAATAGGTCGCTGTGTCTTTCGTCATGAGCACGGTGCGCTGTAACAATATATTTTAGTTCATAGAGCCTTCATAAACAACACAAATGAAATCCGCACGAGGGCACAATGCATGTTGTTGCATGAACGTATCCACGTTTAAGAAGTGATATGTAACCGTGTATGCAATGCAGTTGTACATAGTGGGTGTGGGGGGGCGGGAGGGGGGTGGGGGTGCCAGATTTTTGAATTGATTCATAAAAAATAGCTTTATAAAATGAGCACTTGTATTGGATCGGTGCTCTGTTCAGGGGAGAAAACACACATTTTTATAGAGACATAATATCGGTCAGCAGTTGATTTAATGAACACGGAACACAAGAAAAAAAATACTGAAATGTGAAGGGGAGCTTTGAAAGGACCCAGTCAAAGGAGCGCAGTGTGTGTTTCCTTAGAAGGCTTTCATGTTCCACGAGAGCAGGGGTTTCAGAGTCAGAGACTGGGGGCCTCCCCTCGGACAAAGCTTGGACAAAGGCTCCCCCCCTGGTTTACTTCCTCAGTTTCGCTCATTTGCTGTATGCCTATGGGATCATTTTTATATTATTTGATCCCATAGACACTTTTGAGACAATTGAGGCCAGTTAGCCTTAACATTTTTGCTAACTGACATAATAACTAGTGTAATATTTTTTCCACTTCCATTCACTGAGCCTCCCCTGAAACAGTTTGAAACCTCTGCACCACGGGGTTTGGCAGTAACAGCTGAAGAATAAGACCATACGCAGTTTCAGTAGTTATTTGGTCCTTGCTTACAGTGAACGCACACACACAGACACACACAGACCCAAAATGACATATTGTGAACACACAGGATGGACTCCCAGGGATTGCTGGTAAGCAGGAAAATATCCATGTCTTGTTTTGGGACACAGACTCTTTCAGCAATCAGCGATTGGTGCAAGGAAGCAAAGCCCCTCACCAACACCTGTTTTTTTTCTTTTCTTTTTTTCTCAGCAGCTAGGGCGAAATTCACTACAGGCTATGCATAGAAGGTATCCACGTTGTCGAGTGCTGAACTGAGGAGAGGAATGTACAAAAGCACAGGAGAGACTCCTGGATTGATTGAGACAGAAGTCCACATTTGTGTTAATTCCGCTGTCTTCTGTCGCAGCTATGACAGATGCCGTCCATCGCAGCTGTCGCGCAGTCAGCGGAGCTCTGCAGGAGACTCGAGAGGCTCCACTTTGATTCGTCTTGACCTTAAATATCAGCACAGCTTGAAAGACTGAGAGCCGTCGCATCTAATTAGACTTTCCCTGAAACTGATCCCAGTGGAGCGTCAGTGTGGTTTCAAGAGTCTTCTTCAGTGGGACCCACCCTTTGGACTCCCGTCCAACACTTCGTCAGGTCATGGCTGACATAGTTGTGACACATTTTGATTGGGTAAAGGCCAGAAGACGATCCTCTATTTCAGATCCGGAAGCAGGTGTCAGTGGACTCCTTCCTCCAGAGGACCTTTGGCCTCCCAAATCTTCACTGTGCGGTCACTGGCAAAAAACACACACATACACCATTAACAATTACATTTGAAGTTTCAGCGAGTTTTGATGGAATCGTTTCACTGCACGCTTGACAGTGATGGGGGGGAGGGAAGCATAATAATTCAGATGTGCATGTTTTGTGACTCACTCTGAGGCGGTGAACAGTTGGCTGCCGTTAGTGGCCAGGCCGTTGATGGGACTGTCGTGTCCCCGGACCTCGCCGAGGGGCGCCAGCGAGTCGGCGTGCCAGAGGCGCAGCAGCCCTCCTCTGCAGCCGCTGAGGAGCACCGGGGAGCCTGGCCACTGGCCCGGCATCACGCCCAGAGCGCTGACCCAGTCTGCCTGGGTGCTGACGGACTGCGAGAGGCAACGACAGTTTTAGTTTTTACATTTTTTTCCCCCAAAAGTTGTTCCAGCTGGTATGAATTGAAGTCCGGTGGGGGGGGGGGGGAAGCCCCTGGCTCCACTATGCTGCCGTGGCATCAGCGTACCTGTAGCAGCCGTTTACTGCCGAGGTCCCACTTCTTGATGTGATAGTCTCTGGAGCCGCTGAAGAAAACATCCCCGTGCACGGCCAGAGACTCCACGCCGTCCTGATGGGGGGGATCAAACGTCTGGCTGGAGCTGATGCTACCCTGAGCACCTTCTGCCACCTCAAACATCTGAAAACAACGCATATGCCCACCATTCATCCTATTCTCGTAGTATATGGCGTACACACAGAAATGGGAAATGCAATTTCAGTTACGTCGTCTCTTACTTTAATATGATGGTCTTTGGAGCCAGTGAGGACAATGTCCTGCCCGTGACCTAATTTGTCAACGGTCAGACACATGACAGGTCCCAAATGTCCGGTGAGCTTCCCGGTGGACACAAATCTAGAGAACGAAAGGAAAAGAGATGAGTTCTGGTCCGTCTGCTTTGTAAAAAGAAAACTCTAATCTGTGCTCGGACTTACTTGCGGAGGTCCCACATGCGCACAGCGTTGCCAGCGGCAGCGTAAAGGAAGGAGCCGGAAGGGTTGAGGGCGATCTGGTTGATCTGACTCTCTCCTGGTGGGATGGATAAACTCCTGACAGACGAGCAGATGTCCCCCGAACCCACCTGGCCCGATGACCTGAACGCAAAAATACGGCCTTTTTTTCGGGGCATTGTACATAAACAATGTCAGCCGCAGAGATGTCAGAAGAATAAATAAACTCACGTGAGGGTGCGGATACACTTGGCAGAGTCCCGTATGTCCCACACTTTGATGTAAGCGGTTGAAACGGTGAAGACGAGACTTGAAGTGTACCTTAAATAAAACAACAAAAACAAGGACAAAATGACTTGCTTGTGCTACTATGTACTACGACTAAATACTACTATTACTGCTACTATATTTGTACACTTGCTGTATTCTAGTACCTGACTGAGACGACACTGCTGGGATGATCTGCCAGAGACATGATCTCCTGACCCGTCACCAAATTCCAGACTTTACATGTACGGTCTGAAAACGCGAGCACCCATGTTTGAGAATAGACAACAACAAAAAAAAAAAGCAATATATTTTCTGAGTTGTAAACAATTTGGTTTTCTACCTTTGGATCCCGTGAAGAGCAGATCATCTGTGGCATCCACGCAGAGAACAGGTTTGGTGTGCCCCTCAGCCACGTAGACGCACTGAAGTTTGGCCCCACGGCTGTTCTTCACAGGGTTGATCACACCTCTACAATACACATGACATGAGGAGAGATAGACCTTGTGACTCGTGCTACTACAGTGGATGTGATACAGAGATATAACGGGGGTTTGAAATCAAAGCACTTCTCAGTTTGTATTTGAAAAGAAAATGCTCCATGGATTCCAGTTTAAAACAGACTTTTTGGGACACACTAAGAGGAATATTACCTGTGGCCTTCAAATACAGGCGACTCCTCCAACCTGAATGAGAAAGAAAAGTAATCACAAAACGAAAATCACATTTCAAAAAGCCTATTATAATCTTTGACTGTCTTTCAAGGGGGGCACTTTAAAGAAAAACACGTAAAGAGTGTATTGATGGCACTTCCACTTACGGTGGTTTGTGGTCACCGCCTTTAGTTTTAGCCTCCGCTGCGCTAAGCGGAGACGCGTGTGTGGGCGCTGGGATGTGAGTCGCCGTGGCTCCTTTCTCTTGCACCCTCCTTCGGGTGAGGGGCGAGCGCTCAGGTGGCCTTCTCTCACTTCCTGTCGGGGACCTGCATCCAGAACTGCGGACAGTAAGCAAAGAAAGAACAACACTTCAGCAGGGTGGGAATGCGGATCAACAATCGGCAATACTCTACACACGACGAGGAAAACAAAATGTATTTGTGATCATGATTTTCCCCGCCAAAATACACATAAACAGACAAAGATAATTATTATGAGATATCCGTCTACCACTGAGAAAATGGTGCCCCAAACTCTTACATGCCAGCTGGCCTGGCGGACAGCGCAGATGGGGAAACAGTTTGCTCGCGGTCAGCAAGCGTTTGACCCTGCGTGTCGGCTGACCCTTCCAGGCGCTCGGAGAGGGGCAGCAGAGGGGCCGAGAAGTCTCCGGTGGGGGATTCACAGGACGGATCCCCACTGCCGGCATACAGCAGCTCCATCTGGGTGGTGGTCCGTCTGCGAGCCTGAGGGAAGAGAATTGTTTGGCTCAACATTCAGCTGAGTCACAAGTCAATGGACCGGTTTGTAATTATTTCAAGCCCTATAAATAACTAATGTGGGATGGAAGAAGTTGGAGTTGGAGGAGGCAAAATAGGATGTCAAACTCAAAATTGTATTTGATTTCAACGGCATATTGGACAACTTTTTTTTACATGTTATCAGATGGCCATACACAGAACAGTACCTTGCTTCTCGGTCTGGTTTCACCACATAACTTCATTAGATCTGATGCCAGTGTGCTGAAACAAACAAATGGTTAATCGGTTACACCCACTACATGTTAACATGTTTAAGTCAGGCAGGTATAACGTTTACCGTCTTAGTTTAGTATTTTAAGACGCTAACATTTGCTTATTAGCACTAAACGTAAAAAGTACAGCTGAGGCTGTTGCAACTATTTGGCCATGAATCTTACTTTGAAATGTAAACCTTAGGGTCAAAGTTATTGCAGTTCTCATGTCTGTATGAATTCGCTGTGAAATGTTTTAGTCTGGACTACCAGACACGCTGACTTGTAAAAGAAGGAAAAAGCACAGGGGACATTTATAACATAAATTAAAGCTTTTCCCATTTAGGTGTCCCAGAAAGCCACGTCAGCGAGCCGGCATGCACAACACCAAGACACTGGAAGTGACACGCCCAAATGAACTACATAAATTGTACATGTGATTTTCCCACTACGCGAAAGACCCATTTATTGTAAAAGTTAAACATGACACACAAAAAATGAACTACTCGTTTTTCTGCACATTTAGTTTGAGCATAAAAAGGTCCGCCGGACTGTAAATGTCAATAAAAAGGCGGACTGTGTGTCAGTATTTACCTGCCCTCCGCAGCTGGACTGTTGGTGGACTCGTCACTGCTGCTGTCATCTCCATTCTCTGTGAAGAATTCGGATTTCTCACTTAATTTGCAAAGCATATATGTTTTTTTCCTCAATGATACAGTATATCTCCTATCAAGCTGTATTTTCAAGGAATTTTTGCAAAAAGACAACGTCCATTTAGAAAGCTAAATAGTACGGCACAACAATAATTGAGGCTTCAGCAGCTCATGACAAGGTCGGGGGTTTAGTTTTAGAGAAAGGGGGACAGAAGGGTGTCGTTAGTTAATGTGACTGGAAGCTACAGTATCTTGGAAGGTACAAACACAGAGAGGCAGACACACAAACCGCCGTGTACACTTTGGCTTTCAGTCTCGCAGCAGCGTGGATCTTTACTGCCGTTTAGTTTGAGTGACCTCAGTAAGTGGGACTTGCTAGCAGGTGATGTAACAAGGGAAACGTAACACAACACATCATGCACGTCATGGCAGAGTTATTTCAACTGGGTTAGTTTTTTTAAAAGGAGGACTGATGCACACTACAAGATTTCTTGATGTAGTCTAGAAATATATTTATCATAAGCACATTAATGCATCAAACATGAAAAAGGGTCTTACGGTCAGAGAGCCACCTTGGGCAAACCAATTAGTATACAACTACAACTGGTCTTTAGAATTTTTAATTTAAATTTTTAATTTAAATTTTGAAGGTAAAAAGAAAACAAAATATAATCTATTTTTAAAAGCCCAAAGAGCCACATGATTTGTCGTTACATATCTTTACAAAGTCCCTTATAGGACCAAAGTCTAAAAAAAGGCTCTCAACCATTTTAAATGTTGTGGAAATCTTGTAGCGTGCATGTGCCATGCTCTCTCAATCACGGTCACATTGCTATGCAACTCATACTCACCCGGTGACAGGTAACCTAACTCTGAGTTCACACCGACACACACACAGAGAGAACAAACAATCAAATCAAAATCAAACCCAAGGATGAGAAAAAGGGCTACTCTTTATTTTACAGGCCGGATTTTGGTATTTCAAGCGTCAATTATCTTTGCACACACCGCTAAAGAAGTGTGGCCTACAAAATAAAATGTAGCCATATGGTAAAAAAAAAAAGAAAAGAAGGTGATTGTGATTGGCATGCTTAGACCGGTATGGATTTCTTGGCGTTTCCTACCTTGCAGAGCGCTGCAAAGCAGAGCGTCCAGCTCTGGGTTGATCTCCGCTTTCTCCTTCAGCATGTGGAACAGCAGCTGGTTCTGGGTGGCGCTGTTGATCTCTGTCTGCTTCAAAGTGCCCTCCATCACCTTCATCTGGGAATCCTTCTGAGCCGCCAGCAGACCCTGACACATGATGACACACATGGAGGCACATTCTTTCCAACTGTTTGTGCATCTCAAGCAGGCAGACCTAATGCACGCTCTGTGCATCTCTACCTTTCGTAGTCTAAGTTGTTGTAATTACTCCCACCTCTTCATTTATCCTATCTGTCTTCTGGGTTGAATGCATTACCTCACCGAACCAATTAGGTTGCATCAAATCTAATCGTATCTAATCTAATTGAAACTTAATCTAATCAAGTTGCTCCATCTATAGTCTCATTAAATTAAATTGTATAAAAAGGAGCCATGGCTACAAAAGCTGAAGAACAGATACAATTGTATACAAGTTGCCACAACAACCAACAGTACACACCAGAAATAACAATGCAATCAAATTCATGCAGTCCATTTATTTGGACACATATGGGCATCATATAAATAGCAAAACATAAGGAATGCTTCATGTTGTCTTATTTGATGTGTGCTGGGGTGGGGTTGCATAATACATCTTATAATATAATTATAAAGGTAAAAGTGAAGGGTTTGTATCAGGTTAAATAAATTGCTTCCAGAATAATACAGGAACCTGACTTTACCTGTTGTCAGTAAGTGAATGCAAACAAAGACACACTGATGACATTAAGACTGAAATAGCATTAAGTCAGCCGGCGTGGTATGTACCTTAGTGATGGCCATCGTCATGAAATGATCCAGAAGGAAGCGGGCTTCTGATAAATTACAGGAGCTGATCACCGCGGTAACATCCACTGTGTCTCCTTCCTCCTGTGGCAGAATAAAAACACATTCAATAAAGTGCCATCGTAAGAAACTCGGTCAAAGGACAAGCTTTCTTGTCAAGAGTGAGACGAGAAGATTGATAATACTCTCATATCTGTCTGTAAAACCTAAAGCCACCACCAGCAGCCGGTTAGCTTAGCACAAAGACTGGAAACCGGGGCGAAACGGCTAGCCTGGCTCTGTCTAAATGTAACAAAAACTATCTTACAGCACCTCTAAAGCTTTACACAAACTATGTCTTGAGCAGAGATGAGTTCTTACTCAGTATTTAAGCCCAGTAACTGTCAGGTGTTGTGTAGCTAACTGAACCAATTTACAAAGCTAACCTTTGGTTGCTAACATATGCCCATTTAGATTGAAGAGTCAAATAGGTATGTGGATGACACCAAGGGCATGACATTTGATTAAAATACTGTTTAATAATGACATACAACATATGTATATATATATATATATATATATATATATATATATATATATATATATATAACACTGTAGCCCTCACACCTGATACATAACTGCAAAGTTTAGCAGCGGTAACAGCAGCCACAGAATTTTGGAAGACACTTTTCACCCTGTTGTAAACCTCTGATTGCTCACTCTTTAAACTCAATAATCGTTCATTAAAACCTTTTTCTGGAGCAAAAAGCTCTTCAAATAACACCTGTAAAGTTGCATTACTGAAAGGCTGTCTGGTGTGCATCACTGTTTTTGGCTGAATTAATCAGCTGCACTGCCAGCGGTTGTTGTTATATTTGAGCCATTGTTTCTCTGACAAATAGGCGCTTGATGCTTATTTGTCAAAAATGCTCTGGGAGCGGTCAGTAGTGCTGAACTGTGTAATTATTTCAAAATTGTTTGCCCGAGGGCTCCAGTCCAGTACAAGCATATACTAGCTAATGAGGTGATACGAATCACCGTGCACTGCAATCACTTGTATCTTTACTTTACCCTGTTTTACCTTCAATTATTAAGCATCTACATTACAGGCATCATGACTCCCAAGGAACAAGACACCTGGGATTCCCCACCACCTCACCTTGGCCTCCTCCATCTGCATGATGTTGGCCTGGCACTCGGCGATGTTGTCGTTTACATAGTCGATGTTGGCGCTCAGAGACTCCAGCTCCTCGTTCAGGGAGGCCAGCGAGCGGTCGGCGTCTGCACCCTCCACCGCCATCTTTTCTCTCTTTCTGGACACTCGCTCCCTCCGCCGGGTCAGCTCCTCCCGTTGCTGATGTGGCGGTGGAGTTTAGGGAGATGGAATTGAGAGGGGACAGGAAGGAAAAAGAAATAAAAGAAGAATAAGAATAAGCGACAATGAAGCCTATTAAAACAGGTTTTAACAGATCTTAAAAAGCATTGATTGTCAGCATCGATTTTGAGCTTTCACATTTATTTTACAGGAGCAAATAAAACACAATTTCTTCTCTTCTTGATGTATTTTTCCGAGACCATCTTGAATGTGATGACCTCATGTGTACCTTCAGCAGTCTGTTCATATCCGTCTCCATGTTGGAGATGGTCATCCTCTGCATGATGATGTCCGTGACACGTCTCTCCAGCGACTGCCATTTGGCCCTGGCTGCCCTGTTGAGGTAGCTACTTCCCATCCGCACTGGGGAACTCCTGAGGAGGAAAGGTATGGCTCTTTCAAAACTGTTTAAAAACACACACTCAACCGTGTAATACACACACACACACACACACACACGAACACGCTCAGATGCTGCACCTCGCTCCATTGACTGGAGACGCTCCAGATGTCTGCATCCTTCCTGGGAGGGCTCTATGAAACGACTCCTGGGGAGGCTCGGGGAAGCTCACCCTCCTGCTCACCTTCCCAGACACGGGCCTCACCTGCCGCCTGAGAGCTGTCACCTGATGCGGTTCACAGAAGAGTACAAAGAGTCATTTGGCGTACATGAGAGTGAAACAACAGTGGAAGAAATCCCAGCGATGTTGTCCATACCCTCCCCCCACGTGACGGTGTCTCACCTCTTCGTTCTTCCTGCGAAGAATCAACTCCTGTTGTCTTTTCTGGGCCTCCATCTGCTTCAGTTGGTGCTGTAAGAAGAAATGAATATCAGGAAAGAAACAGTGGGAAAGTGAAAGGTTGCTTTACGTGGGTCTACTCTGGACTACATGGTTGCTTGTGTGGAAGTACAACGATACATGTTTCCATCCCTCTCACCTCGGCTTTGCGCTGGTCTTTCTTCAGGGAGGCGATCTCCCTGTTCCTCCTGCACTCGGAGGCTCGGTTTCTCTCCTGCTGCTCCTTCATCTGGCGCATCAGCACCACCTGGTGGGAACGAATGCGACACATCAGGAGAAAATCAGCACTGCAACAAGACACGGCTGGAGGTGAAAACAAAAGAATAAATGCAACCTATTCCGTCACCTTGGTCTTCTTCATCTCGGTCACGTCCAGCTGGAGTTTCTTGAGCTGCTTCTCGTACTGCGACTGGTTCTTCAGCAGACGGGCGTGCTCCTTCTGAGCCGACTGGAGCTTCTGCAGCTCTTTGTTCATGGAGCTCAGCTTCCTCTCGTACTCCGTTTTGATCTTCTTAGCCTTCTCCTCCGTACCCGTCTCCACTGAACCTGGAGACGAACAAGGGGGATAACGAAGCCTTTCATTTCATTTGTTCCTTGAACTCGAGCATTTTCCTTTTGTCCCCTTTCGTTTTCAGAGACGTTTACGATGCTCATTACGGAAGTCAAGTGCCCGTTTGCGTGCGTCTCCTACCCATATTATGCAGCACCTTGTCCCTCTCCAGCTGCGTGTCTCGGATCTTGTTCTGCAGCATCGTCAGCTTCTGTTCGTACTGCTGTTTGAGGGTGTGCAGACGCCGCTGGCTGTTCTCCAGCTCGTCTATCAGCTTCTGCTTGATGGCGATCTCGCAGGTGATGTTGGCCAGGTCGGCCTGGACGTTTTCTGCGCACAAACGCGTCATTAGATCCCGACGGAGCTTCCATGTCATCACCTGAACTACGACTTTAGAAAAGAAGCTGTGCGTAATGGCTCGTCTGAAGCTAATTTCACCTTTCTCCTCCAGCTCTTCGGAGTCCGAGTCGTCCGAGGTGTCGTCTCCCACAATGTCAAAGTCCTCCTCCTCTCCGTCGGCTTCCTCGGCTTCTTCGTGGTCGCTGCCCTCCTTTCGACGTAAAGAAACACGCATGAAATATACAAGAAAAGAAAAAAAACAATCTTGGAAATGTGTCCTCTTTAAATAGCAATCTTAAAGTTAGACTTAGTGATTCTCCACCTCTGCCTCCTCGTCGCCTCGCTCGTGGTCGTTGTCTGGCCCTTCCTCTTTGATGACACTGAAAGAGGAAAAGACTGTGAGCTAACTACCTGCCGAGATCTTATTCTATAGGTCAGATCTGGAATTAACTGCAATTTTTTCAAATTACAAAAAAAGGGATGGATGATGTGCACATGCAAATGATTGTACACTCGATTGGATCAGGAGCACATGTGGAATGAGTGTATTAATGAATGATTTCACTGTGATTGCATGGGTGGAGACATTAATAACACACTGGGAGAAACACTTTGTTTAACTGATCACTACTGAGAACATTACAAGCTGATTTCATTTAAAGAAGGGTTGCCACACACGATTAAGATTTGTTGACCAAATTCTTACATCTCAAATTTTTTTTTTTAAATCAATCTTATTAAATTATCTTTTCTTTTTTTGTTGTTTCTTGATCAAACTCTATTTTTCATCCTTTTTTAAGGGTAAGACACTACTTATGATATGATTTGATCAACATCTTGCCGTGAAACGGAAAACAAAAATGGTCAGAACAGAGGGTTAAGAGGAAGAGGTAAGAGCTGGTTAAAATATTTTGTTCCCCTCCAGGAGTGTAAACCACCTGTAGGCGCAAAAGAAAATTAGTGATTAGTTTCTTTGGGAACTTAGAAAGGAAGATTCGGGTTTGGACGCAGGTTAACAATCAACTGAAATCCTTTCAATTACTCGGTGCATTTCAATCTGAGCACAAAAAGTACATGATTTGCACCGCAGGTAATTGAACCAGTTTCATATTTGGCCCAATCCTGGGTGAGTTTTAGCAAACCTGGTGTGTTCAACCTCTTGGTGGTGACTCTCCTCATATCGCCTTAGTCTTCAGAGAGAGAGAGAGGGATGAGAGGACGGGGGGCGAGGGTGGTGAGGAGGAGGTAGAGGGGGCAGACGGGCCGCAGAAGTCGGGGCAAGTGAGGGGAATATTACAAGATGGGAGAGAGACAGAGAGTGAGAGAGCAGCAAGAATGGCCGGGCGAGTGCCGAGACTCTCACAGATACAGTGTGTTCGCATGGCGAACGCCGCTTATGGAGATGCAGATGACAAAGACAGAATCCACATTAAAGAAAAAAAAAATCCTGTTAAAAAAACGACTGCCAGATAGCAAATTAAACACCTCGCTTCTAACGTGCAAAGATCAGTGTGCTGCAGCATGCCAGAACTCGACACCCAGCCAGCACTGCTAATAGCTGTCACTATCATTTTGTCTCAATCCAGCCAGAAACACCAGGGTGTGAAACTGACAATGTAGGGAGCATTGTTTTTGCAGGATTAACCTGACCCTCACTATACCTCTTCTTCTTCTTCCTCTCCTTCTTCTTCAGTTTCTCCAGGCTTTTCTTGGCCATCTCGATGACGTCGCTGGCCTCCCTCTCTGGGACGACGTGGCTTTGGGAGAAGGCGCCGCCGGGGCCGCCGTACAGCGAGGAGCGAGTGGAGGCCCGAGACAAACTCTTCCTCAGATTCTCGTTCACAGCCTCGCTTTCAAGAAGTTTAGCTCTAAGAGGGGTGGGGGAAGAGTCGAGCGTTATTTACGTCACACAGCGTGAACACTTGCCAGTTTACCTTCTGTAAACGGCTGCTTGGTTAAATAGTAATACCAAAATGCTTCAATGAAATTAAATAAATGAAGTCACCACATACCTGAGCTCCTCGATTTCCTTGATGTAGTTCTGAATCATGTTCCCGATCTCCTCACTGCCTTCACCTACAAGCAGGGGCATCACTTTATTTATTTACTTTTGTTACTCTACTTTGTTAAGCTACTCTGTATTTGTACAATTCTGTGACACTTTTCATGTCGCGCAATCAGCAGGTCAACATTTAAATTTGTCCAATACTAAAAAAAAAACGTTTAAATTAATTAAACTAATAAAATTCCCATCAGGCTCAGTTATACTTGTGTTTAGTGCTGATTAGCAAATGTAGTGAACACATGCATGCTAGCACTGTTTTTGTGAGCACGTTAGCATTCAGCTCAAAGCCCCCCTGTAGAGCAGCTAGCATGGCTATATATATTCTTGTTAAACTAGTAAATATATTGGATATCTACTTTTTTTGTACATTAAAACAATATGAGTAATAAGGTTAATTTTCTTTTATATCTGATAAAAGATAGCATATATTGTGTATGTGCAAGAACTTGTATGCTAATCTGAGTAGCTAACGTGAAATACATTCTGATGTAATTAGTTAGGAAGTAGCACTAACAGTACTAACATACTTCTTTTATGATATATTATAATATATTGTTGACAGGCCAAGAGTGTACTGATATCCAGGGAGATGGTTTAAGAATTATGCAACAAAACTAGCTGACTCATAAGGTTGTCTCAAATGATATCAAGGATACAAAAATATCTATATTGGACCATATAATTGCCATATCTAAAATCAAATAAATACACATAAATATGGTTAGTGTTTTACTAATTTTTTTACCGAGCTAATTTACTGTAGCTCCCCATTATGAGTTGTTTTTTTTGCCCACCTGCTTTGGCCAGGACCTGGTTGGCCTGGTCACTGAGGATCTGTGTGAGTCTGGCTCTCTGGGCGTCGATGGTCTCCTGCATGGCCTTCACTCTCACCCTCAGGTTGTTGTTCTCCGTTTGCAGCATGGAGTTCTCATGGACCAAGTCGTTGATGCCCTCCATGCCATCTTCACCCACCATACGCTTCCCCTGAGAGTCAGACAGAGCGGTTGATGATCATGACATTGAGAACTGAGATTTTATTTTCTCTATTCATTTCTTATTCCATCTACTAGGCTCGCTCCTTTCCCCTCTGCCTTCTTACCGTCTTGTACTCCATCAGCTCCATCTGCAGTCGTGCGATCTCCATCCTCAGGGCGCTGATCTGCTGGCTGGCTTTGTCCTGGTTCACCATCACCTTGTTCTTAATGTTCCGGGCTCTGTTGGCGTACTTCAGACAGTTCAAGGTCTCCATGAAGTCCCGGTCCGACGGGCTGATGCAGGCTATCATCACCGTTTGACTGGAGAACGCGCAGATGAAGAACGGTGATCGGTTGCAATGACTTATCTGTAAAACTAATACGCTCTTTTCACGCCGTGTTAGGTGTACTGAAGGACAAGTTTAGCCTGTGCATGTTTTGAAAAATCAGACGAGTGAGGATTATTTAATATTTAAAGCAGCACTGGTCTCTATTGGTGATCAATTAATCACCGACTTCAAAGCAGGTACATCAACTTTTGCAGCATCGGAATACTGGTTTGTCATCCATTGTCGAAGACATACATCCATATCTGCACGCAGACGGCGCTTACAAACCTGTTGCCACCTAGTGAGTCCTGTAACAGCCGGGTCAGTTTGGAGTCTCTGTAAGGCACGTGAGTGGAGCGCTTACTCCTGTCTCCCAGAGCACTGATGACGTTTCCCAAAGCAAGCTGAGAAGAGATGGGGGAAAAAAAATCACAAATATGATTGGATATTTGAGGGTTTAAGCAAATCCAGGACTTAAATAGGAAGTAAACAACACTCTACTTTTGAAGAAAAAAACACCGTATAATATAATTAATTTCTTTCTCATTCATTGGCGATCATTCATTATGTATATATATATTTATAAAATATACATAATGAATGACATATTCTCATTCATAATGAATGAGAAAGAAATGACGATATATATAGAACATGTACTTCATATATATATGTGTCTGTATTGTGCAGTACATGTTCTAGGCCACCTGGGGGCTCTCTTAGTCCACAAAATCACCTGACACTGGTGAACATCGACATGTGCAGTCTTAGAATAACAGATTAAGACCCCAATTGAGACAAACAAATTCTATGGCTGCATGAATACAATACATGACTATGATCTATGACTGCATACAAGCACTTAACGTCCTCACCAGCCCACAGTTGATGGCGATTCCCTCTTTGGCTCTGTCTCCTGTAGCTCCAGTTCTCTTCAGTCTCTCAGAACCAGCCAGGTCCACAAAGTGGAACTTGGCTGTCAGCGTTTCAAACTCGTTAATCTCGGTGTCGTTAGTCAGACGGTTGTCTGTCACATTCTCCTGGAAGAGAGAGAGAGAGCGGAGAAAAAATATAGTTGACGGTCATGTCAATCTAACAAAACGTCAGTAACGTTCACGTTCAGCGGCGGCAGAGGCCGAGCACTGTGTGTGTGCGAGTACGCACGTCGTTATCGGGAGAGCAGACTCGAACTTGGCACAGGTGGATGGTGAAGATGGCGTGGGAGCGAGAACTCTGCGCGTTCATCTGAGTGCTGGCGGTGGTTCGAGACAGAGCGCCCAGCTTCAGACACTGAATCAGCTGTTGGAGGAGAGACGTAGGGAACAGATTGCAGCAGACGCGGAGGGAGGAAAGACAAAGTACACGCACATGGGTACTTTGGGTGGAGCTCATTGGGTGATAATAATATAGGAACTGTATAGCAAATTTAACTGAATTCATAGATGCATGAAAACATGTGAAAATACAGCCGGAACTAATGTATCTGCATGAAGTTTTTTTCTAATTATGGTAAACTGATCATTTTATATCATAGTGGTGGTTTTGAGGACCGAACCATTTAAAAAAAAATTGATTAGGATGATTTTTAAACCCACTTCCAATCCGTGGTGTGTGTGATCCATTAAGCGTGCCTTCACCTTCTGCAATTCCAATCTTTATACAATACGAATTTGAATAAAAAATAGTTTTTGTTTATGTTATTTTGTGTGCGTGTGTGTGTGTGTGTGTGTGTATGTGTGTGTGTGTGTGTGTGTGTGTGTGTGTGTAATATGTTGTCCTCGTGCCTCCTAGTTGTTTGACACGCTGAAAATGAAAACCTACACTCAAATTGAGCTAAAATGCAGGACAAATATGGAGGTTGGTGCAAAAAGAAAACTATGAAAGCCGACCTCAGCTGCGGAGGTGACGGTGCGAGTGGTGACCCCCACGGTGTAGATGCCTCCGTTTGCGTCCTCGTGGATCTTGATGTTGGATCTCTGCTTCCTGTCCTCGATGTCTCTCGTTGAGTCGAACAAGTCCAGCACATCCTCGTTGTACAACTGGAGAGAACAAAGATAAAACACGTATTGTTGCATGAAGAGCCAGTGTAATTATTACATCATCAACACTGTCATTTGCTGTTGCTCCTTAGACCCTTGACAAATATTTTGAGTACCACTTCGGTGGCCTAGACAAATCACTGCAGTCCTCACAAATCATTACTGTACATAATCTGCATACACCACTGTTTCCCGCAGGATTTTGTGAGACAATGGTGGGTGGACCCCGTGCCCTTTAGGGCACGAGGTCCAGGGCACGCTGCCCTGGGAGAACATTTTGTACATTTAAAGCTAGATACAGCCATCTGGTGCACTTTGAGAGCAAAATTAGAAGATCCTAGACCTGAAGAACTTTGCACTTCGTTAAACTATTTTGTGTTCTAGCAGTGGTGGAATGTAACTAAGTACATTAAGGCTACTGAAGTAGCCTACTAAAAATGTAGAGGTACTTGTACTTTACTTGAGTATTTCAATTTATTGTAACTTTATACTTCTACTCCATTACATCTCCTGGGGGATATTAGTACTTTTAACGACATAAAAGCTTTTGTTCAGGGTAAATCCATTGGTTCGCCATTATTTATTGATAACGCTTATAATAATCCCATGTCTCTCAATTAGCTCAGCTATATTTATTGTCCATTACTTGTGCGTACTTTGATGTCAAAATGCCTGCCTGCTACGCAAAACGCGTACAGGTTGGCAGGTCGGCTTCCCAGAACGCCCCCAGCTGCTTCTTCACCAGCTGCTAGTGTCCACTCGTTGGCGGTTAAAAATAAAGCCAGGAGCTGACCACAGGGACAGACTAATGACTGTTTAAAAGCTGTAGGGTCATCTGGACCCTTTCACAACCCTAAAACCCTGAGACCCTCTGCTGACATTTGACCTGTGGCTGTCTGCATGCTCTCGTTACAGCTAACTAATGGACCGTAAGCGGACTGGATGCTTTGAATTAAGAGTTTAGACTTAGTGAGAGTGCTGATAATTGCACCTTAGTTCGAGACGTAAACACCCATTTCTGGGTTCATCCTGTGAATCGTTTTGAGTCAGCCTCCGTGTGTGTGTGTGTGTGTGTGTGTGTTCCTGCACCTCCAGGAACTGTGCGTTGATCTTGAACTCGGGGACAGGCCTGCCCTGCTCGGTGGCGGCCTGTCTGCGCTCCTCGATCCCTCTGAACAGGTGGTGGACGGCCCGCGGAATGATGCCCAGCTCTTCCTCCTCGATGTTGACGTCGAAGCCGGTCCCCATGGTGTAGGTCTTTCCCGAACCCGTCTGGGTGTGGGGGAGGAGAAAGAGACATCAGGTAACTTTACTACATGGGGATAGAAGTCTATTTCTGCTCTCATTGTGTGTACTTTTCTGTATATTTCTGCAATAAGTGGTTTCTTAGCTGGGTCATTCAACCATTCGACTACTGGAACCAGTCTCTGGGCCTCAGAGGCTGGGGTGCAACTCTGAGTAGTTTCTCTAACATAGGGAGGGGGCTGGGGGGTCAGAGAGGATGGGGTGGTCACCGTGGCGACAAAAGCAGGAATGCAACATTGAGCTCAAATTCATGCGTCGCCCCTCTCCTTCCTGACAAAATGCCTGAAAGAGACCCTGACAGGACTGTGTGTGTCTGTGTGTGTGATATATGAGCAAGTGTGTGTGTGTGTGTGTGTGTGTGTGTGTGTGTGTGTGTGTGTGTGTGTGAGACAAAGACGGTGTTTGTGTGTACGTTGGTTTCATTCCACGAGACTATACCTGTGAGTTTACTATGTATGTGCACGTGCTCCTGTGTGTGTGTGTGTGTGTGTGTGTGTGTGTGTGTGTGTGTGCGTGTGTGTGCGCGTGTGTGTGCGTGCGTGTGGCCTCCGCTGCGCCCTGTGAAAAGGTTCTTTGACAGCAACACAAGGGCTGCGGGAACAATGTGAGGAGAGAAGAATGAACGGGAAGAAGAAGAGCGGAGGGGAAGATTAAGAGGAGGGAATGTTGCAGCCGGAGACGCCGTGTGGGAGACAAATGAAAAGTGTCTCTCTCTCTCTGTCAATGTTTTTTTACTCATTCTGGACGAGATGCAATAAAGGCTAATAGAAAGCCTTTTTTATCTAATCGGCTTTGATGTTGCTGCTGCTGCTTTTGCGTCTTCTATCGTCACCGTTAAAGGCCTCCACTCTACCACAGGGTCCTAAAGATTTATTAAAAAAAGAATATAATATTATACCAGCGGTGGAAGTAACCCCGACTACTACCAACTACATCAAAACTGGTAAAAGGGTGAAAAAGCTAGTGTGGTGTCCAGAGGTAACAATATGATGCCTGATGGCTCTCATTCATGTTTTGACTGCAGTTTATTATCCCCTGCTCCGAGTACGAGGTGAAGCAATCTGCTCACACTCGGCTATGATTGGGCAATCAGCCTTTCCATCTCGCCCCTCTCGGGACGATCCATCGCATCCAATAGATAGCTGCGGTCGCGAGAGCGGGTCAGAACACGTCAGCTGATTGTGTATTGACAGAACTGGTTGCAGCTGTGAAGCCCCGTTCACGCCCTCGCTCCTCGTCTGATGGTATGAAATGAAGTCAGCTTCATATCACATGCTGCCATAAATCTCAGCCGGAAATGAGCTCCATGCCCCTGGAGCGATGCAGAAGTGGGAACGTCAGTGACTGTGTGTGTGTGTGTGTGTGTGTGTGTGTGTGTGTGTGCACCGTGTTGCTCCACCAGCACGCAGGGAGCCCTGTTGACCAACCTGTCCGTAGGCGAAGATGGTGGCGTTGTATCCCTCCAGGCAGCCCTCGATGAGGCTCTCGGTGCAGTGCGTGTAGATGCTCTCCTGCTGGGTGTCAATGTCGAAGACGTGGTCGTAGGTGAAGGCTTTGTCCTTACCCAGGAACACCTGCGGCTCCCCGGGCATCACGTACGTGCAGATGTGGCAGCCCTCGATCTTCTCTTTGGCCAGCTGAGGGCGGATCCTGGTGGACAGGAGGGGACAGAGAGCGTGAGATTATTAACTGCACGACCAAAACTTTAGATTTCTATACGGAACTTTCAGCTCCACGGGGAAAGAAAGAAGAAAAATCTAGTGTGTGTCCCCCCCGACCCCCCCAAGCCCTTTAAAGGGCATTTCCCAATTGATTACCACGCCTATAAAGCCTCAGTTACACTTTTTAATTTCACAAACTTTTCAGATTTTCCAAAGCCCTCGGCAACTGTGGCTGTGTGAGAAGGAGGCCGAGCGGAGCTGTCTGTGCATGCATCTCAAAGCCTGATCAAGAATTCCTCTTATGTTGTTTCACAGGTTTGCTGGTAAAAAAAAAAAAATGTATCGGAGTACAAGACAGATAATATTTTCACTGAGCTGCAGAGCAGATGAGTGCTGCTACTGTGCAGTGTGTGTGCGTGTGTGTGTGTGTGTGTGGAGGACCACGCAGTGCCAACACGCCCTCCAGCAGCCACCGTACACAGCACAGTGGCTTCACTGTTCACGAGAGAGAGCGCGAGAAAGAGAACTCTGGGTAAACAGTCGCACCCTGGATTTCATTAAAGAATCACTCTGTTTACCTTAGTGCAAATAAACACCGCGTTATTACATAATTTCCTCCCATGATGCACCTCCGCCCCTCATCGGTGAACTCACTGTCCACCTGAAAGGGGAAGTGGGAATATTGGAGGGAAATGATGTGGACATATTGGGAGCATTAAAATATCGGAAAATATTTGAAGCCCTGACAGGAAAATTTGAAGATTGTATACGGGGAAAAAAAAGGTAATATTGAAATACTAGAAATAATATTTGACATGTCTTTGGAAAGGCTAGGAGATTTCCCGCTAGGATACGTTTTGTAAGCACTACATTTACTTCTCCAAGGCTACGGTCATAATGGAGCCAGATAAATGAGAAATACCACGGAAAAAATAAATAAATAAATAAAGAACCAAGACAGCTGAGAATCTCATCGCACATTATTGACATGGAGGTCTGCTACCGTTGCTCTCGGCTGGCAGGCATTCAATCTGAGAGGGTGTGTGTTGATGTGCGGAGCTTCGCATGACGTTTGTATTCAGTGTGTGCAACAGCTGTGGGACGGTTGCTCATAGACGGAAGATCTCCGCTCACACCAGGGAACGGTGATCTGCGCGGTTTATTCTACAACAGTAGCACGAGGCCTCGTCAGCACAGCTCTCTCCCCAGCCGGCAGCTCAACAGCTGTCCCACCTTTTTGTTGTGCCAAATTTATATGTTTTCGCGAAAGATAACGCCATAAATAAAACATGTGCACACCACGCGTAAGTGAGCCCTCGGAAAGGTTACTCTACGTGTATTTAAAATGAGTAGATTCAGTAGAGGACAAAAATGAAAATAATCAATGAGTAAAGGGTGTGTCATGTTTCCACTAAGGTGAAATGTCTCACCCTCTAGCGCTACTCATTGAGGGCAGTCAATCAAAGTGACGTTACAAAAGAATATCACAATTATAAATAAATACGCACAGGCTCTCTCCCCCCCGGCTCCCTGCAGAGAGTCAGGAAATATGCAAATGAGGGTCAATCTTTGACAGAATATGAATTAAACCAGAATAAAAGCCACTTTTAACATGCGAGCTTAACCAAAGGGAAAAAAGAGCATCGCCACACATTTTACCGGGAATTTGCACCTAACACCTAAGTGTATTCTGTGTGTCATTAATTAGAGCCCCCCCCTGCTACAGCAGGTAGCCGAGCAATATATTCCTCGCAGGTTACCCGGGATAAAAGTCGCAAAGTCAGTACTCGTGAAGTTTGACTTTGTGGCGGCAGAATAAA
Organism: Ophiodon elongatus; assembly: GCA_016806645.1. NCBI lineage: Eukaryota > Metazoa > Chordata > Actinopteri > Perciformes > Hexagrammidae > Ophiodon > Ophiodon elongatus. The sequence continues at coordinate 471,640 of JACSYO010000383.1, read as the reverse complement.
AAATAACACAAACAACAGATTGACTCAGCTACATGTGCACTACGTCTTGTGTGTGCTGCCATGAAAGGAAAAGGCTCACATTTATTACAGCAAGAGTCTATGGAGCTTCTGAATGGCCTGAAAGGACAGTCTGTGTGTGTGTGTGTGTGTGTGTGTGTGTGTGTGTGTGTGTGTGTGTGTGACATCAGATACCAGCTATTTAGCAGACTATCTGGGATTACAGCCCTGATGAGGACAGAGCTGGGGGAGGGACCACTGGAGGAGGAACTGTACACCTGCAGAGCATTACTGTCAGCTTTGTGTTATGGGCAGCAGAATTGCCCATTTATACCGGGAATGACAGATGCGATGTCAGTCTTTCATTATCGATGGCCAAAGCAGCTGAAACGAGTCATAATGTGGACATATGATCCTACCGATGCAGCGCAGTCCTTTAGCCCTGTGATTACTTATCTTGTTGGAGATCATGTAGCTTAGACAACGACAAACTCACCTGAAAAACAGCCTAACTTGACAATAAACTCAGAATGTTGGGTAAAAAAATACAAAATAAATAAGTAGCATTTCACCCTGTTCATAATTGTTGTCTCACATGAATGGATTGTAATGTTACATCACATTTGTTCTTAATTCAGGGAATTAAATTCCTAGAAATAAACTGACCCAAAGTTTTCATCTGCTCAGTGTAATCCTAGGAACAATTACAATTATGAGTTTGCAAAAACTTGCATATTTCCTTTCCTTTGCTGTACTTGCTGGGCTGCTTTGAGCCTTATTAAGATATCGTCTGTAGGAAATATCTGGCTCAATATCTGGTTATGTTGACCAGCTAGTCGCTAATTTCTGTTGTTTGGTGCTAAAAGCAGCTGCCTGTTGCATCTAGAGATGACGATGACAATGACGATGACGATGATGATGATGATGAAAGCAGTGAGTGTGAACCAGAACATTAAAGTTGCGAGCCTCAAAACCAAAACAATGCGCCGAAAGACGCTAAAAAGCTCCACGGAGCCCCTGTGGGTTCGTCCCCCTTTACAGATCCACACAAAGTAATTTGACCCATTGTTAACATGAAATATGAATCAGTGCAGCCCTAAGTGCTGTAACAGTGTTTATTAAAACTGTACATGATAGAGGCTGCTCGACCCCGTGAGGCTGACGTCACTGGAACAGGCGGTGTGGCTCGGCCGTCTGGCTGGGGTTTAATGGGAGGTGGTGGAGGGCGTCACAGGAGAGAATCTGCATTAATCCCTTTGGCCACCTTCCCAAAACCTGACAGAGAGCCATTACTGTAATCCAGGGCAACAATGGAGGCACTCACTGCTGCTGACATTAAGTCACTGTGCCATTGTTCTCGTCGGCAACCTCAAAGACGTGTAACGTAACGCCGATTCCAACATGAGACGTCAAATCTAGAAAGTGTGATATTCATTTTGGTTTATACTAAGTCAGCTGTCGCGCCTTCCGCAGAGGAACCGAGGGAACAAGTCTGCACAACTGAAGCCCCATTTAGAACAAACGGCCAGTCTCCCGACCGTGTTCGTCTCCACAGTGTGATGCAATGTTTGTTTTGTGTGTGACATCCCCCGGGGTCCCCCATACATACAGGGGACAGGCGGGTTGGGCTGGAGGGGGAAATGAATGGCTGAGGAAAATGTTTAGAGATAAAGAGAAAAGAAAGAGGATGAAAAGAGAAAGAGACCGAGACATGGTGGTTACAGCCCAGACAAAACACTCTCATGACAATCTTCCCATTAGGAGGCGACCACAGGCCATCCAGCCAAACAGACCTATTATCTGTCTGCGTAACGAAGGCCTGTCAACATAACAAGGCCAGCAGACGGAACCGGTTCAGCCCGGACTAAACAGGGACCGACGTTTTAGGCTTTCCAACATACCATTGTTGATTGTGACACCTTGTTTTCATCAATGGACTCCAAAGAAACGAGACCGCGGGGGAAGATTTAAAATCTTCTACCTCCTGCAAAATCTCACATTACTTTAAATTACTTTGGTTTTTTTTTTTTTCATCATTCCTACAATTCTTGTGCATGACTAAGTAATTATTAAGGTACCGGGGCTGTACTTTTGTACAAGTATGCTAACATTCTCACAACAAGGATTGACGGCGTTTTGGCGTAGTGGTCGCGCGGGGTATTGCGACTTCCACGTCGCTGCACTTCGGCATTGGACACCCGATCTTGCACCAGGGCCACGCCCCCCTCGACGGATTCTGAGCGCTAAAATAAATGAAATATAGCAAATGGCCACCTTAAAAATAGAAAGTCATTCACATAAATTGGTTTGCACATTTTGTGACGGTGTGTAACGGATCTCAAATGAATAACGGTCAAGCGCGTCTTCGCCTCACATCGGGGACGTTTGAGCCCCCGCAGCACAATGAACCCCTATTTTAAGTATTATTTTTGAATGTGTGTGTGTGCATTCACAACTAATACAAGTCCTGGCATCACACGCCGGGGCTAACTGTAAACAGGTGAAGGATAAGCTCGGTGTGAGGCACGTCCCGCTGCTGTATTATTAGTGTGACTGACTTTAGCTGTGATTATGATCTGGCAGGCTTCACTCCGGGGTTTCAACCCAAAACACAGAATGAGGGTTCTGCCCTTCAGCACTGTGCAGACTTACAGCCCTAATCCGCCTCCTGGAGTGACACACGCAGGCTCCTCTCAGGCGGCTTTCTACAGGAAATTTAACCCCGCCACTTCCTGAATGTGCACAATCGCACACTCGTACTCGCACACACGGAGGGGCATGCCTCGACACCTTCGTGCTCTCGCACATGCAACGCTAATGTTTCGGGGGGGGGAGTCGTCCACCGAACGTAATTGAGGTGATCGTTGTTGAATTACATCGCGCAGCCGCTTAATCATCACTCGTTACAGTGTCAAGAAGCTGTTATTACTATTACCGATCAAATGTGAAAATCCACATTCACAGGTACACACACACACGCGCACACACACACACACACACACACACACACACATATCAGGGGCCCCCAAGGCCAAGTGAAAACCTTTGTGTAATAACTGCTCGATGCATTAATCTGCGGTGACAGTTCCAGCCGGTTTGAGGGAATGCTGAGAAGAAAAATACTAAGACGTTGCAGAGTGGAGAGGATTACAGAGATACGTTTACAGAGGGAATTGTGGAGCATTTGCCACGAGGCACTTTGCATTAAAACGCAAAGATTTGTGTTGTTTTTTTTATCTCTTAAGTAAATACACAATCCAGGAAGGATATATTTGATGGATGGTACAGGAGGCGGCCAACCAACTCCACTTACAGTAGCACAACTATTTGAGTAGTTCACATTTGGACATATATACAAAATACGCTTGTTCTTTTTTTTGCCGTACCTGTCAGCGTGAATGCACTCACGCACTCAAAATGGCAAGCGCCCAACTCGAGGAACGAGGAACCAAATGAGCACAATTCACAAAATGTTGAAGCTGCCGCAAATTCTATTCAACGTAAACAAAATAGATACGTGGAAGCACATTTACGTTCCATATTGTATACTGCTTAGATAGCTTGTAAAGAAAATGCTAATAAGTTACTTTTTAAGTTGACCTTTTTTTTTTTTTTTTTATCCAGAGTGACAAACAATGACTGAGCATGTCGGGGTGTTATTCCAAATATGATATGGATGTAAACTGAGCAGCTCTTCAAGCACAGCTCAGTAGGAGATTGTGAGATACAGTTCACTGCACCTTTCTAAGAGATGAAAGCACACACAAACACAAACACACACACACATACATTATAGCCCCCATACACATTTACCTATTCACACCCATTATTACTGTACAGAGAGGGTCACACACAGAGGGGCTTTGTCAGCCTCTCCCCATGTGACGGGCCCCGTTAGAGCTCCTGCTCTTAGTCTCATTACTGCGATTACAGCGACAGCCTGAGAAACAGTGGGCTCAGACAGAGAAAACCCAGACATCATACGCTGTCGGCCTTGGTTCTGGAGGCGTCATACTGGGAAACTTTAGAGGGCAGTTAAACTGATGAGAAGGTAAAATGTCCACCGGTTTGAGGATTGAATCTGCCACAAATGATCAGATAACTCTCCTATTCAAACTAGCAAGCAGGGAAAACACTGAAACACACAGCTACACACAGAAGAGGAAAAGTCTTGAGATCATCTTGGATCCTGATCCTGGAAATAAGAATAGATACACAATCTGAAAATGAAGAGTAATACCCCTCTGCTGACCTACAGTAATGATGAGCGAGAAATGAGGAGATGCTGATAAAAAAAAGAAGGAAATGAGTCAGTCCATCAGCACCGAGCTGCTGATCTCATCCTTCCTGAAACACAGGCAATCAAATCGCCTGCTGACATCACTGCCCCTGACAATCAGCCAATCAGATCACTCCCCGGGGATGCAACCGATCGCTCCTCTGCATCATCACTGGCAACAACAAAGCCTGACGTTTCCTTCATTCCTACCTACCGAAATCTAATCCTCTGTAATCTCATTTTTGGTTTAGTGCGGTGGGTCAAACGCCATGTGCAGCCGGCGCCCAGTGATTCAGCAGAAACAGGGAGGAACATCCGAGCCCACAAGGCCGCAGGCAACAAGACTCTTTTCTGCTGACTCCTCGCCTGCCTTCATCTTGTGCAGACACATATTTCTGGATTTTTCCCTTTTAAAATTCAAAACCCAGATTTGCTTCAGTACCATGTAAAATAATCTGTTTGCATCCCGCATTGCCTGCTATATCCTCAAACTGGCCTAATTTGGCATTAAAGGAGCAGTTCAACCTATTATTCATTCAAAATATATAATAATTTATATATTTAAATTAATATATATTTCACATTAATGTATATTTATTATATTACCAACACATTTATATTATTTATTTATTTTACACTTGCAGCATCTGGCCACTTTTCTGGAATTTAGTTTGTGCCGTTCAAAGCATCAAACAATTATTTCAATCAATTTAAACTTTACAAATGAGTTTTAAGATCGATCAAGCTCAAGATTTAAGGTGACTCAAATTTGGCCTGAGTTGTGCAAACTGAGGCGAAGACGTGTCGGCACAGGTTGTTCCAAAAATATCACGCGCACACGCACACACACACACACACACACACACAGACACAGACACAGACACAGTAATCTTTCTTTTAATCATAAAAGGACTCTGTTGAAAAGCTTCACACTAGTTGTAACACTGCAAGAACGCCTTCAGGTACACCGTCATGACATCCTTATATAACAATAAGCACACACACACACACGCACGCACACACACACACACGCACACAGCTCTTTTATAGTACATCGGGCAGCAGGTGCACTTTTCTATTTGTATTTGTCTGTTGACCGCCGTCTAATGGCCGCCCAGAGCAAGAGGCTGAGGGAGGGGCCTCCCTCCCTCAGATGTCTACAGATGTAGATAAAAGCCAGAGAGTGGTCCTCGTGGAGAGCGACAAACGGCCCTGCCACAATGAGAGACTACGGTTTCACCTCACTACAACTCAGCAGGACAGTCTTTCCATTGTCTGGTATGCTGCTCTTGACATCAAGAGACAGTCCATTGTTCAGTGTTCTTCTGTGAGCGCCGAGCTCAAACCAGTCTTCCACCTCTAAGCGGCTGAATGCAACCAAACTGTGCCCGGAAATGTGCAGGATTCAGAATCACGATGACGGACGTCTGCAGAGACGAGAAGCAGTCCTGAAGAAGATTAAATGTGAATGTGCAGCACTTGGACTGAGTGCGGAGCCAGACTACTCTGAGCCACTGATCATGAACAATAATTAATGTAGTTTTAGCATCAACTTAAAGCACTGTGAGTCAAGAGCAAAAGGCTGTTCTACTTCATGAGTCATCTTCTTGTGATCGCTAGAAAATTAAAGGATATACTCTAAATGTCTTTGTTTATGGTTTTCCGTGACAAAATATCAGGAGAAGGCCATTTATATATTTTTTTATTGTAATAAGTGATAACATAGTGACATAACTCCATAAAAAACAAAATAGCAAATCACCATTTGGCATCTTGCTTTTCTCAGTTTACTATAAAATCCACAAATGATATCCTGTTCAGCATAAACACATGTGTAAAGAATGTATTAAGAGTGCAGAAGGGACAGCTGCATCATTACATTTGCTGCCAATTTAGTGTCAGTGTTTATTTTTTATTGTGCAGAACCAATGTGGTTGTGAAGTGTTGCTCTTCCAGTGGATTTTAATTCATTTTTTCGGACCAGGATGCATCCTTGATGTCACCCACTTGGTGAGAAAACTCACACCAGTTAACAGGAAGCGATGAAGACGTACGACAAAGACCTTGAATCGGCAGTGAGGTCACAGAGGGCATTTGGGAACGAGGCCAGGAAAAAATAGAGGCGGGTCAGGAGAGTGTTCTGCTGACTCAGGGTTGCAGTGCCCCCCCCCCCCCCACCCCTCTCCTTCTCTTTCTCTTGTTCGCTGACTGACCGGTGTCGATTCACAGGGCCATTGGCACACACCCCGAACCTTGAAAGGACCCGCGGTTACCACGGTGATGGCTCAAAACAAGCTGCCTCAGGGGGGAATTATGACTGGGTCACTGATCACAGCTCTGTCTCGCTTCCTGGGTCAAAGGTCG